>CM061544.1:86131068-86591068 GCA_030864215.1 Capsicum pubescens | reverse complement strand
TTATGCTAGATTTGGGATAAGATTTAGGTGTTGGTGTTATTATCATCAACATTTGGGGTTAGTTGTACTGTTTAGGCTATCTCAAAACCGTAACTTAGGCATAATTGAATTAGTTGCTCATGTTTTAGGTACTTAGAGCTAATTAAGGCTTTCTTAATATCTAAAAGTGAATTTTGATACCTTAGTCTAGTCCGGAATAGAATTTGCCTTATAATGCCCGCCTTAGGCCAAGACTTGAGCTAGTTTTTGTAGACCTTTATACGCTTGTTTTAAATTTCAAAACGCTTATTATGGGATTTTGAGAAGATTAGATACTTAACAGTTATGATGGTTTGATTTTGGAAAGTTGATGCTAATTACAGAAAAATCCATTAGTTATTAATATTGATGATATGAGTTCCGATTCGAGTCCGATAATAGATTATGAAATTAATGATATGAGTTTCGATTTGAGTCCGACAATTGTTGATTATACTGATAATTTAAGTTTTGGTTCAAGTCCGACAAATCATGGTAGTGATGATGCTATTGAGTTTCAGTTCGAGTCTGGCATTAACAGTTGTTTATGATGTGATATGGTATGGATGGGTTCTTGTATATGGCATGATGGTTGGTAAATTATGGTTACTCAGTTATTTACTATCCTTGATTGTACCCTCCAAACTTATAAGGGCTTGCATTGGGTTATTTACTTTTTCGCACTTATTGAATTATGAGAGCCAATTTAGTAGATATAACTGCGTGATCTTTATGTTATTATTATGAATTTATTTATTTATCTTATATGGAAGTGTTGGAATTTATTTTTAGATTTTTCCTTTTACCTTAACTTACCATACTTTATCTCGCATTTTATCATATTTATATCATAATTTAACTTAGTCGGCCAATGATGCCTACTGAGTACCCCGTGCTTTTGGTACTCATACTACACTTTTGTACCTTTTTGGTGTTTATCTGAATACTAGTATCCGTTGCTGATACGATCGTTCTGTGTTGGATTTCGGAGATAAGGTGAGCTCTCAGAGTCGAAGTTGCCCTTTTTTCCTTCTATTTATCTATGTCTAGTCTTTTATTTTCGAGACAGATTGTATTTGGCTATTTCAGAACTTGTGGAGTATTTGCTCTTGTACTGACTTTACTAGGTCGTGGGGTGATTATCTATATTTTAGTTGTCTTTCGGATTATATTTATCGTCTTGTTTTATTATAAGCCTAAATTTGTTGATTTCTGACATTTTGAGGCCATTTTCCACTAATTATCCCATTGTTTAGAGCTTCGGGTTATGATTTGACTTACCTACTGGCGGGATATAGTAGATACCAGCATGACTCGTAAATCAGGTCATGACATGACCCTAATCCCAAATGATAATAAGAACCACCACCCAAACTACCCTTTATCCGAACAACCTGCAAATGGTAAGTATAACACCTCGTTCTAATAGGGTAATGATGTATCGACATTTGACGGTACATTTTATGTTGTTAACCAAGAATAAACATGAGTTTTTAAGCAATCATTGATAGATTTGATGTTTTTTATGTTGAAATGCAGAAAATGAAACCAAGGTTAAAAGAAAGGAAATTGTGTTTGTATTATCCCTTTTCAAATTGAAGGATTAGAAAACATGATTCTTGACTTCTTAAACTTTTTCCAAACCTTCAAAACAATTTAAGAAAATATGGAATCGTCACTTGATTTTTCCTATAAAATATCAAGAAAAACTTTAAAATATTTTTATAGATTTAAAAATAGAAACATATCCTTAAAATTAAAGAAAATGGATAAGGATTCTAGTAATATATGAAAACCGTTGAACTGATTGATCATAGACAATTTAACTAATTTGTAAAAAATGACTAATTTTAAAAATATGACTAATTTTAAAAAATCTTGAAATTCATTTAAAAAATACGACATTTATTCTTTTAAAGTGAAAAGTAGTACATTTTACTTTAAAAATCTCCTGAAAAGAGAAACTAAACTGAATCCTCATTTCTTACTCAAATTCAAATTATTGAGGAGACGGGAAAAATATTTTTTTTGAGAAAGAGTCTATTTAGTCAAAATTGAGGGGAAATTACCTTTTGAAGTAGTAGCATTTATTAAAAAAAAAAAAAGGTGTCAAAGCAACGGGCATTTTTGCCAATTATGGGAAGCTTGAATATTTTTCAAGAAGAAGATAGAGTTTTAAATTTAGGAGAATCGTGTAACTTAAATAAGCTATTTAGTCCATGAATGAAGAAGGTACCATCTTAGACTTAAATACTTAAATTAGGAGAAATAACATAAAGACTCATTTTTTTAAAAAAATTGTTTTAACTCCATTTCGATCAAAATAACTTGGAGTGAATAAATAGATATAATCAAGGAAACGGAAATGAACAAAAAAAATAAGATGGCAACACTCAGAAATTTATTTCAGATTAACCAAATTAAAGAATTAATTACAAACCAGGGTTCAAATATAAATTTATAAATAACTAAGGGAGAAAGGTTGACAAATATGGGTTTTGAATCCTTGGACATGTCCGACTTTAACTCTCAAATTTTTATGTAAAACTTACATAAATCCAACAAGTTTATCCCTAATTAATCTCTATCTCTATTCTTTGTTAAATGACAAGTAAATCCTTATTTTACAATTTTCAAATACATAATTAGCATCCGAATACATAATTTTGAAGTTAAGATACATCCATTTCTGAAATTATTTGGTCGAGATACATAATATATTAACTAGAGCAAAGAGAGATACATAATTAAAAGTGAAAATTATCCCAAATATACTTTTTAGATTGTTAATTACAAGTTATAGCATATTTTTTCATTAATTACTAGACTTAAGAAATAATTACAAGCTATAGCAACTTTTGAGAAAAACATATTTTAATCAAATTTTCGAAAATCAATTTTGTAATATTTATTATTTGTATTATTTTCTTATATTTAGAATTTAACATTTATCACTATTAATTAAAGATTTTGGATAATTATGGCAAGCTAAGATATCAATATTTTATTTTATTTTTAATAATTAAATATCAAAGTATGTCCATAATTTAAGGAGTTATATATGGTAAATATATTTTTTAAACTTAAGATCTAATTTTATACTTTTTTATTAACTTGAATAGTTAACTTGATTATACACTTTTTCATATTTTTCATTCTTTAATTATCAATAGAAGTTTTATCTCTTTACCTTTTTTAATTACCAATAGAAGTCTTATCACTTTAATTTTCATTCATTAAATTTTTTCTAAATAGTGACTCTTCTCGATCACTAACTAATAGGAACAAAAATATTTTAGTTCATAATCTAATTATTGATACTTCTCATTTCATTTATCCTTCACTTTTTTTACCCTCTTTCCTTATTAATCAGTTGCTTCTCTGATTGAGTAGTTTAGTAGCTTTTGTTGTAAATAGTTCAATTGGATAATTGTTTAGATCAATTTTATATTAAATTAAGAACAAATAGTAAATGTTAACATTTGAATTATTGTTGCTTTTAATTTGTTTTCACGCTTAGGTAGTGCTTAATTTTTAGTAGTTATCTGATTCTCAAAAAAGTAATTACTTTCAAAAAACTAAATCCTTTTTACAGTCAAAAGGCAGTCTTGCCAATTCAATTTTGTCAAATCGTTAAGTGATGATAACATATATGTAGTTCTATTTTGAATTTTAATTAGTCATTGTTTCTCCACGTCCATATAATGCATACCATAATTAACTTCAATATCACTGCTATTGTAGTATATATGTAAAACTGAGATCAAAATACCAATTAGTGTTATTGCCAATTAGTGTAATAATGTTAACTAAGTTTTAATGAACACATTTTCCTAGGATAATCCCACTTTTAATACATTGAATTCAATTTATATACTCATTTCATACTTAAGTAATATTTTCATTTTGAGTTCTCAATGTATTAAATTGATATCGATGAAGTTTCGCATATATCACATTTGTATTGAATAAGTTTTATGAATGTGACAATCGATGAGAAAAATTATGTTTTATGTTACATAACATTTTTAGTGTATGTAATGGATATTACATGAAAAATTATCAACGTAAATGTTGAAAATAAATTAATTGATAGTTGTTTGATGTCAAATAATTTTTCGTTGTAATAAAAAAATAATCAGTATTAATCATGATTGATATTGGTATTTGCTTTCTGGCAAGATGAAGAACATTATGTAAATACTATGTTAAATATCAAAATTAAATTTTGTTCATACCAACAATCTTTTGATGCAACTTAGTTCATATCAATTTCATTCAACTATGTAAAATATGAAACAAACGTTAAAGTAGCATAACATTATATAAATACTACGTAAATACAAAAAATAAACTTTGTTCATACCCACAATCTTAGAAAAACAAACAATAATAATCGAACACCAAAAAGTTAATTCAAATTATTAACTATATTAGAAAAACAAACAATAAATAGAAAAAATGATTCAATATCAATTTTATACCAATTTAATACAGAAAAAAAAATTAAATATTTGCATGTTTGTATGTACTGCTATAGTCCATGAATACAACTTTGTTACTACCTTATCATGTACATGCTTACTAGAAAAAATAAAAAGAAATAAAGATCGGGTATGATAGACATGATCACTAAGTGAGAAAATAACATATAAATGACCAATCATTCGGCAGCAAGTACTGAGAATTCATTGATATGCATGTTGATATGTGAATTTATTAGAAGAAGCTACTTAAATGGTGTACAAGAATTTGATGAACTAAAAGTCTGTATGTTTTTTCTGTAAGATGCAAGCTATCCCAGAAAACATAATTAGAATCATCGGAACACAAATGTGCATAACTCTGCAACAGTATGACGCCCTCCATGACGAATCCCATCTCCCTGACGAATCTCATCTCCCTCCATGACGTATCATGATTGAATGCAAATTAACAGAATTTGTATTTGTTATCTAAAGAAATACTTGTTTTTGCTTTTCTTTCAAAATATAATCAACAACACTTTGTTAGAAGACGTTTTTTGTTTACTGGCAGAAATAAATCCTGTACAAAGAGGAAGGTAGTATATGAAGATGGAAACTCTTAATGCAAGCATTAAAATAGGAGGAAAAATAACGGTTAGAGGGATTTGGGGTGGATAAATATCAGTAATTAAGGTTAACTATTTTTAAGGAAGATAAATTGTATATTAATTGTATTAAATCTTAATTTTTCTTTTTCATTAATTACTTTTTTGTATTTTCAACAAAACAAAAAAACCTTTTTTTGTTTAAATGAAAGTCGCTATAACTTGAAAACTTAAAAGTTTTGCTATAACTTGTAACTCATCATCACATGTACCAAAACAAAACAAAATGAATAGACTTAAGTCATCGATAGGACCCTAAATTTATTTCGATACTTTACTTGAATCCCTCAATTATTCTTTGTACCTATTGAACACTTCTACCCCTATGAATTTGGACCATTTGAGCATTTTTTTAATAATCAACTAAAATTATAAAAGGTGTGCAATACACTCGTGTTGATGTAACAATTTGACGAAAAAAATGCTGACCTATGTCATATGAGTTAAAAAATTAATTTAAAATGTATTACATAATTTTAAAAAGAAGAAAATTATTTTTAAATTAAAAAGAAAAAAGAAAAACCCGTCTGTAATCGCCTTTCTTCTTTTTTATACACAGAGTCATCGCCGTCTCCAACCCCCACCCCCCACCCCTGCTCCCCCAGGCGCCACCTTCATTCACGGCTCCCCTTCCGCCCTCCTCCATCGCCACCTTCATTCATTGCCCCCCACCTCTACCCCCGACCACCCCATCGCCGCTATCTTCTTTCATCGGTTGGAACTATCTTCCCCATTTCAAGAACAATGGCATAAAAATTTCAACAAAAAAATCAATGAAAAATTCATTAACAAGCTCACAAAAGTATCAATTTTTAACACAAGAAATTGACCAATCATTAAAATTAAAAAAAAAATTGATGTTTTCATCTAATAATAAAAAAAAAAAATTGAGTTGGAAAAATAAAGTTATTCCGAACGGTATCAAAGTGTGAATCCTCCATTTTTTCCCCATTTCTTTGTCTTTATTTTTGTTCCGCCTTAAGTTCGTGGGTTGTTTAAGAATATGTTCCTTTTTTATTTTATTCAGATTTGTTGTTATTGTTCTTCTCTTTTTTTTTTTGTTTCAGTTTTATTTTAGTCGGGAAGAAGATTTTTTATAAACAATGGGGTGGGTGGGGGTGGGGGATATAAGATTTGGGTGGTGGTCTCCATTTTTTCCGGCAAACATGGTGGCAGATGATTGTTGTATCTTGAAAAAAATAAACTAAAGAAGAAGACACAAAAAAAAGTAGGAAATTTGGCAAAAAAAAAAATACACCCCCCACGCGCCACTTTGTGGTATACTGCACTCAGTAAGCCATGTCAGCAAAAAAGTGTTCAAGTAGTTCAAATTCAAAGTAGTTGAAGTGTTCAATACGTATAAGGCTGAGTTGAAGGGTGCAAGTAAAATTTCGAAATAAGTTTAGAGTTCTATCGATGACTTAAGCCAAATAAATATCTATCTGTACAATAGACGTGCAAAGACATGGGAACTATATTTTGAACAAACATAAAGGAAAGACATAGACAATAAGCCAATACTTTGAAAAAGAACCGTGAGAAACAAATGATAACGGGGTCTTAAAGATGTAATCTAAACGCATAATTGACACACTTAACTCCATTATATCTTTATTCACAAATATTTATTCATACACACTGAAACATGCTAATGGAAAAGAAACACAATTGAGACTCTAGTAATGACAACAAAACTTATGCACTTACTAACAACTCATTTCCGAAGATTCTTAGCAAAGTGGCAAGTTCCCGATCACTTGACTAACTATGAAAGGTGAGCAAGCATTTTAACGAGTAAAGCATAGCTCATATTGGGAATTGGTCTCAGCTTTGCTCCACGTGCAAGATTGTTCGTCCTCTTCGTGCATAGCATTGTTCAACCTGTGATCGCTGTGTGGAACAATTTGACCATCATTGTCCCTGGGTGTCTAATTGCATCGGCAAGGTAATCTATTTTGGATTCTTTTTTGTCTCTCTTTTTTTTTCTTACTGGTCAACTTGTACATTTGACATATATCAGCAGTGAATTGTGATGTTTAGTGAAATATATATTTGAAATATTAGTACCCGCCTGTGCTAAGCCCGGGCACAAGAGAAAAAGTTTGTTATCAACTTTAGTAGCCACAACATGCATAAAGCACATCAAATATATCAGTTATAAAGAAGAAAATACATCAAATTTTAAGTTGAGACTTATTATATTTAGCGACCATGATAAGTAGGATATAAAAACAATTTTATATATTACTTACTTAATATAAGTGAAAAATAAAAATACAACAAAATTTTCTTGTCATATTCTTTGCAGCAGCTAACAAAGTATCTATTATAAGCTATTAGCAAGATTAAAAAGACCTGGTGAACCTAATCACCGTAAGGCCAACAAATATGCTCCAAAAGCCTCATATACACCACATGGTCATCAATAATAGACACCACATGATCATCAGCAATAGGAAAATCTTAGTTGAAGAGGCAAGAAAACCAAATAATTATTTTTTTTCAGAATAAGACCAAATCCGTTTACATGAATAAACCAAAAACCTTATTTTGAATTGGCTCTTTTTGAGCAACAAAACGCATAACACTTTTTCGTCTTGATAGGGTTACATCAAGGTTCAATGCTTAGTCCGTTTCTTTTTGCCTTGGGGTTGGATGTTTTGACGCGGCACATTCAAGGCGAGGTGTCTTATTGTTTGCTTTTTGCGGATGATGTAGTCTTGATTGATGAGACGCGTAGTGAAGTTAATGCTAAATATGAGGTTTGGAGGCAAACTCTGGAGTCTAAAGGGTTTAGGTTGAGTAGGTCCAAGACAGAGTATTTGGAGTGTAAGTTCAGCGAGGTGTCTCATGAGTCTGATGTGGTAGTTAAGCTTGACACTCACTTTATCAGTAAGAGAGATAGTTTCAAGTATCTAGGGTCTATGATTCAGGATAATGGAGAGATTGACGAAGATTTCACTCATCGGATTGGGGTAGGGTGGATGAAATGGAGGTTCGCCTCTAGAATCTTGTGTGACAAAAAGATACCTCTGAGACTTAAAGGCAAGTTCTATAGAGTGGTGGTTAGACCGACTTTGTTATATGGTGCGGAGTGTTGGCCTGTTAAGAAGGCCCACATCAAGAAGATGAAGGTGGTGGAAATGAGAATGCTTAGGAAGATGTGGGGGTATGCTAGGAAAGATAGAGTTAGAAATGAGGTTATTCGAAATAAGGTGGGAGTGACTTCGGTGGAAGCCAAAATGAGGGAAGCGAGGTTGAGATGGTTCGGTCATATGATGAGAAGGAGCACGGATGCCCCAGTGCGGAGGTGTGAGAGGTTGGATAGGGATGGTTTCAAGCGAGGTAGAGGTAGACCGAAGAAATATTGGGGTGGTGGTGATTAGACAGGATATGGAGCAGCTCCAACTTACCGAAGACATGACCGTAGATAGGAAGTTGTGGAGGAGGCGGATTAGGGTAGAAGGTTAGTCTGAGTATAGGTTATTGTATCATTTGGTGTGTTTCTTGGAGTATCTTGCTTATGGTATTATTGAAAATGCTAATTTCTATTGTATCTTGTTCTTTTCCTGTTCCTACTAGTACTATACCATATCTTGTATATTGTTCTTTTACTATTCCTTATATTACTATTTCTTATCGTAGAATGTTTTATTTGAGTCAAGGATCTATAGGAAATAGCCTCTCCATCTCACATTTGAGGTAGTGGTATGGACTGCATACACTTACCCTCCCCAAACCCACTTGGTGGGAATATACTGGCTATGTTGTTATTGTTATTGTTATTGTTATTGTTATTGTTATTGTTGAAAGCATTAGCTCATATTCCAGCACGTGTAGGACAATTAAAGAGAACAAGGAAAAAAATATATATGTCCCAAACCGAAGGAGATAAACAAACTAAAGACAAATAAATAAGTAACAGATGTCTTGAAGCCAATTGTTGTGAGCACAAATGCTAATGTGGAGGACAACTTGGCAGCCACAGTGGACAATAATATTTCTCAACCTCTAAAAGATTTACTGATTTCGTTGTGGGGTCCTGTAACAAAAAGTGAAGAGCAAGTTGGTGCAAGACAGTGAGTATTGCGTGTAATTTTGTATTAAGTAGCAGGGAGTAGGCAGAGGAAAGTCAGGCTATTTTTTTTGTGGAGTCTTCTATCTTCTCATCCTCTATCTTCCTCTGTATGTCATCCCCATTTCTTCTCTGTTGTCAATATCAGTTCAGTGAACAATTCCTTGTAATTCCAATTAGCGAGTTCAATATTACAACAACTTTCTTGGTTATTTTTGAGTTGTGTTACATTGGTGCTTTCATACAGAGGTTTCTTATGGAGGACCAAAGACACAAGGCTCTCGTCGACGAATCAATTACGGAGGTGAAAGAATCATTTTCCAAGGATATTGCAGACATTCACTATTTGTTACAGGAGGTTGTCCAGAAGTTCATTCCGGCAGGACCTCAAACTCGAGATCCAACAATGGAGGTCGGTCGTCCTCATCGTGGGAAAGACATTCCTGAAGCACCCACGCTCGGTCATAAACCGGCTCCGATTGAATTGGGACGATTTTGTGGAGAAAATTCGGAGGCATGGATTTTCCAAGATGAACGTTATTTTGATTTCTATGGAATCGCAGAAACACATAAGCTGACCTTGGCGTACTTTTATCTTGATGGTGAAGCTTTGGAGTGTTACCGGTGGTTATTCAGGAACAAGCAATTAGTAGGATGGGATTATTTTGCTGAGAAGGCACGAATCCATTTTAAGAAAAAAGGGCTTAAATCAGCAGAGGGAAGTTTGGCGAAGCTCCAACAGGTGACTACCGTATCTGAATATCAGGCTAGATTTGAGAAAATTGAAAACGAAACCACCGATATCTCTGATGAGCTAATGGTAAGACATTTTATTTCTGGGCTAAGGGAAGATATAAAAAATTCTGTTATTGCTCATGAGCCCAAAAGTTATGAAGAGGCGGTTAACCAGGGCCTTATCCACGAGCAATGTATCCAGACTGAGAAAGGGTCTCTCCGACCCGCTCTCACTAATAGAGTACCCCCCCTCTTACCCAGCCCCAACTCAGCACCACAATGAAATTTTACAGCTACATCTCATATTCCCTCTACTTCCACAATTGCAAAATCGTCAACCCCTTAAACGCTTATCCCATGCCAAGGTACAAAGCCATTGTGAACGTGGTCTATGCTACTACTGTAAATAAAAGTACCCCCACAACCACTTTTACTTACGAATGGTTCAGATATTGAGCCAACGTTGCCGGATCAATTTTCCTCTGACGATCCGTTGGCTGAAGAATTGCAGTACTTAGAGATCCAAGAGCACTCCAGCCTTTCGTATAATGCATTAGCCAGAGAAAACTCGGCTTTCACTCTTCGATTTACTGGTCATATTAATGGGCATCGGGTCCAGGTCTTGTTGGATGAGGGTAGCACTGATAATTTTATTCAGACTAGGGTGGCTAAATTTTTGCAACTTCCTATTAATACCACTTTTAGATTTCCAGTGGTGGTGGGAAGTGGACAACGACTATGGTGTGATGGAGTGGAAACCTCAACTTCTCTTGTGGTACAGGGTTGTTGTCTTACTCTGGATTTATATACGTTGCCGATGCATGGTGCAGATGTGGTGCTTGGTGTATCGTGTTTGTCTACGCTGGGTTGGGTGATTAAGGATTATGGAGCACATTTTTTTGAGTTTCAATTTCAAGAGAAAACATACTACTAGAAGGGAGATGCACCAGCTGCGGCCCAACCAGTACAATTGCATAGCCTCCACAGATATGTCGCCATTGATGTAATATCTTCTTATTTTCGTCTACAATTGGTCCAATCTGATCCAACTCCTATTGATACCATTAATCCGGACTTGATGGTTATTATGGAAACCTATGAGGACGTCTTTCAGAAACCACAAAGATTGCCTCCATCTCGACCACATGATCATGCAATCCACTTGAATTTCGAGGCTGAACCAGTCAATGTTAAGACTTATCGTTATCCCTACTTCCAAAAGCATATTATGGAGCAGATGGTGGGTGATATGCTTAAAGAAGGAGTTATTCAGGCTAGTACGAGTCCATTTTCTTCACCAGTGTTGTTGGTTAGAAAGAAAAATGAAACTTGGTGGTTCTGTGTGGACTATAGAGCCCTTAATGCAATCACTGTGAGAGATAGATTTCCAATCCCAACTATTGATGAGTTTTTTGATGAGTTACATAGTGCTGTTTATTTCTCTATGCTTGACTTACTGTCAGGCTATCATCAGATTCGGGTAAGGCCCGAGGATTGTCTAAAACTGTTTTTCGTACACATGATGGGCATTACAAATTTTTAGTGATGCCGTTTGGTCTGTCCAATGCTCCTTCTATATTTCAGGCTACTATGAATGAGGTTTTTAGGCCTTACCTTCGCCACTTTGTATTGGTTTTCTTCGACGATATTTTGGTGTAGAGTGTAAACTGGATGGACCATATTAACCATCTGCAATCAGTACTGCAACTTTTGCGCCAACATCAACTGGTAGCCAAGAAATCCAAATGTTTGTTCGGTCAAACCTCGATAGAGTATCTCGGGAATGTCATATCTAATTAAGGCTTGAGTATTGATCCGAGTAAAATTAAGGCCATCCAGCAGTGGCCTCCACCTAAAAATATTAAGGAAATACGTAGTTTCCTTGGACTTGTGGGCTATTATTGCCGCTTCATCCACCATTATGCAGCTATAGCTGGGCCTCTCACTGATTTACTACAAAAAATGCATTTGTGTGGAATTCTATAACCCTCACTGCATTTGAAACATTGAAAGAGAAGCTTAGTTCTACCCCAAAGCATAGGAGCTGTTTTGTGGCAAAGAGGGCACCCAGTAGCTTATTTCAGCCAAAAACTAAGCACCCGAATGCAGGGGGCCTCTACCTATCACAGAGAGATGTTCGCCATTACTGAAGCAGTGAGTAAGTGGCGTCAATATCTATTGGGACACAAGTTTACTATTTATACTGATCAGCAATCTTTGAAGAACTTAACCAATCATACCATTCAAACACCGGAGCAACAAAAATGGCTTAGTAAATTGGTTGGCTATGAAAAAAACCAGGCTGTTGATGCTCTTTCTTGCACTACTGAGGCGGTCATAATGGCCTTTTCCACAAGGAATTATGATCTGGAACATGAACTTAGGGAACTCAATAAAACACACCGGGAGTTAGTCAACATTCCACAGAAGTTGGAAGAATAGCTTGATGTTGCCATTGGTTATGTTTTTCGTGATGGTTTACTATTTTTTAAGGGGAGATTGGTTGTCCCATCTGATTCTCTGCTCCGTCAACACTTGCTCCATGAATTTCATGACACTGCCATTGGGGGACACGCAGGGGTGGCTAGAACTTATCATAGGTTGGCTTCCAATTTTTTGGGAAGCACATGCGAAATGATATCCAGATTTTTGTTGCATCCTGTCAAACTTGCCAGCAAATGAAAGATATGCACCACCACCCAGCAGGCCTATTGCAACCATTACCCATTCCAGATTTGTTGTTTGAGGATATAGCTATGGATTTCATCACTTGTTTGCCTAGTTCAAAAGGCAAATCTACCATCTTAACTGTGGTAGATCGTTTGACAAAGTATGGCCATTTCATTCCCTTGCCTGCCTTTTTTTCCACTCGAGTGGTTGCTAAAGCTTTTGTGACTGGAATTATTCGCCTTCATGGTCCACCAAGAACTATTGTTACTAATCGTGACCCTAGGTTTCTGCATTCCTTTTGGCAGGAGGTCAACCGTTTGCAAGGGACGTCTTTGGCTATGAGTACAACATATCACCTCCAGTCCGATGGTCAATCAGAAGATCTTAATAAATGTGTTGAGTAGTATCTTCGTTGTTATGTTGCTGACGCACCACATAAGTGGGTTGCAATGTTGCCATGGGCTGAATATTGGTACAACACGGCATCTCTCTTAGCCTCTGGCCACAAGGGGAAAATGTACTGCATGATAAATGCAAAAGTGACGATCTATCAACCACTTAAAACTTCAAGTGGTAAAGTATATATGTTCTTACACTAAAATATATGTTTATATTTACATTACTCCCTCTGTTTAAAAAAGAATGACTTACTTTTCTTTTTAGTCCGTTTAAAAAAGAATGACCCGTTTTATTTTTTGGCAATACTTTAATTTCAACTTTTCATATGACATGTTTTGGACCACAAGATTAAAGGGCATTTTGGTACATTTAACACAACTTTAATTTAAGGCCACAAGATTCAAAAGTCTTCTTTATTTTCTTAAACTTTGTGCCAAATCAAAATAGGTCATTCTTTTTTAAACGGAGGGAGTATTATATTAAAGTGTGAAAGATCTTTGAAAAGTGATTTGAATATTTTACACTTCATTAAAAATCTGTGCAATAGATAAAATTATTTAATGTTAAATAATTAAACGTTATATGTGCGAGACACGTATTGTTAAACTAGTACAACGAGAGATCGACAGTCCGTGAACGGGCCTAATATATGTAAATTTTTTGTCAATTTATGTGACACACATAAAATTTAGATAATTAATTATTAAAATAATTTAAGCCTTTAATCATTATGATTTATAGTTTTTTTTCTTCTCTTTCAATTTAAGTGACACTAAAATAATTTCGTGAGTCAGGCAAATATTTCATATCTTTTAAATTTTATAATATACAAAATTATTTAATGTTAAATAATCAAACGTTATATGTACAAGACACGTGTTGTTAAACTAGTATAAGTAGAGATCGACAGTCCGTGAACGGGCCCAATATATGTAATTTTTTTGTGTCAATTTATGTTACACAAATAAAATTTAGATAATTAATCATTAAAATAATTCAAGCTTTTAATCATTATGATTTATAGTTTCTTTTGCTTCTCTTTCAATTTAAGTGACACTGATATAATTTCGAGAGTCAGACAAATATTTTATATCTTTTAAATTTTGTAAGTTGTTAATTATGTGATTTATAATATTTTTTACATAATTTTTCAGTAAGATATGAATACTCTCTCTGTCTCAATTTACTTGGCACAGATTAAATTTCGTTATTCAATTAATTATTTATATATATATATATATATATATATATATATATATATATATATATATATTATTAAGTTCTTGTTATAAATGTACCATATATACTGAATGTCTACTTTATCATATATAGTGAATACCTACTTTACCATATATTGTGTATGCCTATTTATGGTAAAGATACAAACCCCAAGGTTAGTTTTTCCCTATAAATAAAGGGGTTTCCTTCTCTACTCTTGTTCTTTGTTCTTTATTACTCCCTCCATCCCAAATTATGTGTCTCCATTTGATCGGACACGATATTTAAGAAATAAGTATTGACTTTGTTAAAGTTACAAAATTATCCTTCTTAAAGAAAGGAGTAATAGTATTTAAAATCAAGTGGAGCGACTTTTAATTGAAAAAACAAATAAAAAAAGAAGTAATAGTATTTAAAATCAAGTGGGATCACTAAAGGTAAAATTGTAATTGTGTCTTTAAAAACTTACCAAATAAGATAAGATGATATTTTTTTTGGGACGGACCAAAGAGGAAATAGCGACACATAATTTGGGATGGAGAGAGTATTTCATAACACATTATCAACACGAGACTCTGTCAAATAGGTCAGATTATAAATCTAAAGGATTTCAAGGTTAGTAATTCCTTATGTTATTTGTCTTTTGCTACTAATAATATAATTATTATTGGATTTGAGGAAAAATAATTGATTTGGAACCATTATGTTTTAAATTTATTCCTTAAGAACAATATTATCAAAAGGAATGATAATATGTTGGGTTCAAGTCCCATCGATTTATGCCTAAGACGCCTTTATATGGATAAGACGTTGAGTTTGAATCTCAATGCACCATATTGATGATATTATGATGACTAAGGAAAAACAATGGGTATTTGGTGAAAAATGATGAAACATGTCTCATTAAATATGCTCAATTCCTTGAATTGAATATGGTAGCAATAAATTATATGTATGCCTCAATTTGCTTTTGAAGTAGCTATCATAATTTGATATGCTTAAGGCATGATTATACTTCATTCTTCCTGGGAATAAGAATGCTTAAGGCATGATTATATTTCATTCCTGGGAATGAGAATTTTGATTATTATAAATACTGATCTATACCCTGAGGGTGAAAGTGACTGTATATAAACTCGAACGTATTCTTTGTTGTGAAGATATAACAATCCACCTCTAAAAGAGGTAGAATAATTGAAAGATTGAATATATTCAAGTTACTTTAAGATTGTGTAATCAAGACAATCTTGATGATGATGGTTTGACATTGAATGCCTTCGATAAATAGCTAAAACATTGCTAATGAGAACAAAACTTCATGTGTTGGTTTGAAATATAATATGTTGCATGCAATAACACTTGTATGCATTAGATTAATAAATTATGATTATTTCTTCCCTCTCAATTGGTTCAAGGTCAGGAACCAACTATTCCATTTAATAGTTTTGATGTACGGTATACAATTAATAATATACCATGATGCATAAAGATGGATTCCTCAATGAAGATGGGGGATAAATGTTAGTTTTCCTACCATAAGGGGGAGATTATAAGTAACTATGAAACATGTTAGTAATTATCATCATATCCTCATTCAAAAGATTATTCAAGTCAAATGTCGGAAGCATCTGTTGACTCAAATTTAGTACCATATTTAAGCTACAAGTGCTCCTATTTTGCATTCTTAAAGGACAAAATCTACGCATACGTGAAGCGTGGTAGACTAATCGGTTCTACATGAAATAATCCTTGAAAAAAATAAGGAGCAAATAATCATAATAAGAAGGCAATGTGTTCTTGAAGAGCCTACGACATAAAACTTCATGAAACCTTATGAAAGGTTCAGGTATCTGAAAATAACGAAGAAATGAGATCTCAAAATGTTATGTCACATTGTAAACCGATACAAAATGATATATCATCGATAATATCTTTTATAGAATATTAACGCAATATTATAAAATATTACGAGGATCCAAATTCTATGTTTATTTAAGCATGCTGACGTAGAAATATTTATCAAGTGACACGAAAGGATGCATTTTGGTAAGTATAAAATTTATTTGATTTGCAGTCCAGACACTTGAAGATGTCACACTTGACATGTTGGATATTGTCACTTGACAAAAATCCATATGAAAGTCCCTAAAGGATTCAAAATGCCTAAAGCATATAAAGTTTCTGGAAAACTTATTTATTATCCTTATGAGGGATAAATTGATGGTTTGAAGATCATTGAAACTCTAGGAAAGTTTTCAAAAGCAATATGATTATTTTCTGAAATGCAAAACATACAAAATTGGATCGGTCCTGAAGTACCATATCTTAGTCTAATTGGTGTACTATTGTATCTTGCAAATACTATAAGGCCTGATATAGCCTTTTCAGTCAATTTGTTAGCAAGGTATATTTCTGCTCCTATTAGGAGACATCGAAATGGGATAAAAGATATGAGCTTATTTTATTCTAAAGCTTGTAATCTCGATCTTATTGATTATACTGATGCTAGGTATTTATTTAACTCGCATAAATTTCAGTCTCAAACATGTGATATATTCACATATGGGGACACTATCATATCTTGGATCTATACAAAGAAGTCTATCTAGACTCTTCATTGAACCATGATGAGATAATAGCTATTCATGAAGCTAGCCGAGAATGTGTACGGTTGAGGTCCATTATATATCTCATTCGAGAAAAATGTGGTGTGACATGTGACAATGTACCCACAGTTTTATACAAAAATAATGCAGTGTGCATAACACAACTTAAGGGAGGATTCATAAAAGGAGATAGAATGAAGAACACTTCATCAAAGTTTTTCTACATACATGAGCTACAAAAAATGGTGATATTAACGTGCAACAGATTCGTTCAAGTGAAAATATGAATGATTAATTCACCAAGTCTCCTCTAATTGCAACTTTCAAGAAGATGGTGCACAAGATTGGGATGCAAAGGTTCAAAGATGTTCTCATTAGGGGGAGTTAATACGTGTTGTACTCTTTTTCCCTTATGAGGTTTTGTCCCACTGAGTTTTCCTTGTAAGTTTTTTAATGAGGCAGCTTATATGCGTATTGTTAGAGATATGTACTCTTTTTCCTCCATTAGATTTTTTTCTCACTGAGTTTTTTCTAGTAAGGTTTTAACGAGGCACATTATATATCAATTAGACATTCAAGGAGGAGTGTTATAAATGTACCATATATAGTGAATGTCTACTTTACCATATATAGTGAATACCTACTTTATCATATATTGTGTATGCCTATTTATGGTAAAGTTACAAACCCCAAGGTTAGTTTTTTCCTAGAAATAAAGGGGTTTTCTTCATTGTAATTCGTCCATCAAGAGAAATAACAATTACTATCTATTTTCTCTATTCTTCTTCTTCTTTGTTCTTTATTGTTTTATAACAGTTCTTAATTATTGTGATTTACAATACTTTTTATCTCATGTTCAAATAATATATATTACTTCATGTCTTTCTCTTTTCATCCCAATTTTTGTACACTAATATAATTTCGATAGTCAATAAAAATTTTAATGTTGATATATCATTTTGTGTCTATTTACTTTTTTTTTATGAAATATTATTAAATTTTTAATGTTTAAATAACCATAATAATTAATTAGGGGTAATACAGTCAAATCAAAATTGAAGCAACGAAGCAGACATATCTTAAATGACTTTTAATAACTAATTAGAAATGATATAGAAAGAATTAATATAGAAAAATACTTGTGAATAAAATTTAAGTCGGCCTCATTTAAGATGTCAATTTTAGTTTGAAACATAGAGAGTTAATTTATCATTTTATGTTTATTTTACCTTTTTTATTAAATATTATTAAATTTTTTAATACTTAGCTGAATTATAATAATTAATTAAGGTTGATATAGTAAAATTGCGATTGAAGCAGCTGAATCAGACATGTCATAAGTGTCTATTTTAATTATTTGTATTAAATATTATTAATTTTATAATAAATAAATAACTTATAGTAATTAATTAGAGATGATAAAATAAAATTACGATTGAAGTAGCTGAAGCAGGCAGAACAAGAGAAATGTCGATCTGTTGCTTGCTTCAGCTACTTAACCCACGCTTATTATATATAGTAAAGTAAAGTAATGTGTGTATAGGATATTGATACGGGGGATTTGAATATTGAGGTAGTAAAAGAAGTGGTTGGGTCAAGTGAGATAGAATTGGGCCTATTCGAAATATTGAGGTAGTAAAAGAAGTGGTTGGGTCAGGTGAGATAGAATTGGGCCTATTCGAAATATAAGATTGGATTAGGAAAAATCAATTTCAAGATTAATTAATGTCTAACTTACATAAATTTTGAATTTTTAATGGGTTATAATATTTTTTATCATAACTTTATTAAATTAAAGGATATTTCGAATTTTGATTTTTGTGATATATATCTTTAACCTTGATACATATGTGATGTGATACATTTATAAATGAGTGATTAGTTAAATAAGAATGTAACTAATTTTCAATTATTACGGGAAATAAATAACACACCAATCGTGTCATACCATATCCACTTTAAAATGAATATCTGAAATACACAAAAGAAGAAAAATAGAAGATTAGCTTTCAAATTTTTCTTCCTTCTCCAATAATTTAAACATGTTTTGTCATTATTGGGAGTATTCCCAAACTGATCTTAAAGTTTTATATGATGGACTAGCTTTCTAGATGTATCTTTATGATACATCTGGTAAAATTACTCAATACTCATTCAAATTTAAATCTCACACAAAATAAATAGTTTACATATGTCAAACATGTGTTAAATTTATCAAAAATTTATAAATGAATGAAAAATTTGAATCACTATCAAAAAGTATGTGTCATATATATCACTAGTATTCTGACAACAAATGTATCACTCATATCTATCACCAATATATTGACAACAAATGTATCACGTTTATAGTACGAAAATGTATCGAGAAATTAACAACATTATACATGTATCAAGCGCATTAATAAAAAATATATGTATCAACGTCGAATTTGATATCTAATTCTGCGGATCATTTCATTAGTCATCATCATTGCCATGATTCCGCCGAAAACTATGGAATTTTTTAGCTTCTACAATATGAATATTCTTCCAAAAAAATACGAATGCTTACCAAAATAAATATATCTTGCCATGCATAAATGACTTATTTAACTAGTTATAGGGTGCATCAGTGTATTCAAAAATTTATTTGAGGTTGGGTTATCATCAGTTGAAAACTAGACCCGAGGACATATCGAAGATAGCTTTAAGAACTTGGTATGACCATTGTGAGTTTTTGGTGATGTCTTTCAGGTTTGCTAATGCACCTAAAAAACTTTATGAGTTTAATGAACATTATCTTTAAGTTGTTCTTGGATTTATTTTTTATTATATTTATTGATGATATCCTTGTGTACTCCAAGAGTGAAGAAGAGCATGCAGGCCATCTTCGCATAGCTTTGGAGATTCTAAGAGAGAAACAGTTATTTGTTAAGTTTTTGAAGTGTGAATTTTGGTTGTCTTCAGTTGCCTTCTTGGGGAATGTGGTTTCTGAAAAAGGGGTGATCGTGGATCCTTAGAATACTGAGGCAGTAAAGAACAAGAATCAGCCTAGATCAGTGACCAAGGTAAGAAGTTTTATGGGGCTTTCTAGGTACTACCACACATTTGTTAAGAACTTTGCAACTATTGCAATGCACTTGACAAGGTTGACTCAAATATAAGTGCCATTTATTTGGTCCAACCAATGTGAAGAGAACTTCCAAAAGATCAAGACTCTCTTGACTTCACTACCCATTCTTTCATTGCTGGTTGAAAGTAAAGACTTTATTATGTTTTGTGATGCCTCACTATTAGGTTTGGGTGTTATGTTGATGAAGTAAAATATTTTTGAGACACTATCTTTATGGTGTAAAGTGTGAGATTTTCATAGACTATCATAGCCCGCAACATGTGTTTATTTAAAAGGATATAAATATAAGGCAAAGGAGGTGGATGTTATTGCTGACGGATTATGATGTGTGTATTCAGTATCATTCGGGTAAGGCCAATGTGGTGTCAAATGCATTAGACTAACAAGCTAAGAATATAGGTAGTTTATAATTTTTTAGGGTATCCAGGTAACCATTAGCTATAGAGTTTCAAACTCTAGTATCTCTGAGCATGTAGTTTAGGGTACCAAACAAGGGTGGCATATTGGCTAGTGTAGAGTTAAAGTCATCGTTAATGGAGAAGATTAAGGCTAAGAACTCGAGGATAAGAAATTGAATGCACTCCAATATAAAGTGGTATGCAGGGAGGTGACATATGCCACTCTTAATGCAGGAGGGTTGTTTTGGTTTAATGGAAGATTATCTGTTCCTCAGGTTGGTGGTCTGATTCATGATGTACTTTTGAGGCCCATTGCTCATTTTATTCTATTCATATGGGTACAACAAAGATGTACATGACTTGAGGAAACTTTATTGGTATCCCAAAATAAAGAGTCAAAATTGTTAGCAACTAAAGTTTAAGTTGAGTAGATAGAAAATATTGGTACCGATGCCCCCTGGGTTGAGGGGAAGGGTGAGATTAAGAAGGCATCGCTGCACTTTATAGCTAAGTTCTGATGGACAATAGTAAGGCACTAATTGGGTTTGACATCTACAGAAAACATGATCACTTAGGATAGAGAAACGTTGATTGACAGCTTGATAGCTAGTTATGATATCAATTTTGCTAAGTGGATCTTGACAGAGATCCATGAGAAAGCATTTAGAAAGTTCAACAACCTTCTTTTTCATGTTTGGTGCATAGAATATATGATGAGGCGAAAGTGCCTCATATTTTAGAGCTGGATCAAAGGATCTAGGTGACCAGCCTGGCAGATATTAGTATAATAAGGATCCAACTAACCCAATTGCACTACATCGTGCACAATCACCTAATTTTTTGGTATAGATCATTTTGAGGGACCTTTTATTTTTGTCGAGCCTGTTGAGAGATTGAGTGAGAGTATTCGTGTGGAGTTGGGTAGCTAGAGAATAGAGTCCAAGACTACTGCAGCTGGTGAGAGGGGCTAAGGATACATCAGCACTAGCCTTGGCTTCTACTTCAAGACTAGCCACAACTTTCACTTTACCCCCTCGCTTGCCAGTTGCTGGATTTGTGAGTATGCCTTAAGAGTTCTTGCAATAGATGGTGGAGAGACAGCAGGAGTTGACTGATGACCTCATATAGATAGAGACCCAGCTGGTCGCACTATTTAGTCAGCTCAAGCCATGGGTCCGACAATATTAGAGGCTGTTGAGACCAGAGTTAAAGGCAGGATAACGACTACTATAGAGGGGTTCACAAAAGAGATGCATGCTTAAATTTACAATTTTAAGTGTCAGATAGGAGCATAACTACGTGAGGTCTAGGTACCTAACTTATTGGGCCTTTGTAAGGAGGAGGCTACATTGCAATCAGAGGTGCAATCATTAGTTGAGAGCCACATTCCAGTAGTACCTTTAGTTATTTCTACCTTTATGTATCCATTTACTAGGCCAAAACCATGTTTTTTGAGTTGTTTGTAGATGATTATGAGGCCTCTATTATTAGGTCCAAGAGAGGATATGTGGAGGAGTTACACGACCATGGGATGGACTTTTAGGCGACCTGAAAAAGGCCGCCGTACAGTTGATAGTTTAGCGTGTGGTAGATAAGGATAGGCATGCCCAGATGGCATCTGTAACTCTTCTAGTAATGCCCCACCACCTCCTCATCCAAATGAGCCACGTGATACCCCTGATGAGGGTGGTTATGTCTCTACCCCTTGTTGTGTTTATTTTCTAGCATGAACTAGGGACAGCGCATCAACTTTCAGTTGGGGGTGGGGGTGTATCACAATCGAGAATTTTTTTTGCCATGTTTTTTTCTCATCGGCTACATTATCTTAGTAGAACAGTCATGTTTAGGTTGTGTTTCTGTCATTATATGAGTTATGTTTATATGTTTAATTAGGAGACAAATAAGGAACCTAAGTTCAATTGACATGTTGTGGGTTTTTAAATGTTTAAGAAAAATGATACCTATTCAAAAATTTTTTGAACTGTGTGATTTAAATATACGTGAGCCCATTGTGTAAGTTTTGTTATGGAATTAGTATTAAGGAAAATATAATCAAAGCTTAGGATTTCATACATCGGATAGGTAATAGTTGGTGATATGACCCTGTACTATGTTTGTGGCATTTACATAGTTCTCTTTGTGCATTTAATTAAGAACTTGCCCAGTTAATTTTGCCTAGGTTGTAGGATAGTTGGTTAGGACATGATCATAAGCCATTCTTCAATTTGTCCACTCATATCCTAAAAGACTGTCCAAATGTGAATAAGTATCCCTTGATCCTTATTTTGATCCTAAGTTGATGTAACGCCCTGATTTGCTGAACCGGAACGCTACACGGTGCTCATGACCCCGATGGAACACAAGCTAACCCATGACTGATATCTGTACCTGTATACTGCAAATCATGACATAATAATGCGGAATACGTACAACTGTAAGGCCATAAGGTTCAACTGAATAAAACCATGTCTAAAAATCATAACGTCCATGTGGGTGAAAATACCCAAAACAACTCAATCTGAAAGCTAAGTCTAAATGTAAATCTGAACATAAATATGAAAGCCTCTAAACTATCTGAATAAGGAGTTGAAGGAACATGTCTCCAACTAACTCCGTAAAACTAAACTGAAGAAATAAATAAATGTATCAAATCATATTGTCCTCGAATCAATGAGGACTCACTGTGTCTCTGCGACTGGAATGCTACCGCTACTGCTGGACTGGAGCTTGTACCTCGGAACCTATGGTGTATCATGAAAAGAAAGCACCATAGTGTAAATGCGTCAGTACAACTGGAGTACTGAGTATACGAGGAAGGTAGGCTAAACATAAAAGATTTTCATGCATGAACAACACTGACTGACTAATATGAATATGGGAGTGCAATCATACATATATAGAAACTGGGACCGTGAATGTGTGATAGCAAGAACTGTAAGCTAATACATGGTTTACTGATAACTGTCATGACTAATACTGCAAGATGATAACATGGACGACTGTATCTAACAGTCCGGTATATACTGAAATCTAAAGAACATAACGACTGTATCTGACAGTGCTGTATATACTGAAATATGAAGAACACCCTGATTTCTTTTACTGAGACTAATACTGAAACTGTGGAAGGTAGTGTTTAATATATATGCCCCATGTATTCTGTTATGGCTAAGCTGGGGTCCAATATCTGCCCTGACTGGAGGGGTGTCAATACCATCCCACAGGTAAGGACAACTTGTGAGTGACCCTTATCTGGAAGGTACTCAATGAGAACGGTGGGAACACTAAACTGACAGGTTAAAGCACCTCATCAACCCTAATCTGATAGGTTAAGATGTCTCAACCTACGCTGGCTATGTAGTTCTGGAACACAAGGACTGCTTCTAACAATCACACCCTGAACTGGCAGGTGAGTTCCCATCGTTGGGTTCACTCGGTGCTAACCTCTACTCCCATCTGGAGGGACTGGACATGAATAAATGACTATACATGACTTAATCTTACTGAATTCCGTTGACTGGTGGAATGTTACTGATATCTGACAACTTACTGAGATCATGAGGTTTTCCTGAGTCATAAGACTGACTGAAGTCTATGGAATCATAGCTTGAGTTCGGATATCGTGAAAAATGACATGGCTCTAGGCACACAGCTATAATTTCCGGGTACGAATAACCCCAGGACTCGATAGGAGGAAACTGACACACATGACTTGACTTGATCACAAGATTTGAGTCCACAATTCACAATATCATAAGCAGGGGATAGTATACTTCATGTATTTATTCAACATTTCAAACATGATAGGAAAAACATGGATATATTTTGTGTACATAATTTATATCTCCATTATCATTCATTATTTATACCACAACAATAACAACACATAATTTGCGTGGAAATTCATATTGGAGTGTATGACTAACATGAACTTATTATTTAGATATCATGAAATCATGTAAATATGAAGTTCTAACATACTAGGCATTTTATTGAACACCTTGCATGCATTATTTAAGGCATAGATGGATTTCATACTTGCATTCTATCAATCCATCTAAAGATCATGTTTTTCAACCAACAACATAACTTTCATGAGATATACAGTCACGATACTATTATATAGCAAAACAAACAAGCATCAACATGGGTGTGATCATATCACCACAACCAACCAAGTTTTTGTATTTTAAATATTGATTCTTGAACTCCACGGACGAAAGAAATCCATGGATGAACACTACGCATACCTTGGAAGGGAGGTTCTTGATGATTGACGGAGGAATTTCCTTGAAATTTGATCTTCAAGCTTGATTGTGCAACCCTAGTTGTTTTTCTCCTATGGTGCTCTTGGATAGTGAAATTTGAGATGTTAATAGGGTTGTAATGTGTTTAGAAGCTATAAATTTCGTGAGGTTAGGTTTAGGAACATGTAAGAAGTGCTAAAAGACTTAACTACCCTCGAAATAACTCAAAAACTAAGTGTTTTCGTGGCTGAAATCATACATAGGCGCCGCATATGATATTGCCTATATTTATATAGGCGCCGCATATGATATTGCCTATATTTCCATAGGAACCGCATATGATATCGCCTATGCTTACATAGGTGCCGCATATGATATCGCCTATGCTTTCCAGTGGCCATGTGCGATTGGTTAGGCGATGCATTCTACTTTGAAAGGCCATAACTCCTTGCTCGGGTGTCGGATTTTGATGAAATTGGTATCGTTGGAAAGATAATTCGATTCTCTATAATTTGGTGGGTCTAAATATGCCAAAATGGAACATATAATTTACGTTATTCTTGTTCAAAGATGACCCTTGCAAAATCGAACACTAAGACTTGATGGATTCAAAAACTCTTAGCTTGCAACACTCTAAGCGACTTATATGAGAATGCTTAAGACATCGCAAGATATACTATCTCTAGGATATTCATTGTAATTCATGCACTAAAATTCTACTCGCAGGATAGGAGGTTTCATACATAGGAAAACTTATTCACTTCCTAGATTAGAAACATACGGGGTATTACAGTTGACCTAGTTTCTTGTTTTAACCGTTTCACCTTCCTATTTAATTACAGATAACCTATTTTTACCTTAGTCCCTCCTTAACACTGCGCACCTTCAAATGGGTGTTGAATAAAGGAAAAAGTAAGTAAGCTTGGATGTGGTAGAAAAGT
Organism: Capsicum pubescens; assembly: GCA_030864215.1. Lineage (NCBI taxonomy): Eukaryota > Viridiplantae > Streptophyta > Magnoliopsida > Solanales > Solanaceae > Capsicum > Capsicum pubescens. Next base: position 86,565,515 of record CM061544.1, on the reverse strand, counting down.
GTGAAAAAAAAGAAAATAAAGAGACAAATATGAATAAAAAATGAAAAAGAAATAAAGAAAAAAAAAGACAAGTGAATAAATGAAAAGAAAGAAGAAAACCACACATAATCCGAAAAATCAATAAAGAAGAAAAAAGGAGAAATAAATGAAGAATGGTTGAAAAATGGAGCCTAAAGTGTAAGTGTTGTGTCACGGAGGGTGAGTCACTATATCCTAAATATACCATACCTGCTCCCTAGCCTATGTTCCAAGCACCGTAAAGTCTTATAGTGATCCTAGGACAACTGTTTGAAAAACTAAGGTATAGGAAATAAAGGCAAGCCTATGACATTTTATGCTCATTTTCAAAACTTTTTTTGTTAGTGTAAGTTTCATGGTATAGTCCCTTGAATTGACATGCATGATGATACTATAAGAGTTAGGACTTTTTTGTTGTGAGGGTACATGGGTTGTGGTTGTGTTGTTGAATGCTTATCTATTTGGGCAATGTAAATTACATATATGCTCAATAGTTTGTTGCTAATGTAATTCCATCACTTGATTCCTTTATGTGATACTATTGTTCTACATGAATCCATATAGTGGGTTTGAAAGTCGTAAATAGGAGGAGGTAAAGATTTTTGAGCCAAAATTGAATTGACTGTCGTAGGTGACTTAGGTTTATTTTAGTTAAGCATTGTGTTTTTATGTTATGTTTTAGTTGCTTGAGGACATATAAACGTTCTAAGTTGAGAGTATTGATGTGCTATGGTTTTGTGGCACTTTCAATACTTAAAATAAGGAAATTATGCAAGTACTTCGGTCTTTTTGTTAGATATGATGTGTTATTATGTTGGTTTTGCAGTACAACAGGGGTCTAAATAGAGAAGGAATAAAAAGAGATGAAAGGAAGTAGAAGTCTACCTACTAGACCCACCTACGGGCAGTAGGTAGTACCTACAGGCCCGTAGGTTAGGTTTAAAGATTTAAAGTTCTAAAAGTTGTTGTCTCCCTCTGATTCCTACAAAGGTCACCTAGAGGACATAGGTGGTACCTACGACCCTGTAATTAGCCCTCGTAGGTTGGTGATATAAAGACAGGAGGATTATCTGATTCCTATGAACCCTCCTAGGACTCGTATGTACTACCTACAACCCATTAATGAGGTCATAAGTAGGTGCCATCCATATTTTCCTACTTTATTTTGGAAAGGATTTTTAGGTTTTCCGATGTAACTATAAGTACTCCATTGATGTTTTACTAGTAGTTTACGCACTTTTACATAGTTTTACATACTTTTGAGTTCTAATAAACAATTTTGATCATGGGATTCTTGTTTTTGGTTCTTAGGGTTTGATATAAAGTTTAGATTTTGGTTTTCATTCTTAATTCTTTGTGAGATCAAATATATACTTTTAATTATGAATTATATGTGTGTTCTTGCAATCATGAGCAACTATACATCTAAACTAGGGGTGTGAGACCCCTGATGGATTAACAAAGTAGAGAAAGAGTAAAGTCATTCTTGATTGGTGTTTGTGCATGTATTGTTGTTTTCTTTGTATTAATTGCTTTCTTGACAACTACAAATGTTAAGAACCTGCCTATATTCAATACTAACTTGAGAGAGAGGTTAAGACAAGGAAAAGAACATCACAATAGTGATTTGAAGCTATCAGCCTTCATTTAGTTAACATGAGATCGAAAAGAGATAGTTAATTTGGGATCCAAGATAAGGGTTAGTAATGGGACAATCTAAAACTGAGAGAATATGAGTTAACTTCACCAAAACCAAGGTTGAGATATGGATAGTGATACATAACTTATTAGATTCTGCATGAAAGACACCAAGATAGTTTGATGAGAATGATAAGTCTGCAGAGTTAAGAAGTCTTTGGGAACACTATCCTAGTGATTATATCATAAAGATAATAGCCCTATTTGACAACAATTGTTACTATTACTACTATTCTTACAAAACTCTCATTTACTTTATGCACTTTTTGACTACATCAACAAATTCTTGATAGTTATTCGTCTTATTCCCTATGGGTTCGACCCCAACCTTTGTTGGGTTTTATATTTGACAAGCGTCTGTGTTACACTTTTCAGGAGGTGTAATTTGGTCAACATCAATACCTCACTTGTAATTCTAGCGGTTGTATCCATATTTTAGGGTGCGCAATATATCAGGATACCATTGCCTCCCTCTTTCTAACATTGTCCTTTATTTGGACTTACACACTTTCTTCTGTTTTTGGGGTTGCATCCCTTCTTGACATTATTAGTATGTTTTGGTACATTAACTTTTGAATTCTAGGGATGTCTGGTCTAGTATTTAATTTTATATTTTTTGCCTATTGATAGACTGGTTAATCCGTGAACTATTAATGGGATAGTTTTATTTATTTATTCTAAGTGTTGGATTATGTGTTTGGGATTATTGGTTCTCCCACTAGGTAAGTAGTGTGGGTGCAACACATGAGGAGTTTGGGTTGTGACATGTTCCTTTGTAACTCCCTAAACTTTGGTGGCAGTCCCAAAAATCTTTTATAACCTTTCTAAATCTCTACTCCCTTCGGTGATTCAGCCATAGCTAGGAGTGTGTAAAAAGATTAAACTGTCATAGTTTCTCAGAAAGTTGCGTCAGTTAATCTTATAGAGTTACAGGAGCGATTTTGATGTTATTCTTGTCATGTATTGGATCCACTCTTGATATGACTACATCAATTGTAGAATTAGAGTAGTATAATTTCAGTTTTCGAATAAGCCACTAATAGAGTAGAAGAGTAGTACCTCAGTTCCTATAGGCTGGTTTGTCTCTTACTTAAGGCTAGAAAAAATAATTTCATAGGGTGCATCTATTATCTCATTTGGGTTAAGGATGCAAAGTATGAAACCCCAAAGTTAGTTCCAATAGTTAATGATTACCCCGAAGTACTTACCAAAGATCTGCTAGGTGTTTCTCCTGAGCAGGAAATTGACTTTGAAGTAGATCTCTTTCCAAATACCTAGCCTATCTCAATTCCACCCTATAGAATGGTTGTAGTCGATCGTAAGAAGTAGAAGAAATAGTTGAAAGAACTCTGACCGACCTGACCCGACCTAGGGCCTTGTTGTAATGGGCATCCCAAGTCCAACCAGAACCAGGGACCACCTCCGTTACCCAACCCAACTATCTCAATGACTACCTTGAGTCGGATGAATTCCAAACATATAACAAGATAGGGTGTAATTGCACAATTCTAGACTCTAAGATAGTTTTATGACCGTGATCGACCCAAATGAGTCCAACCGTCCAAACCCAACCAATAACCAATTACCGAACCATAACCATAAACCAACAACCCAAACAATAACCAAGCCAAGTTCCATAACATAGCATAAAAAGGATGGAACAATGAGAAATTTAGTCCAAAAACATCAGACTCAATACCAATGCCAATACTAACGCTGACACTAATATCAATCCCGCCCCTACCAACCCATAGTAGTTCCACAAAAGCCTCTATCCAAAAGAAAACCAATATTCGATTGGGACATGCCCCAACCATAGCCAAAACCTATATCCATAAAATATCCAAAATAAGTAAAAAAAATCCATGAACATAAAATGGAGCCTTTAAGAATATGGAAGCTCACCACTTCAATCCAGTAGATGATCCCAAAATTCAATCACTAAGTAGGAGGAGCAGAATGGTCGGTTCCTACACCGCGTGGGGATACAGCCGCCCAAGGATAGGTTAGCGGATAACCACTAGCAAGTACTCAAGATAAGGACAAAATAATGCCATCTAGTAAAAACAAGTAAACCAACCATATGCACACAAACCATACATACATATATATATATATATATTTATATATATATATAACCATGTTGGGAAAGGGAACTAGGTTTAACATGTATTTGAAATCATTAACCTTGGTATGTGTATCTTAACCATGTAGAACCACCTACGGGCTATACGGATCCAGTGTAACCCTCTGAACGAGCCCTGATGCATGTAGTCGCGTGAATCGAAGAAAGCATAAGAGTAGGGGATTCTTGAGTACCCTTTGCTCTCCATAATACAAATGTACAGTGTACTTAGAGGATTCCCATGTACCTCATAGTATCATATATGGTCTCTATGAACAACCCCTTATGTCGACAAATATGAGTTTTTAGTGTCCGTCCATTGGACTCGCACATTCATGGTTAGCTATCACACAAAACCATTATTGCCTAATTAAAACCATTTTCTACCAACCAAACCATTATTCCATTATTATTAACCAAGTCTATAGGCAGTGGTATCATCATACCGACTATAATTTGCAGACAATGTCCTTAGCCAACCTTTTTATGCAAAGGGATTCCCATGTACCCATAGATTACATTATCAAGTTAACTTGGGGGAATCCGTGTACCCCACAAGTGTTCCATTATTAAGTTGCTTGGGGGAGTCCTATGTACCCCATAAGTTGTTCATTAACATGTTAACTAGGGGGATTCCCTTGTACCCCACAAGAAAGTTTAATTAACCATAACCATGGCCACCAAACCCTACCATTTTAACCATTCCAAACCATTTATACCATTTAGGGTTTCAATTACCAAACCATACAATGCAATAATTCAATTAAAAAGTTCAATAATATAGTAAAAGCATTCTCATAGGAATTTTATCAAACATGTTGGGGGCATAGTGTTTCCAAAACAAATTCCAATTAACAATTAACCATTCCTATGAAACCAATTGTCCAACCACCATTTATAGCATGTAAAAACATAATTAAAACATGGGAAAACCATAACCAAGAATTTATAACCAAAACCCCAACATATATTTGAAAACCCCAAAACCATACAATAATCACGCCATTAAAACATTGTAAAAATCATACCATTTGTTGCAACAAACAATGATGGAGGAGTATCTTACCTTAAATAAAGAAGATAATGGAGAGAAATCATCAACACAAGCACCAAATAAACCTCCTAAGTGAATCCCTAGCCTTCATTTACCCTAGCATTCATTACCCAAGAGCCTTAGAGAGAATTGTACAGTGTTTAAGAGAGTTTTCTAACTATTTAATGATAGAATAATACGGTAAATAACCTCCCAAGTAGTTTAGAAGTCGTGGGGCCTAAATATGTTAAGTGGGGAAATGTCTAGATTTCCCCCTCTTAAGCTGCATAAAAATCCCATCAAAGGGTATGGCTATACCATACCGGTAATCCCCTCCAATACGAGTGGTACCCACTACTTATACCCTAGGCCTCCTCCTTGAACCCAACACTATCCAACATACCATTTACCCAAACAAAGTCGTACCTAAGAATACGACTAGTACCCTTGACCCGTACCCCTGGTAGAATAGAGTCACAAGAGGTTTGAACATTGTCCACTATACGAGTCCCTAGTACGACTCGTGCCCTGGTTTATGGCTCATGGTGAGACACCCGTACTCAGATCTAAGTTACTTTACTAAGTCTCAAATCAATGGAAGAAAAACCCAAACCAAATGACCCATATCCAACCATACGACTCGTACCAACCAAAGTCGTACCCATTCAAGAAAATAATCCAACCCAACAACCAACACTGGCTGGCATACGACATAGGCATATCACTGGTACCCCATTATACAATGGGTACACACTAGTCGTATGTTGTCTAGAACCCAAAAATACAGAAAATTTTCTAAGGGTCCCAAACCCAGGGAGTTTCAGTCTCCCCCATTAGGATAATTCGTTCCTGAATGATGAACAAGGTAGGTACAAGCATGATTTACACCCCTTAGATTCCTCCACTGTTACCTTTAACAAAGATGCAAGTGAATCAAGCAGAGTCATTTGCATTATCAAATATAAATCCAACCTTTAACCAAGTTAGAAAATAAAGATGTGATCAAGAACATATTCCTTCTGCATGAATATTTGAAAAAGAAAACAAATGTAGATATTTGGACTTTATGTCTGCTTTCTCTTCCCATGTAGCCTCTTCCACCTTATGGTTCAACCATATAACCTTAACTGAGGCCACATCCTTGGTCCATAATCGATGAACCTACCAATCCAATATCTAAACTAGGACCTCTTCTGAAGAAAAAGAATCCGAGATACCCAATCCCTTCAAAGGAACCGCCGAAGAAGGATCATCGAGACACTTCCTCTACATAGAGACATAAAATACCGAATGAATAGAGATCAAACTAGAAGGCGACACCAATTCATACACCACATTACCAATCCTCCATAAAACCGTGTAAGGACTAATATACCTGGGACTGAGCTTCCCATTTTTTATGAACCGAATCACTCCCTTCATGGGAGATACCTTTAGGAACACCTTATCCTCAACCTTGAACTCCAAGTCTCTACTCCTTACCTATGCATAGGACTTTTGGCGACATTAGGTATCCTTAAGACCATCCCAAATCACCTTTACCTTTTCTATAACCTGATAAACTAAATCCAGACCATAATATCCGCCTCACCAACCTTAAACTACCTAATAGGAGTTCTACACCTCCTACCATATAATGCCTTAACCATTCCAATACTAGAATGGTAACAATTATTATAAAAAACCTCTACCAGAGGTAGATGCTCAACCCAATTTCCATTATAGTCAATCACACATGCATAAAGCATGTCCTCCAATGTTTGAATAGTCCTCTTTGCTTGCCCATTTGTCTAGGATGAAAAGCAGTACCCAGACTAACCTTTGTACCCAACTCCTTTTGAAAAAACTGCTAGAAATGAGATGAAAACTGCGTACCACAATCAGAGATAGTAGAAATAGGTAACCCATGTAGCTTTACAATCTCATTAAGATACAAACTCGCGTAATCCTAAGTAGAGAAGTTAATCTGCACCAGCAAGAAGTAAACAGACTTTCTCATCCTATCCATAATGACCCAAATCGAATCAAATTAGTTTTGAGACCAAGGATGACCAGTAAAGAAATCCATATTGATCACTTTTCATTTCCATTCAGGCAAATCAATCTCCTTATACAACCCATCAAACCTCATAAGCTCAACTTTGACTTGTTGGCACACCATGCACTTAGCTACAAAGTTAGACACATCCCTCTTCATACCACTCTACCAATACATGTCCCTGAGATCATGATACATTTTAGTCAAACTGGGATGAACAACATAGCGCAATTCATGTGCCTCAGCCAATACTTTTTTATGCAACCCATCCACATCGGGAACACAAAACTGCCCTTGTTACCTCAAGGTACCATCACCTCTGATCTCAAACACCATCACCCTTTTCCCACCTATATCACCCTTGATTTTCATCAAGATAGTATTTAGCATTTTCTTTTCTTTGATCTCTGCACTAAGAGACAACCGAACCTTTTTTTGTACCATCCTCAAAGTCTAGAAGACGGACCCCAAGATTAGCCAAGCGGTGAATATCCTTCACCAGTTCCCATTTCTCCTTTTCCACATGAGCCAAACTATCCATGGATAACCTGCTAAGAGCATCAGCAATCACATTAGCTTTACCTGTGTGATAGGGAAGACTCATATCATAGTCCTTGAGAAGATCCAACCATCTCCGTTGCCTAAGATTTAGCTCATTTTAAGTGAACACATACTGTAGACTCTTATGATCAGAAAAAAATATCCACGTGCATTCCATATAAATAATGCCACCAGATTTTCAAAGCAATAACCACCGCTAAAAACTCCAAATCATGAGTAGTATAATTCCTCTCATGTACCTTCAACTGCCTGGAAGCATAGGAAATCACCTTCCCATGCTGAATCAAAACACAACCAAGTCCCATCCGAGATGCATCATAATAAACCACAAACCCCTCATTGCCTTCAAGAAATGTCAAAATCAGAGACGAAGTTAGCCTATCCTTAAGCTTCTCAAAACTCCCTTCACAAGCATCTGACCAAGAAAACTTTACCTTCTTCTGAGTTAACTTAGTTAATGAGGCAGTTATAGTCAAGAAACCGTCCACGAAATTCCTATAATACCTAGACAAACCCAAGAATCTCCAAATGTTGGTTAGAGTCATGGGTCTTCGCTACCTTTTAACCATAACCACCTTTTGTGGATCCACCATGATCCCCTCACTAGACATAATAAGACCAAGAAAAGTTAAAGCATTCAACTAAAACTCACAATTGGAGAACTTGGCATACAACTGCTGCTCTTTCAAAGTCTGTAACACCATACGAAGGTGATTAGCATGATCCACCTCACTCTTAGAATACACCAAGATGTCATCAATGAACAAAATAAAAAAGAGATCCAAAAACTGGTTGAAAGCCCTATTCATCAAATCCATAAATACCGCTGATGCATTAGTCAAATTGAGTGACATTACCAAGAACTCAAAGTGCCTATATGGAGTTTGAAAATCCGTCTTAGGGATATCCTCCTCCCTAATCTTAAGCTGATGATACCCAGACCAAAGATCTATCTTAGAAAAGAATTTGGCACCATGCAGCTGATCAAACAAGTCATCTATCCTTGGAAGAGGACACTTGTTCTTAATTGTCACATTATTCAGCTGCCTATAGTCAATGCACATCTTAAGGGAACCATCCTTCTTGCACATGAATAAAACCGGTGCACCCTACGGGATACACTAGGATGGATGAAACCCTTATCCAAAAGATCCTTAAGTTGCTCCTTGAGTTCCCTCAACTCAGCCAGAGCTATTCTATAAGGAGGAATAGATATTGGACGAGTGTCCAGAACCAAATCAAAACAAAACTCAGTCTCTCTATCCGGAGGAACACCAGGAAGATCATCCAAAAAGACCTCAGGAAAATTATTTACCACTGGCACCGAATGAAAAGAAGGACCTTCCGAGTTAGAATCTTTAAGATGGACCAGATGATAGAGAAACCCTTTAGAGATTAATCTCTGATCTCTAAGGTAAGAAATGAACCTCCCCTTAGGAGCTAGGGAATCACCCTTCCACTCAATAATAAGCTTACCAGGAACCTAAAGACAAACTAATGGGTCCGATAATCTAAGGACATGTACAAGAGTGTAACCAATCCATCCCCAGAATAACATCAAAATTCACCATATCAAGATCAAATAAATCCACCAAAGTCTTCCTACTACCAATCAATACAACAAACCCCCTATAGACTTTTTTAGCAACCATAGAGTCACCTACCGAGGTAGAAATAGAAAAAGGTTCCAAAATAACTTCGGGATCAAAACCAAAATACACAGCCACAAATTGGGTCACATAAGAGAGAGTGGACCTCAGATCAAGCAAATAATACACGTCATGAGAAAAGAGCTGTAACGTACCAGTCAAAAAATTAGGTGATGCTTCAGATTTTTGCTGAGTAGCAAGAGCATACAACCTATTCCGACTAGCGCTAGTACCAAAAGAAGAAACAAATACAGAAGTAGCACTCTTTGGTGTAGGAGTAGAAGATGAAGAAATCAGAGCCTTACTCTCTCTCGAAGCACCCTTACAAACCAAACAATTCATAAGCATATATCCTATCTAACCATATTTAAAACACCTATCCCTCCCCTCATTATAGAAACCCCTATGCAACCTACCACATAACCGACAAGGAGGAAATGATGAAGCCGACTGAGACCCACTTTCCTAAGATTGGACACCCTGTGCCTAGAAATTTTTGCCACCCTGTTTATGCCTATAACCTTACTATTTTGGGTAAGAAGCAGTAGTTGTAGAAAAGAAACCAGAACTCCCCCACTTCTTCTTTGTCCATTTACCGCCATCTTGACCACCTTGATACTGAGCACCACCTTGTTCAGATGACCTAAACTTCTTTCCCGGCCTTTCCCCAAACTGAGCCTGCTTTCTCTTTTCTTCCTCCACTTGCTGCATATAAACAATCAACCTATAAATATCCATATCCTTGATCAACAATGTAGTCTTTCTTTTAAGGATCAACTCCCGAGACAGTACAAAAGCCAACTTTCTCACTTTTTCCATATATCAAACACCATATCTGGAGCATACTTTGAAAATTGATGAAATTTCAAGGGATATTCTTTGACAGATATTTTCCCTTGCCTTAAATTAACAAACTCCTTTGCTTTCGCTTCCCTCAACTCCTGAGGAAAGAAGTGGTCCAAAAAGGCATTAGAGAAAGTCTCCCACAAAGTTGGCTCCTTAAGACCACTTCTTACCCTATCCCATTCTTTGTACCATTGGTACGCCATATCCTTAAGCTGGTAAGCAGTAAAATTTACCCATTCCACATTCGTGGCCTACATCACTCTGAAGATTTTCTCCCTTTCATCCAAGAAACCCTGAGGATCTTTCTCCACCTTCACAACATTAAAAGTAGGAGGATTCATCTTTATAAACTTGCCAAACCTTTAGGCTTTAGCAGATGAGATACTGGATACATCCTGCTCAGCCTATGCAGCAACCATCTGAGCAATATAACATGAATTGATTGTAGAAATTCTGCATTAGTTACCTCACCCTAAGGATGACTAGTAGCAGTAGAAACTGATGGAACTCAAGAAATATCAGGGACTGTACCCCTAGATCGAGTATAGATCCCCTGAGTAGTACGTGTCCTATCAACGTTGTCCCCAACTAGAAAAAAAGAGTTACTTTGCATCTCAGATAGTCGAGGCATGATCTAATAAACAAACAAACCAGGATTAGAAAGAACCTTAGACCTCGCAGCTCAAAAATAGAATACCAAGAAAGTGAAACATTCCTAAATTCCTTGTAGCCTCTCCCTTATATGTATGGTGCGCTACACACTCCTTAAAAATACTCTACTTGACATGGCTTTGTGGACCCCCAATTGACCATGGACCTAAAGCTCTGATACCAACTTGACATGGCCCATCCCGAGGCCTTATTGTAATGGGCATCCCTAGTCCAACCAGGACTCGGGACCACCTTTATTACCCAATCCAACTATTCCAATACCTACCCTTAGTTGGATAAATTCCCAACATATAACTCGATAACGTGTAATTACATAATTGCAGACTATGGGATAAGTCTATGACCTTGACCGGTCCAAATGAGTACAACCGTCCAAACCCAACCAATAACCAAACTATAACCATAATCCAACAACCAAAATAGTAACCAAGCCATATTCCATAACATAACATAAAATAATGGAATAGTGAGAAATTTAATCCAATGTCATCAAGCCCAATACCAATGCCATTACTAAGGTTGACACCAATACCAATCTCACACATTCCAACCCATAGTAGTTCCACAAAAGCCTCTATCCCAAAGAAAACCAATATCAAGTTGGGACATGCCCCTGACCATAGCCAAAACCTATATCCATAAAATATCCAAAATAAGTAAAAATATCCACGAACATGAAATGGAGCCTTCCAGAATATGGAAGCTTATCACTTCAATCCAGTAGCTGGCCCCAAAATTTGATCACTAAGAAGAAGGAGTAGAATGGTCGGTTCTTGTATCACTTGGGGATAAAGCTGCCCAAGGACAGGTTATCAGATGAATGCTAGCAAGTACTCAGGATAAGAACAAAATAATACCATCCATTAAAACCAAGTTAACTAACCATATGCACACAAACTATATATATATATATACACAACCATGCCGAGAATGGGAATGGGCTTTAGCATGCATTGAAATCATTAACCTGGGTAAATGTAGCTTAACCATCCTAGAACCACCCACAGGCTATATGGGTCCAGTATAACCCCTGTACTGGCCACAATACGTATAGTCGCATAATCCGGAGATACCATAAGAGAAGGTGATTCTCGAATACCCTTTTCTCTCCATGATACATATGTACAATGTACTTAGAGGATTCCCATGTACCTCATAGTATCATATATAGTCGCTATGACCAACCCCTCATGTCGACAAACATGAGTTTCCAGTTCCGTCCATTGAACTCACACCTTCACAGTTAGCTAATACACCCTGCCATTATTGCCCAATTAAAACCATTTCTTACCGACCAAACTATTATTCCATTATTATTAACCAAGGATATAAGTAGTGGTATCATCATACTGACTATAGTTTGCAAATAATGTCCTTAGCCAGCCTTTTTATGGAAAGGGATTCCCAGGTACTCATAAATTACATTATTAAGTTACCTTGGGGAAATCCCATGTACCCCACTAGTGTTACATTATTAAGTTTCTTGGGGGAGTCCCATGTACCCTACAAGTTGTTCATTAATATGATTACTTGGGAAATTCTCTTGTACCCCATAAGGAAGTTTAATTAACCATAACCATGACAACCGAACCCTACCATTTTAACAATTCCAAACCATTTAATCCATTTATACCATTTAGGGTTCCATTACAAAACCATACAATGCAATAGTTTGATTAAAAACTTCAGTAATTTAGTAAAAGCAATCTCATAGGCATTTTATAAAACATGTTGGGGGCATAGTGTTTCCAAAACCAATTCCAATTAACAATTAACCATTCCCATGAAACCAATAGTCCAACCACCATTTAAAGTATGTAAAACATAATTAAAACATAGGAAAAGCATAACCAAGAATTTATAAACAAAACCCCAACATATATTTGAAAGCCCCAAAACCATACAATAATCATGCCATGAAAAAATTGTATAAATTATGCCTTTAGTTGGAAATAACAATGAGGGAGGAGTATCTTACCTTAAATGAAGAAGATGATGGAGAGAAATCACCAACACAAGCCCCAAATAGACCTCCTTAGTAAAACCCTAGCCTTCTTTTATTCAAGAGCCTTAAAGAGAATTGTATAGTATTTAAAAGAGTTTTATAGGTATTTAATGAGAGAATAATAGGGTAAATAACCTACCAAGTGGTTTAAAAGTCGTTGTTCCTTAATAGGTTAAGTGGCAAAATATCCAGATTGCCTCCACTTAAGCTGCATAAAAATCCTGTCATAGGTATGACTATCCCATACCGGTCGTACCCTTTATTACAAGTGGTACCCACTACTCGTAACCTAGGCCTTGTCCTTGTACCCAACACTATCCAATATATGATGTACACAAACCAAGTCGTACCCAAACATATGACTAGTACCCTTGACCCATACCCTTGGCAGAATAGAATCATAAGAAGTTTGAACACCGTCCATTATATGAGTCCATGGTATGACTTGTACCCTAGCTTATATCTCATGGTGAGACACTCATAATCAGATCCAAATTACTTTACTAAGTCTCAGATTAAGTATAGGAAAAACCCAAACCAAATGACCCGTATCCAACCATATGACTCATACCAACCCAAGTCGTACCCATACCAGAAACCAATCCAACCCAACAACCAACACTGGTCAGCATACGACTAAGGCATACCATTTGTACCCGATTATACGAGTAGTACCCACCAGTCGTATATTGTCCAGAACCCAGAAATCCAAAAAATATTTTAAGGGTCCTAAACTAAGGGTGTTTCAGTCTCTCCCACTAGGATCATTCATCCCAGAAAGACAAACAAGGTAGGTAAAAGCACGATTTACACCCCTTGGATACCTCAACTCTTACCTTTAACAAAGATGCAAAGAAATCATGCATATTCATTTGCATTATCAAATATCAATCCAACCTTTAACTAAGTTAGAAAATAAATATGTGATCAAGAACACATACTTTATGCATGAATATCCAAAGCAAAAAACAAATGCAGATATTTGGATTTTATGTCCGCTTCCGCTTCCCATGTAGCCTTTTCAACCTTATGGTTCTGCCATAAAACCCTAACTGAGGCCAAATCCTTGGTCCGTAACCGTCGAACCTGCCGATTCAATATCTCAATCGGGATTTCTTCATAAGATAAAGAATCTGAGATACCCAATCTCTCTGAAGGAACCACCGAAGAAGGATCACCGAGAATCTTCCTCGACATAGAAATATGAAATACCGGATGAATGGAGCTCAAACTAGAAAGAAACTCTAATTCATATGCCACATTACCAACCCAGTGCAAAACCACATAAGGACCAATATACCAGGGACTGATCTTTCTCTTTTTACTAAACCGCATTACTCCCTTCATAGGTGATACCTTTAGGAACACCTTATCCCCAACCTTAAACTCTAAATCTTTAAGCCTTACATCCGCATAGGACTTTTGGTGACTTTGGGCAGCCTTAAACCTATCTCAAATCACCTTTACCTTTTCCATAGCTTGATAAACTAAATTTAGATCAAACATATCCACCTCACTAACCTCGAACTACCTAATAAGAAATCTATATATCCTATCTATAATGCCTTAAAATTGGACATTCCAATACTAGAATGGTAACTATTATCATAAGCAAATTATACCAGAGGTGGATTCTCAACCTAATTGGAACCATAGTCAATAACACAAGCACAAATCATGTCCTTCAATGTTAGAATAGTCCTCTCTACTTGCCTATCCATATGCGGAAGAAAATCGAGCTATAATATGGATACTAAGTGACTCTTTGACATATGAATATGCCCAGGATAAGATACAAATCTAATGGTACTATGCATATATCCATACTATCATATTTAATTTAGCTAATACTATTAAAACTCAATGATGTAAAACTTCAAACTCTAAACAAGTATCACAAGCTCATCTTAGACCTCCCAAATACAACCCACTGATGCTTCTAAACTAAATTTCACATTCTAGATCTAATAAAATTGATAGAATCACCATCCAATTCTTGAATCACAGAACGTTGACCTAAGTCAACTATATTATTTTAAAGACTATTCAAAATTACAAACTCATATAATCACTTCCAAATGCTTTAGAGAACGTGATTACAAACTCAACCAAACAAACAACAAACAAGGGAAAAATGGACAAAATATAAAAGCTCTAATAATTACAATAAAGATTTTTACACTTAGTTGATACAAATTATATCCACATATACTTTACTATTGATCATAGATTATAGAAATACTAGAAATAGTCGTGTAGTCTTAGAGTTTTCAAAAAGATGCTCAATAAGTTAGAACAACCTTCAACTGATAACCCAATAAAACATTAGTGTCTATTAAAGAGATTACTCAAAATGATTGCTAGCTAATCCATGGTCTTAGATCAATTTTATTTTTTTATTACGAAAAAGGTTGTACCTTCTTTTGTTAATTGTTCATTTGTTATTTTTCTTATTTATTTTTTAGTCAAACTATAAGGATAACATTGGACTTTGTCACTTGAATAAATAATTAATATTATTTTAATTCAATAAATAGTTAATTCACAAGTCTCCATAGGTATAAAATCCTATATTATTTGTATTATTACATGCATTCTCTTTTGCATTTGAATGCAACATTGATTAGAAAAGTTGTAATGACCCTCCATGTTATTTTTCAAGTTTTCATGCATTTTCCATGTTTTAACCTTTTTTCTAGTTGCTATGTGATTCTTATGACTTGCTAGAATTGGCGGTTTGGTTCTCAGGTTGTTCATTTGAGTTAGGCCCACTTATCTAATCGTGGTTCACAGTTTCATCAAGTTACGCGTTATTACAACTATTTTTGGAGAATATTTATCCATTGTGGCACCATTGATTAGGTTGATTCTAATAAATGTGAATTTCTAATGGTATGAAAAACTATCTAAAGCTTAAGACCATATTAGATCCAATTTTGATTTTTGACTCTTTTCATCTAAGACCACGAGGTCTCAGTTTATTAGGGTACTCTTAGGTTTATTTAGGGTTGTATGTTGATATAGTTGTCTAAGGATGTGAAATTGAGTACGATACAAGATAACGAGGGTTATTATATACTTTGTAACTTTGGGCTTCACTATCATCAAGTGAAGTTTGGGCACTTGAAACATGGCAGTTTGACAAAAAATCTACACACGTAGTTATAGATTTTGTGACTTGTTGATTTCATTCATTTCAGGGATTTTATTCTATTTGAGGAATAGTTTGTGGTATTGTTTCATGATAGAATGAATTTCACCATATGATTTACTTTTATGTTATATTTATGTTTTGTTTTTTCTTGTTATATTTTGGAAATTTGGGCCTGAAACCATGGACATGCTTTATTTGGACTCCAGATCAATGTTTTCTTCATATGGAGGGTAGTTTTCCTTTTTATTTTCTTGTTATATTTTTGAAATATGAGTCTGAGGAAATGAATATGGTTTAGCTGGACTCCCAACCAGTGTTTCCTTGCTATAAAGGGTAGTTTTACGATGTTCTATGTATATCTATGATATATTTAGACACACAAATGCATAAACATGGTCCATGTTATGACTCCAAGGAAAAACATTAATTTTCATGATTAAGAGATAAGGGAGATTCTATCATCATTAAACCTAGTTGGAGGATTTTTAATGACAAAAATGTTCTACCTTCACTAAAACTTTGAGATTTTAAAGGATGTTGTAATGATCCACTAAGAAATTTTCTAATTTTTTGCATGTTTTCATGTTTTGAACTTTTCCCTAGTTGTTACAGGTTATTTATCACTTACAGGGATAAATGTCTTGGTTTCCGTACAGTTCTTTTAAGTTTTAAGCTAATTTTCTTTCTTTAGAACTTTAAAAATTAAGAAGTTTAGCTTTGATGAAAACTCTTAGTAAATAGTCTCAGTTGATAATTATTATTGTTTTGCTATCTTTGAAACATAGATTTTAGGCTAGCTGAACTATTGATTTGTATCTCGAGGCTTTTGAACTCATTTTGGATTATTGGATGAATTTTAGAGAAAATAATCAAAAAGAATTATTCTTGTGAGCTTTGCTAGTGCCTATACATATTTCTACATCTATAGGTGATTTCTTTTATGGTAGATCAAGAGGGTTGATCATGTGTTACAACTGCCTTGGGGTATAACACTTGGGTTGGTCTTATTATCTTAGACATAGTGCTTTTCAACATGGTTTTTAGGATTAAGTCATTGTCTCCTTATCATGCTGTTGTGGGTGGCTTTACAAAGACTACTACTTTATTTACTCCTATTATCCTTCATATTATGAGGTAAGGTATTGATACTTAGTTACTGAGATAGGTTATACCATGTACTTAGGAAACGAGGTTCATAGCCAAAGGGGAGAGTATAGCTTTTTTTGCTTATGCCCATGATAATATCATTGATATTTCTATACCTTAGTCAGTTCCTGTTCTTGTTAAGTTGATGATACTTTTTCTACTGACTTATCTGGTTTTCTACCTGATTATGATTTTGGCTTTGGTGTTAATATCGATTCAGGAATCCAATCTTATTTTGTTCCACTATATCTGATGGCTTTAATTGGGTTGGAAGATCTTAATGAGAAACTTAAGAATCTTTTGTGAAGGATATTTATTTAGCTTAAGCATGCATCTAAGGGTGATTTTGTTGATTTTGTGAAGAAAAAATGGTTCTATGCATCTGTTTATTGAGTAATGACGACTAGATATGGTAACTGATAATGGATAAGTTTTTGATGCCATATATTTATGATCTTCCTTTCTAGCTTTAGGTTGCATCCATTTAGTCTAAGTTTGATTTGAGCTCAAGCTACCATCAATTAAGGATTTGGGTAGTGGACATAACTAAGACTGCCTTTAGGACTCATTATAGCTATTTTGAATTCTTGACTATGTCTTTTGGTATGAACAATGCCTTCGCATTACATATAGATTTGATGATCTGTATGTTCAAGCCCCATTTGAACTAGTTTGTGATAGTATTCTTTGATGACACCTTAGCTCCATTACTGTGTAATCTAGAACTATATGCTAAGATTCTTTGTGTGAGGTTGGCTTAATGTTTGTGACATTATTAGGTCATGCGGTGCCCAAGGATAAGATTATGGTAGACCCAGTAGAGTTTAAGGCACTTTATTCTTAAGATAAGCCTATTTCTCCTATCTTGGTCTACTATTTCATTAGGTTAGCAGGTTATTACAACTAGTTTATAGAGGGACTATTTCCTATTGCAGTGCCATTGACTATGTTGATTCAAAAAATGTGCATTTGTAGCGGTCCAACGAGCTTTTTAAAGGTCAAGTATTTACTGGCTCCAGTTCTAATTTTTGTCACTATTTATTTATATCTCAGGGATGACAGTTTATTATGGTGATTTGATGTGCCATGGTATCATGGCACTTTCGATGCTTAAAACAAGGAAATTATGCAAGAACTTACGTATTTTTGTTTGATATGATGTGTTATTTTGATGATTGTGTAGGAACACATGTTTTGGAGGAAAAGCTAAAAAAATGATAAAAATTTGCTAAGTCAAAAAAAGTAGGGAATCACAAGTGTGATCGACGACCCGTCATCTGGACCAACGACTCGTGAGTGGGATTCATGAGTAGATTCTATAGCTGAAGGCAAAACTCTGATTTCCACTAATTCAAGCTATGACCCGTGAATTCTACCCATAAATCATCAGTGGTAGTTATGAATAGAGTAACAAAGATTGATCTGGAGTTTTATTTCCATGAGAGAGTCCTACAACTCATGGGTCTGATATTTGACTTCAATCTATGAGTCTTAGGATTCTTTCTACCTGATTCTCCTACATAGTTTAGGATATGATTCATTTTGTATGTAAAAATACTCCGATTGTTTTTATGATTAGTTTACACACTTTTACATTATTTTGAGGTTCTTAGACACATTAATGATCTTGAAATTATTTATATTGGTTTTAGGGTTTTTATTCAATTTGAGATTTCAGAGTTCTCATCTTATTCTTGTAAGTGCACAATTATACTTTCAAATATGAATGCTTCTTGTGTTCTTACAATCATGAGTAGATTATCCCCATAATTATGATTGTGGGAACCATGATGAATTAACAAAACAAGGTTAAGAGTGAAGTCATTCTAGATTGGTGTGTTTGCATGTATTGGTATTTTCTTTGATTTGATTGCTTTCTTAACAGTTGCAAATGTTAGGAACTCATATGTATTCTATACTTGCTCGATAGGGAGGTCGAGATTGAGAAAAAAAAGAAAATTATAAAAATTTGGATCTATAAATCTTTATCTAATTAACATAAGCCTTAACCAAATAGTTTATCCTTGGTCATAAAATAAGGGTTACTAATGTGACGCTCTAAGTCCAAGGAGAGATGAGTGATATTCATTTAACCAAGGTCGAGAAAGTGTTAGGTGATAAATATCTTTTTAGTTTTTTCATGCAAGGCTCAAGATAGTTTTCTAGCACAAATAGCCTATGGAGTTATAAAGTCGTAGGGATCACAATCCTAGTGCTCATCTCATATTGATGTCAATCCAATCAACCAACAACTATTACAATTTACTTTTACTAAACCCCCTTTATTTAATTAATTGCCACTTACATAGACAAACTCTTAATAGAATTTTGGCCTATTCCTTGTGTGATCTACCCAACCTTGTTGGGTTCTATATTTGATTATCGACCGCTTTATACTTTTGAGAGGTGTAATTTAGGTGACATCAAATTTTGGTACCATTGCTGAAGAATATGATTATGAATTGATAGATTGAGTTTTTTTTTGAAGTTGTTGGTTTCATTCGCTAATTTTTTCTTTTTTACTCTTTCTAGGGAACACACCGGTGTTTGCTAAGTACTTGGAGTCAAGGAAATCCCTAGACTCCATTTGATCTTGAACTTGAGAGAACTCTGAGATATAATTAAAAGATGGAGAGAGAAGTTTGTAATCAAGAAGACTTGCTTGAAGGGGTTCATGGTAACTTAGCAGCTTTAAATTGGCTACTTCGGCATGATGTTTTGGAAACTATAGAGTAAGTTAATGCTCGCTGAAGGGTTGAGGAGAATGTTAGGAAAATGTTTGCTTGACAAGCAACTAGGGAAGAAAGAGTTATACAAGAAGAGAAAAATTATCTAGAAAAACTTATTGCAAGGGATAGAATGACAAAAAACAAGGGATAACAACCCATCAAGCAATCTCAGCCAGTGTACGATGATCCAGAAAAAAAATTGGGATATGTTGAGCCAATTGAAATGGGTGCAATAATTCCTTCATAAATACCCCATGGTTCTTAGTGTGATATTATGAGTGCAATCATTCATTTGCTAAATTGGAGGAGGTGTTTGTTGGCCTGCCTACTAATGATTAAAACATGTATATTATGAATTTTATGGGTATCTACACTTCATATAATCTATTTGAGGTGAGTGTGGAAGTGATACCATGGAAGTTATTCCCTTTCTCTCTGATGTGGAAGGCTACTTTGTGTTTAGGTGAATTGCCTTATGGATCTATCACCACTTAGAATGAGTTAAGGACTCAGTTCTTGTACAGATTTTCCCACCCTCTTGAATGCTATAATTGAAAGATGAGATCTATAATTTCATGCAGTTTTATTTAGAGGCACTATATGAGATGTGGTTGAGGCACAAGAAGAAGTTTCAGAACAGTCTAAATCATGGATTCACGAGTAGAATCTTGCTTAAAATATTCGATAGAGCCTTGAATGCTAATACTAAGGCAATATAATATACTATCACAAGTGGATCCTACATGAGTCTACGCTGGGTGCATACTTCTAAACTCTTAGACCAGATCACTAAAACCAATCGAGGATGGCATAGTTAGGAGGTAGATAGGTCATCTGATACTTACTCTATTCATACCTCCAATAAGCATAGAACATTAGATGATACAGTGGCTCAAGAGGTAGCACAATTAAGGCTGAAATTGGCTTACTTACCAAGCAATTTGAGGCAATTGGAGAAGAAAAGGTAAATGTAGTGGATGCCTAAGTTAAAGTTTTTAGAGATTAGGTATTGTTGGGTCTTAAAATTTTGCATGGTCCTTATGTGATAAGAGAGCTAGACTTAACTTGATGCCACTAATCATCTATAAATAGTTAGTGTTGGGGTAACCCAACCGAACTCTATAAGACTTTTGATGGTGGATTGCACTGTGAAGAATCCTGTCGGTATATTATATGATGTGTTGGTAAATGTAGCATCTTTCATATTTCCAGATGATTTTATGATTCTTGATTATGAGGCTGACTTTGAGGTACCAATCATATTGGGAAGGCCTTTCCTATACATGAGTAGGGTATTAGTTGGCATGGAGATGGGACAAATGAAATTCAAACTTAATGATGAGCAAGTTACCTGTAATGTATCTCAATTAATAAAGAAACTAAAGAATATGCATGTTATTTCTGTGATAGACATTGTAGACAAATATTCATTGGTAGAACCTATTGAGCAGCGACTTGGTGCTGATACTCTTACAACCATAATAATGAATTTTGACAGTGATGGTATTGATGGGTATGATGGAACTTGATCTGAAGATTAGAGCAACCCCACCAGCAAAATCATTTATTAAAGAGCCTTCAGTTTTAGAATTAAAGAAACTTCTCTCCCATTTGTAATATGCATTCTTGGGGGCCAACAATACCTATCCAATTGTTATTACGATAGATTTATTAGAATGGCAGGTTACGACTTTAGTATCAATTTTGTAGAGATTTAAGAAGGATATTGGATGGACCATTACCAACTTAGTGGGGATTCCACCAAGAATTTATACTCATAAAATTCATCTTGAGTCGATATGTATACCTTGAATCAAGCATCAACATAGATTGAATCCATATATGCAAGAGGTTATGAAGAAAGAAATCATCAAGTGGTTATATGCAGCTGTGGTTTATTTGATTTCCAACAGTAAATATGTGAGCCTAGTTTCACTGTGTTCCAAAGAACAATGGAATCATTGTGTTTCCTAATTAAAAAATTAGTTAGTTACTATGATACCAATCACTGGATAGTGAGTATGCATGGACTGCAGGAAGCTGACTGCATGGACCAAGAGGGACCCTTTTCCTATGTCATTCATGAATCAAATGTTAGACTACCTTGTGGGGAGAGGATAGAATTATTTTCTTGATGGTTATTCAGGTTATAATATGATTTATATTTCTTCTAAGGACCAAGATAAAACAATTTTCACTTTTCTATATCGGACTTTTGCATTAAAAAGAATGCCCATCAATCTATGTAATGCTCCCACAACTTTTCAGCATTGTGTGATGTCCATTTTCTCTATCATAGTGGAAGATACTTTTGAGGTTTTCATGGATGATTTATAAGTTATGGATAAATTATTTGATGATTGCTTGGCTAATTTGTCCAACGCCTTACAAAGATGTTAAGAGTGCAATTTGGTCCTTAATTGGAAAAAGTGTCACTTTATGGTCAAGGAAGGAATAGTTCTTTGGCACAAAATTTCTCAAAAGGTTGACTAGGATAAGATTGAGGTGATTGAAAAATTGCCTCCACTAATTTCTATGAAGGGCATTCAGAGTTTCTTGGGTCATGCAGGTTTCTATAGGCGGTTCATCCAGGATTTTCCTAATTCCAAATCCATTGTTCAAATTTTTATAGAAGGAGGTGAAATTAGTATTTGATGATTCTTGATTTAATGCTTTTGAGTGCTTGAAAGAAAGGTTGACTTCAACTCCCAATATTGTGTCCCCTGATAAGACCTTAGCATTTGAAATGATGTATGATGCTAGTGGTGTGGCACAAGGAGCAATCCTAGTTCAAAGCCAGTAAATGATACTACATCCCATTTACTATTCTAGTAAAGAACTAAATCCTACATAGAAAAATTATACAGTGACTGAATAAGAGTTTCTTTCAATAGTGTCCGCTTTTGAAAATTTTTGATCATACTTAATTTTCACCAAAGTTATTATGTAGACTGACCATGCATCTCTTAGGTACCTTATAGTGAAGAATGATACAAAATCAAGGTTGATTAGATGGGTATTATAACAACCCAAATTTTTGATGATTGTGTAAAACATGTGTTTCTAAGTTATTTGATCCTTTTAACCCTCCCCATGGTTGGTTTTTGGTATTTCTCGGGTGTGGGAATGATGACGTGGTTTCCGATGCATTTTAATGTGATTTATGTGAAATTATGATTTTTGGTGGTTTGAAAAGACTTATAGTTAACTTTGGTCAATATTTACTGATAAATGTGTCGGATGGCAAAATGAATTGTGCTAATAGATCCGAAACATCAATTTTAGAGTGTTAAAATTATTGGGGTGGTTTATAGTTTTTATATCTCATTTTGACCCTCGATTTAGAAAGTTGTGACATTAGGTTTTGGGGGTTAACTATGTGAAAATAACATTTTCTTGACAACCTGATATGACTATTGAGTTTGGAGCGTTTAATTTGATAGGATAACATAGTTTGTTTGTGTTCATAGGATTCCAAATGAATCTCGAGGTGTTCGTAGAGACTTAGAATTCTCTAACTGTCCAGCTGGTGCACTTGCATTCGCAGTCGGCTGGTCGCTTATGCGACTCGGCTGATCGCTTATGCGACTCGGCTGGTCGCTTATGCGACTCGGCTGATAGACACAAGTTTTGCTTTTGTGATATATTGTTCGTGATCTTGATTCCCACATATTTTAGGACTAGGTCATGATAGTGATACCCCCCATCATGCCAGGTACCACAAACACGACACTTGGTGTACACGATGTCTGGACATATATATGCCCATGTTTTGCCATTTTTTTTAACATTTTGGAACTTGGTGCTTAGGGTTTCATGATCTTGAGAAATTTCTTTCATTTCTAAGTTTAGGTAAGCTCAATAACACCTCTTTCAATTATTTTTCTACAATTTTATCATCTAATTCTTGTTTTAATAGGGATTAAAGTAAAAATTAGAGATTTTGGCCGGAAGGCTTAAAACTTATATTTCTTTGATTCAAACCCCATTTTCACTTGGGTAAGTTTCTAATCTTGTAATATCAATTTTTTTCCTAAATTTCATTTTCAAAACTACTTTAATTCCCAATTTTTAAAATTGATTTCGGGGATTTTTTTCGGTAAAGTTTGAAATATGGGTTTTCTTCAATTTGGACCTCATTTTTGTTTGGTTTTTCACCTGTCGACTCCTAAAAATATTGGTAACATGTATCAAAGATAAACTTATAGTTTTTCCCTTCTTTTTTGAAAACCCATTTCAGGTGTTCATTTTGACCCCGACATAAAAATATAAAAATATGGGTATTGTTGGGTTTCTTTTATTGCGTAGATTGTATATTTCCATATTTTAGTTGATTTTGAGTCCGTTCGTCAGGAGTAAGGCATCAAGTTTAAGGCTTACAGACTAATTTTTGGTATTCATGATATTTTATGGGTTAATTTTCTTCAAACTGGGCTGAGTAGTTGATATAGAAATAAAAATCATGTTAAGGGTGTGAGAACTAACCATGAATATGGTTGTAATTATTGTGTTGTTCCCGTGCGGATGCCTATAGATTGATGAATTTAGTGGTTTTAGGATATTATTTGTTATGTGTAATCATGTGGGGGTCATATATGACATTGTTGGCCTTGTATACGTTAAATTAATTATATCTTGTTAATGAAAAAGCCTAATATGGTATAAATGGTGTAATTTAATTGTGTTATACTTTATTACCATATGGTTTATGCTGGATTTCATGAATGGTTGAAAATATTAAGTGGATTATTGGCTCACTTTGTTGGTATGCTGGTTGGATATGGAAATACTCTTTCTGGTTTGATATAAGAATTACATCCTCATATCATATAAATTCATGAAACTATTGGTACAACTGTGAAAATACTACAAATACTGGAAACACTAGTTTTTTTTGATAGAAAATATGACATCTTGAAAACCCTCTATCGAAGGAGTTACCAAAGAGGATATATGGATATGGTATTAGATATGGATTGTATATGGGTAGATGAACCCCTTATGAGTCCTACGTCGAATGCTTTAGCTGTGTAGATGTATATAGAAGTTGTGCAAACAATCTCGTGCATCACATCATCATCATCATCATCATCATCATCATTATCTTAACATTTGTATTACATATTAACTTATGTTACATTATCTCTTTTGATGTATACCTGTCTATGTGTATTCTTTACTTTGTACTTGTATGTATGATATCTGTATGCTAGTATTCCTTTCTCGTATTGCTCTGATGTATGTGAATATTATATAATTATTAGTGGAAAAGGTGTGGGCTACCGTTTGGGACATTTTTTGGTTGCTGGTGATGTGCCCTTAGTATGTATTTTGTATTCTTTATTTTCTACTTTGCTCAGTCAGCCTATGCCTACTGAGTACAAGTGGTTCGGACTCACCCCTACTGCGCTCTTTCGGTTTAGCTCCTAGTTCAAGTGCACCTCACAGTGGTTGATTTTGGGTGATATTTGAAGCTTTTTTGAGGTAGCAATTTATTTCATGCATTTAGAGTCTACTACTATCATCCTTTATTTAGAATTTGTCTTTATTTGTATTCTAAGACAGAGTTGTTCCTACTTTGGATATCTTTGTATTTTAATTCGAGTTTTAGTAGTTATGTCCTTACACTGCGACACCAGGTTTTGGGATTTATGGCATTGTTGGTTTTGTTTTTTTCTTTTAATATATTATACGATTTGACTTTATTCTAGAAGCCTTACTTGGGTTATTAATGTTATTTTCCCATTTTGTATTAATTTGTATGATAGGCTTACTTGTCAAGGTTTGCCGCAACAAGTGTCATCATGACCCTTAGATTTTTGGGTCGTGACAAATTTGTATCGAAGCAGCTAGGTTCTTTGGTCTAAATAGTGTAAGAACATAATGTCTAATAGAGTCTCATGGATTGGTACACAGACCTCCATATCAATCTTTGAGAGGCTGTAGGACCTTTTTAGGAAATTTACCTTATTTTCATCCTTATCATGCAGATTTCCTTTAACCTTGTGTTATACATCATATTTCACTCTTGTAGATGTAGATGGTGATGATTAGATCTCATGAGGTTAGAGATACAAAACTTTCATCCAAGGAGTAAGCCTAATCTAGAGGGTGAGTTATGAGTCATGCACGAGCTTGAGGTAGTGGATGGGCACGTAGCTATACCTCGTCTAGGAGCAGTGATAGGGACTCTTCCCTAAACCTCATGTTGATCATGTTAGAGGTGTGAATCTACTTTGGTCCTACTGAGTTCTTCTACTTGGGTCTTGAAGGGGTTGTTGGTTTATTTGTTGACCTATTTAGGGGGTACTACTTTGAGTGTTCCTTGTATCTTCTAGCTTTGAGTATTATACGTACGTCTATGGTAGAGTCTACTTATGGTGTTCCTCCAACTCCATGTGTAGATCCTCCTATAGTACCTACTTTTTCTTTTCGTACTCCAGAGACTCTGAGTGTTATTCCCTCTTGAGCGCTTGAATATGAATATGGTATTCCGAGATCAGGAGTTTATCTTTTATCTATGTTACCTCCTCATGTGGGATCTCAGCCAGCCAGATTTGTCATGCCTCCTCATATTGCGAGAATGGTTATTCCTTCTGAGGATAAGAAGAGGTTTGCAAGGTTCACTTATTTAGGTCCCTTTATGTTCAGTGGTGCTGTGGGCGAGGATGCTTATGGGTTCTTGATTGACTATCATGAAAAGTTTCATAACCTGGGTTTACTTGAGTTGCATGGTGTTGCGTATACTACTTTTTAATTGAGGGATATCACTAGAGATTGATGGAGGTGACTTGTTGGTTACAAACCTCTTAATTCTCCTGAGATAACTTGGGACCAGTTTGTTAAGGCTTTTTTGGAGAGGTGCATGCCTTACAGTCTGAGGAATTGGATGAGAGATAAGTTTTATTACCTAGAGCAAGGCTCTATGGCTATTTTAGAGTATGAGGCATGCTTTCATAACTTGTCTAGATATTCCTATGCCAGCATTGCCACCAAATTTGAGAAGATATGGAAGCTCCTAAAGGGGTTAGATGTCTTTCTTCAGTTAGCTACATCTCAGATGGTAGTGTTTGGAGCATTTTTTTAGAGTATCGAGGATCATACTAAGACAACTGAGGGTGTTCTTCGAGCATCTCAAGGAGGCTCTAAGAAAATGCGTCGTATGGTGGAGTTCAAAGGACATACTTCTCGAGGCATAGATTTTAGAGGTTTTCGTAGGTATCATGGTAGACCAGTGCAGGCAACTTTGTAGAGTTCAGGTAGTATGTCTTTTGGTTCAGTAGTTCAGAGTGGTCATTTTGGTCCAGCCATACCTCTTTCTCTTAAATCAGGTCATAGAGCTTGTTATATGTGTGATGAGATTGGCCATATGGCCAAGAACTGTCCACACTGAGCATTCAAAGCTACTCCTATTTAAGTTGTGAGAGGTAGAGGTTCTCTAGAGGTGCTTGAGATAAAGGTAGTGGTTCCTATAGTGGTGGTCATAGAGCTACTTAGGCAGTAGGTGGTCATGGAAAGTTCTATGCCATACCTTTTAGACAAAAAAAAAGGCTTCTAATGATGTTATCACATGTATCATCCTCGTTTGTTTCAGATTTGCATCTATGTTATTTGATCTGGGATCGACTTTCTTCTATGTTCTTGCATATTTTTCTTTAGGTTTTGATAATGCTAGTTAGCCTCTTGCCATGTCTATGTGGGTATCTACCCTTGTAGAAGATTCTTTAGTGGTAGATCGGGTGTACCAATCTTGTGTTGTGACTTTTGCTGGGCGTGAACTTTGGTAGATTTTCTTGTCTTAGATATGGTTGATTTCGATGTCATTTTGGGTATGGACTGGTTGGATCCTTAACATGCTGTCCTAGATTTTTATGATAAGATCGTGACTTTAGCTTTGTTTGGTGTGCCACAGATATCTTGGAAATATGTATTTAATTCAGGTCCCAAGAGGGTTATATCCTATGTTTAGGCTCATTGCTTGGTTGAGAGGGGATGTTTATATTGTTTGGCTGATATTCGTGATACTAGTGTAGTTCCATCTCCTTCTTTGGATTCTGTTCATGTTGTTCGTGAGTTTATGGATGTGTTGCCTATAAATTTGCATGGTATGTCTCCGGATCATTATATTTATTTTGCTATTGATTTTGATCCAGGCACAAAGCCCATTTTTATTCCCTCTTATAGGATACCCTAGCCAAGTTGAAGGAATTAAAAAATCAGTTGTAGGAGTCAATGGATAAGGGATTTGTCCAACCTAGTGTATCACCTTGGGATAGGTCTATCTTGTTTGTGAAGAAAAAGGATGGGTCTATGAGGATGTGTATTGATTATCGACAGTTAAATAAGGTGACGGTGAAGAATAAGTATCCTTTTCCTTATATTGCTGATTTATTTAATTAACTTCAGGCTGATTTGGTGTTTTTGAAGATTGATTTGAGATCTGGGTATAACCAGTTGATGATTAGAGCTTCGGATATTCTGAAGACAACTATTTGGACTCAATAAGATCATTATGAGTTCTTGGTCGTGTCCTTTGGTTTGACCAATGTCTCTTCTGCATTCATGGAGTTGATAAATTAGGTAATTCAATCATATCTCTACTTCTTTGGTAATTTATTTATAGATGATATCTTGGTTTATTTAAATAGTAAGTCCAATAAAGAGGAGCATTTGCAGATTGTGCTTTAGAGATTGAGGGATATGAAGTTGTATGCTAAGTTCTCCAAGTGTGAATTTTAGTTAAAGTCAGTTTCTTTCTTGGGTCATGTGGTGACTAAGAAAGGTATTATGCTTGATCCAACTAAGGTTAAAGCGGTTTGTGATTGGGCTAGGCCTACTGAATCCACCGAGATTCAAAGTTTTGTTGGCTTGGTAGGTTGCTATAGGTGTTGTGTTAAGTGTTTCTCATCTATTGGAACCCCATTGACCAAGTAGACTTAGAAGAAGACTTTATTTTAGTGGTCCGATGCTTATGAGGCAACCTTCAAAAAGCTCAAGGATGTGCTGACTTCAGCTCCTATCTTGGCCTTGCTTAAGGAGGACATGGGTGTTACCATCTTTTGTGATACTTTAGGTGTTGGGTTAGGTACTATGTTAATGCAAGAGGGTAAGGCGATTATGTATGCTTCTCTTAAATTGAATCCCCATGGAAGAATTATCCTACCCATGATTTGGTGTTATGCGCGGTTGTGTTTGTACTGAAGTTGTGGAGGCACTACTTATATGAAGTTCGTTATGAGATTTTCTCAAATCATCAAAACCTTAAGTATTTCTTCACCAAGTGAGATCTTAATATGAGGCAGCGCCATTTCTTGAGTTACATAAGGATTATGACTTGACTATTCTCTACCATCCAGGCAAGGCTAATGTGGTTTCGGATGCCTTGAGCTAGAAATCGACTAGTTTGGGTAGCTTGGTGGATCTTTTCACCCAGGAGAGGCCTTTAGACTTAGAGGTTAAGTCTTTATCTAACCATATGGTTCGGCTTAATATTTTGACACCTGGGTGTGTTTTGGCATTTATGGAGGCTAGCTCTTCTTTGATGGAACAAATTTTTGCTCATCCATTTGTTGATGATGTGTTGAGATTGATTTGGGATAAGGTGTTGAATGGTGAGTCTAAGGAAGATTCACTTGATTCAGATGGGGTTTTGAGGATTAAAGGATGAGTTTGTATGTCGAGAGTGGGTGATTGGATTAGATTGATTTGGAGGAGGCTCATTGTTCTAGGTATTCCATTCATCCAGGAGTGACTAGGATGTACCATGATTTAAGACAACATTACAGGTAGCATGGTATAAGGAAGGATGTAGAGGATTTTGTTGCTTGTTGCCATTGTTAACAGTAAGTGAAGGCCAAGTATTTGAGGCCTGGTGGTTTTTTTTTAAGGTTATCCATTCCAAAGTGGAAATGGGAATGGATTACTATGGACTTCATTACTAGATTTCTTCGTACTTCTCATGGTTTGGATAGTGTTTGGGTCATCAAGGCTTGATTAACTAAATCTGCTAATTTTATTTTGATTCAGGTATCTTTTAGTGCTGAGAGGTTGGTTCCCATCTATATTTATGAGATTGTGCATCTTCATGGTGTGCAGTGTCTATTATCTTAGATCGAGGTTCAATGTTGACATCTCACTTTTGGAAGACTTTTCAGGAGGAGTTGGGTACTCGGGTTGATCTTAGTACAATGTTCCACCCCCAGACCAATGGCCAGCCAGAGCGGACAATTCATGTTTTGGAGGATATGCTCCACGCTTTCATGATGGACTTTGGTGGTCAGTGAAAGAAGCATCTTGCTTTGCAAGAGTTTATGTATAATAATATCTATTATTACAATATTGATATGGCCCTTTTTGAGGCCTTTTGTGGTAGGCGTTGTCGCTCTTCAGTTGGTTGGTTTGAAGTTTCTCAGGTTAGACCTCGAGGTATGGACTTGCTTTATGAGTCCTTGGATAGAGTTTGGATCATTCAGGATACACTTCGAGCATCGTAGAGTAGGAAGAAGTGCTATGTAGATCGTAAACTACGTGCCTTGAGATTTAATGTTAGTGATTGAGTTTTCCTTCATGTGTCGCCTATAAAGAGCGTGATGAGGTTTGGGTAGAGGGTCAAGCTTATCCCCAGGTATATTAGCCCACTTAAGATTCTTCAGACTATTGGTGATGTGGATTATGAGTTGGCTTTTCCCCCATACTTATCGACTGTTCATCCTGATTTTTATGTTTTTATGCTTTACCATTACATTTCACATGAGTCTTATGTCATTAGCTAGGATTCAGTTCAGTTAGATGAGAGATTGAATTTTGTTGAGGATCCTATTTCCATCTTGTCTAGGGTTGTTAGGCAGTTGCGTTCTAGGGCCATTCTTGTGGTTAAGGTCCAGTGGAGACATCAATCATAAATGAGGCTACTTGGGAGGTCGAGTCTGATATGCATAGTTCCTATTCCTAGCTTTTCGCAGTTTCGGGTATTTTCATTGCCTTTAGTTTGAGGAAAAACTAGAATTATAGTGGTGGATTAAGTAACATCTATATTTTAATAATTGTGTGAATATGTATTTCTGTGTGATTTGCGCTTTTACCCCTTTCATGGTTGTGTTATGGTATTTGTGTGGTGTGGTGATGATTGGCATGGATACTGATGCATTTAAGTGTTATTTATGTGAAATTTGTGGTTTTTGGTGGCTTAAAAAGCCTTATAGTTGACTTTGGTCAACATTTATTAAGTTGTGCATTGGATGGAAAAACAGACTGCACTGGCATATTCAGAACGTCGATTTTAAGGTGGAACATAGTTGGGGTGGTTTTATGGCTGTTACAACTCATTTCAAAATTCGGTTCAGAAAGTTGTGAAATTGGGTTTTGGGGTTCAACTATATGAAAACAATGTTGTCTCAAAATATGATGTCGCCATTGA
The DNA here is from genome assembly GCA_030864215.1 of Capsicum pubescens. Taxonomy (NCBI): domain Eukaryota; kingdom Viridiplantae; phylum Streptophyta; class Magnoliopsida; order Solanales; family Solanaceae; genus Capsicum; species Capsicum pubescens. Next base: position 86,534,425 of record CM061544.1, on the reverse strand, counting down.
GTCTAAAGCATTGAATTTGATAGGGTGGCATAGTCATTTATGTTCACGGGATTCTGGATGAATTTTGAGAGGTCCATCGAGACTTGGAATTCTCCAACTTTCCAGTTGGTGCACTCGCGTTAATGATCGGCTGGTCGCTTATGCGACATCTTGGCCGTGATTGCGAGTCCTGCATACGCAAGCACTAGGTCGCAATAGCAATACCCTCCATCAAGCCAGATACTGCATATGCAACCCCTGGTCACGTATGCGATGTCTGGGACTTTATATGCCCACGTTTTTTCATTTTTCATAATTTTTTAGACTTGTAGCTTAGGGTTTCATGATTTTGAGCAATTTCTTCGATGTCAAAGTTTGGGTAAGCTCCGTAACACCCATTTCAACTACTTTTCTCTAATTTTATCATCTAATTCTTATTTTAATGCAAATTAAAGTGGAAATTGGGGATTTTGTTCAGAAGGCCTAAAACTTGTATTTCTTCGATTCAAACCCTATTTTCTACCCGTTTTGACTTGGATAAGTTTCTAATCTGATAATTACTAGTTTTCTCTCAATTTCATCTTCAAAACAACTTTAATTCTCAATTTTTTAAAATGGATTTCAGGGATTTGTACTGGTAAAGCTTGAAACATGGTTTTTCTTCAATATGGACCTTGTTTTTAAATCATTTTTGCTTGGGTTTTCTTCTTTTGACTCCTAAAAATATGGAGAATATTTCTCAAATATAAAGTTATGATTTACTCTTCTTTTTCAAAAATTCGTTTCGGGGGTCTGTTTTGACCCCAACTTGGAAATAGGCAATATGGGTATTGTTGGCTTTATTTTTAATGTGTAGATTCTATGTTTCTATGTTTTAGTTGATTTCGAGTCTATTTGTGAGGAGTAAGACTTTGGGTTGAAGGCTTGCGGATCAGTTTTCGTCATTTGAGGTAGGTTATGTCTTAACTTTCTTCAGATTGTGTTAGTGTAACGCCCCGATTCCCATGAACCGGAACGCCACACGGTGCTCGTGACCCCGAGGGACCACAAACTAACCCTTCACTGATATCCGTATCTGTTCACTACATAATATAATACGATAATGCAGAAACTGGCTAAATCTGGCCATAAGGTCCAAACATCTAAATATACAGTACTAAAAAATAAATATCAATACATCTGTCTGAAAAGCCTCTACACTGTCTGAACTGTGGAGTTGAAGGGATAATTCCCCAACTAACTCCGTCTACTAAAATCATCAAAACACTAAAATAGAATATCCTCGGGTGATGAGGACTCGCTGCTGCACCCACTGCTACAAGATCTGACATCTAAATATACTCTGAATCTCGCTCTTCTGAACCTATGGTGGGGAAAACACCATAGCGCGAATGCGTCAGTACAATGAATGTACCGAGTATGCAAGGATAGGGTAAGGTGAAATATAAGGCTTATGCATAAACATAACAATCTGAATAATATGTATTCGCTGGAATAAACATATATAGAAACTCTGCAGTTACCAATTTTGAAACATGCCTGATCAACAATACACATATGGATGCATAAAGTACAACTGAAATCATCATGACACCGAATGTTACATTTTGAACACTGACAACCGAAAATAATAATACTGACAATAATATACTGAGTATCTGAAGCTACTAGAGTTGACATCTGTACTTATCCATACTGAGAAATCGGATAACTGATATTACTGATATTTGATATTCAAATTCACCAACTCTGGAACACTGAACAACTGAATCTGAGATCAACCCTCATCTAGCAGGAAGTCTCTATACTCAATGATAATGATAATGGGTAAATAAGTTTGAGAGCAACCCTCATCTCACAGGAAGTCTCTCTACTCAATGTTAATGATAGCAACATTGGGAGGCCTGTATCTGACAACCTCAACTTTTGCACATTAACTGAGTTCTTTTCTGAGACTGTTACTGAAACTGTGGGAGTGATCATTTAACCGACATGCCCCACTTACCACAAGTGGGATCCAACCTTTACCCCAGCTGAAAGGGTGTCAATACCGCACCACCAGTAAAGACAACTGCATAGGACCCTTTACTATCAGGACCTCAAACGAGAATGGTGGGACCTACTACTCGCAGGACAACCACCTCATCTAATCCTCTACTCGCAGGATAGATGTCTCAACCTACGCTGGCGACGTAGTTATGGAGCATAAGGATTGCTACCAGGAATCAAACCCTCTACTCGCAGGAATGTTCCTATCCTTAGCTCGCTCGGTGCTGAATCCTACTCCCAACTGAAAGACACTTAACCAGTTCTTAACTGTACTCAACTGAATTGAATCTGTTCTCACATTATGATACTTTATCAATATGAAAGAGTTCGCTTGATTCCATTCTCTGACGGAGTATTTCTAAATGCCACTTACTTTTAAGATAAGCTTACTATCTCACAAAATGTACAGAGGTCTATAACGGAGTGAATTGATATGTAAGATTTCAGAGCTTCATGGCCTGAGTATTCGATAAAGAATGATTTCCGAGATTACTGAGTTTTCCCCAAGTTTTGAAACTAACCGGGAGTTCATTGTTCATCGCTCGATTGAGATTACCATGAAACTGAATCGGCTCTAGACCAGCAAACTATTTCGAGCATACGTACCCCCAACACACAATAGCATAAAGTAACACAAGATAGATAACTCATACACAACATACCCATAGGCCATCATACGCAACACATAATTGAGGACTTCACACTTAGCAAATCAAATGGCCTCATTTCTTCATATAAGCATCCAATCAAACATGTGGGGAGCATGCTTTGGGTCCACAACAAATACTACGCACAAACATCATAGTTACCTCAACAATTCATCATGGGATTCCATCATACACCCACAACGCACCACAAATTCAAGGAAATCAACTATCCATAGGAACAAAGCATGAATTTATCTTTTAAGACCTAATGAACCACAATGCATAGTTTCCTGTTCTCTTAAATATTTTGTCAAACATATGGTAGACATAAGTTAAGCATATAGATATGGCATGAAATCATAATTTGGATAACAAACATGTCAAATACTTAATTCTTCTTCACATAGGCATTTTAGCAATCACCTTACATGCACCATTTAGGGCATAAGTTTAATGCTCAATTTCATGCACCACAACACCATCATCCTTCAACTTCAACATCCACATTTCTCAATTCACAATCCAACTCACATTTAGAAAATATTTGACATATCAATCAATAGTAGGGATATATAATTCCCAATAACAATTATCAAGTCATAATAAGGAAATAATGGAATAATAGTATAAATCAAGGCTTAACAATTTAAATCATCATATATTCATAATCAATTAATTTTGGACCTATTATGTTATAAAAACAAAATCTCTAGTCTCTTAGGTATTTTCGCAAACACCTTACATGCACTTCTTTGGCATAGGTGGATTCATCAAGATTACAAGTATTTAATCACCTATTTCATATATTTATACATCACACACCACCATAGTTTCCACAAACATACAAAGATCCCTTCTTGGATATCATCAACTTCAACAACATAATCACCAACCATCACACAAATACTACACACATATACTTCAACCAACACACATAATCATCCCACACATATATCTCAACCATCATGTGAATACTACACACATACACAATAAAAATTTAAAAAGTATAATCATATATATATATACACATGTATCTTGAGCCTTTGAAAAAGGATTTGTGGGCTCTATAGACGAAAGGAGCCCATAGATAAACACTTGCATACCTTAGATTTCATAGCATAAGAGATTGACGGAAGCAATTCACGAAGCGAAGCCTTGAATTGATCTTCCCCCAATTGGAACCCTAACCCTAACTCCTCTTCTTCTCTCTCTCTATCTCTCTCTCTGTCTCTCTCTCTATATATATATATATTGAGAGAGAGATATAAGAGAAATGAGAGAAAAAATGAATGAAAATTCTCAGCTCAAATGGGGGGTATATATAGAGGGTTACAATAATGGGAAACGACCAAAATACCTTTAAAAATCAATTAATGTCAAATATGCCCTTCAGTGATCTATCCGGTAGGCTGAAGTAAATTGGCCATAACTTTTTACTCCGATGTCCAAATTGGATGAAACCAATTTCATTGGAAAGAAGACTCTCAGGGATTTCTGTTGATATATAGAAGCTCACACAGTTTATTATGTACAAGGAGTTATGATCATTTAAAGTTGGAGAAAAAATACGCTTGGCCTCAGTACTTTTTCCTGCACGTTTTACTGTTCATCACTATTCACCGTTCGATCGGAATGTTCGTAACTCATCGCTCGGGTGTCCGTTTTGGGTGATCCACATATCGTTGGAAATCTTATTCAATGCTATACGAAATGGTGGGTCGAAATCCAAGAAATGAAACACAAAAAAATTATAAATCGTTCTAGAAGATAGGACCCAATACGTTTACGTACAAAATTTCGACGAAATTTTTTTCAGGGTATTACTGTTAGGTAGTTATTGTAGACACAAAATTCATGTTAAGAGTGTGGGAACTAATCCTAAAAATGGCTATAATTATTGTGTTGTACCCGTGTGGGAGCCCATATGTTGATATATTTGGTGGTTTTGGGATATTATTTGTTATGTGTAACCGTCTGGGGACTTATAAGAAGTTGTTGGCCTTGTCTATGTGAAATTAATTATATCTTGTTAATCAAAAATCCTAATGTGGTATCAACAATGTAATTTAATTGTATTCTACTCTATTGGCATATGGTTTATGTTGGATTTCATGATCATTGGAAATATTAAGTGTATTATTTGCTCACTTGGTTGGTATTTTGCTGGGATATGGAAATACCCTTTCTGGTTGGTTGTGAGCATTAAATCATCTTATCATATACATTTATAAATCATTGGTACTGCCATGAAAATGTTGGTTATACTAGAAACACTGGCTTTTTTCTGATAGAAACCCTCTATCAAAGGAGGTATCAGAGCAGAGAAAAGGATATGGTATTTGATATGGACTGTATTTTAATACCCCGTATATTTATTATCTCAATTAAGCCCCTAGTTGTATGCATAAGAGGCTTACAGCATGAAAATTTCAATGAGTGTTGGGGACTTAGTCTTATTTTTAGCCTCTTAACTTCGAGGATTTTTATATTGGTCTTTCTGACCCCGATATATTGGTTTTTGAGTTAATTCATGTTCAGGGGTGTAAGGAGCATGTCTCGAGGAGGTTTTGGATTTTTCAGACGAGGATTGGGTTGTGTTTGGATTTCAATTCAAGCAGCTCACGGCAATAGTGGTGCGTCGCGGTGGCTATAGCGGTGGAAGCTTCACCGCATTGTGGTGGCCCTTTAATCCATATTCCAGTTGCAAATTTAATTCTATGAGGGCCAATATTGTCTTCTCCTTTCAATTCAATTCATAAAAACATGAATTACAGCGTCGGTTATGGCATTATATGCCAATTTCCCCCAATTCTCTCAAAGAAACCCTAATCATCCCTCAAGTTCATCAAATTCAATTACTTCCTCTTCAAGAAAACTAAGTGCCCAAATCCAAGAACCTTCAAGGAACCTAAAAGATTTGTGTTTCTCTTTCAAGATTTAAGGTTCAAGATGTGTGTGATATTCATCCATGGGCCCTTTTCACCGATGGAGTCCAAGAATCCCATTTTGATATCAAATTATGAGTTTTTACATGTTTATGATGAATTATCTCCATGAAGTTGTTATTGATTTGGATTACAAGTTATGTTACAAGTGTTTTTTGATGGAATACGCCCTTATATGATTTGAGTAATGGAAATCCTTATGTTAAATCCCTAATTCATGGTTTTAGTATTGTAACTATGTTTTCAATCACGTGCTTTATCCATTCCCATGCTTAAATTCATGACTCTCCTGTGTTTGATGAAATGTCTAAATATTGGGTTTTGAGCAATGATCTTACATAATGGTTTTTAAAGCTTTATACATCTTTATTCTTATTTTTATTTAGTGTTGGTGGGTTATGAACACCCGATACATAGTTATTTGCATAAATTCAGTATCTTCAGAGTGATTTTAGATAAACTATGACCATTATCATTCATTCAAGTTATTTATGATCAGTTGTTTGTTTAGTTAACCTTAGTTCAGTCCACTAATCAATGTCAGTTTAGTTGTGAGTAGGATTTAGCACCAAGTGAACCCAGGGATGGGGGCTCACCTGCCAGTAGAAGGTGTGACCTTTAGTAGCAGTCTCTGAGTTCTAGAACTATATTTCCAGCATGGGTTAGAGATATCAACTTATCAGTTGAGGGTTGATAAAGTGTTTACCTTCCAGTTGAGGGTTGCCAGATGATGGTGAATCATTAGTCCTTCAGGGAATTATTTTAGTGGATCCACACAACCAGCGTTAGTACCCGTGGCACTGTACTGACACCCTTCTAACTAGGGTTACAGGTTGGACCACGATTAACTCAGATTCGTACATGTAAGTTAGATGATACCTCCCACAGTCTTAGTTCAGTATTTAGTATAGAATTTAGTTTAGTTTTCCTTGACTATATCATATAGTTAATCAGTTATTCAGTTACCAGATTTTAGTATTTTCACTTTACATACTATTTTAGTATCATGTTATATGCTTCACCATGCATTCTTTGATGATACAAATCTCATGCATTTATGCATCAGTTATCTCATGCTATTTAGCCAGCCATTATTTTATGCACATGAACCTATGTATTTCAGCCTAAGCTCATCTTATTTACCAGTATATTCAAAGTAATGATCGCATACTTTTCTTTGCGCTATGATGTCTTATATCATAGGTTCAGACACTCAGTTTCCTAACTGCGCTTAGATAGTTCAGCTTATCATCAAAAGTAGTTGAGGTGAGTCCTCATATGTCGAGAACCTGTTATGTTATTTCAGTGTTTTTGTATTTCTTTTCAGTTAGTTCAGTTTTGAGTTTGTTGGGGCCTGTCCCATCTACTCTTTAATTTGTTAGAGGCTTTTAGATATTTTTAGTCATTCAGACAGTTAGTCAGTTTATCAGTTGTTTTGATCATTCTTTTCAGCATGTCATCATATGCTCAGACTTATGAATTAAATTGTATTTTCAGTATTTGAACCTTATGGCTTTATTCAGTTATTTTGTACATGTTCATCATCAGTGTATTACTTAGTGCTTACAGCAGGTACCAGTCCATGGGTTAGCTTGTGTTCACTTATGATCGTAAGCACCATTTTCATGATATGGAGGTAGCCTCGGGTCATGACAAAAATTGGTATCATAGCCTAAGGTTTTACAGTGTCCTAGGGAGTTTGAAAGTCGTATTGCAGAGTCTTGTCCATGTGTGTAAAGCACACCACACTTATGGATAACGTTTTAGAAAAAGTTACCTCCTTTCAGTGTTCATGCCATACGAATGAGAATGAGCTCTATTTAAACTCTCTTTTTTAATCCATCTTTATTCCATTATAGAAAAATACCTCCCAGAAAAAATAATGGAGGAAGGAATAGGAACCAGCCCACACCTCTACCGGTTCAGGAAGATCCCCTAAATGAGCATGTCTCTCATACCAAATTTATAGTTGCCTTCACTACCTTAGATCATTCAATAGCTACTCAGAATAATCAGCAGGCTATTGCACAGCTAATCCAGTGGCAAATACAGCTGCATCTAGGATTCAGGATCTTACCCGAATGAATCCCCCTTTATATTTGAGATCCAATTCTAAGGAGGATATGCGAGAGTTTCTTAATATGGTTCTAAAGGTGACTGATATCATGGGTGTCACTTCGAGTGAGAGTACAGAGTTGATTGCTTACCAGTTGTAGGATGTAGCTCATACATGGTATATGCAATGGAAGGAGGATAGGGGTACTGAGGAAGGGCCTGTAGATTGGGAGGAGTTTTCCACGACCTTTTTAGACAGTTTCTTTTCTTTAGAGTTGTGGGAAGCTAAGGTGCTGGAGTTTATTAATTTGAACAAGGGTAATATGAGTATGAAGGAATACTCGCTCAAGTTCACTTAGTTGGCGAGGTATGCTCCTTCGATGGTGACTGATAATAGGTCTAGAATGAGTAAGTTCATGTCTAATATCTGATAGTGTGGTCAAAGAGTATAGAATTTCTATGTTTATTAAGGAGATAGATATATCTAGGATTATGGTCCATGCTCAACAGATTGAGGAACAAAATCTTAAGAAGAAAGAGAGAGAGAGAGAATGAGAGGGATAGAATAGGTAGCTTTAATTTTTCTAAGCCTAGGTCATAGGGTGGTAACCATTCTCAGTTTAGTCCGAAATTTTCAGCCCCAACTCCATCTTCAGCTAGTGCGCTAGTGCCAAAGTTTCGGAATGAGAATCGGGATAGAGCACTAGGAACCAAGTCCCAGGGTAGTGTGAACAGTGGTTATACTAATCCTCTTTGCAAGAAATATGGTAGGAATCATCAGGGTATTTGTAGAGCCGATAGTGATATGTGTTTTAGGTGTGGAAATCCTGGCCACTGAGTCAGGGATTGCCCAAAGAATGGTCCGCAGGGTAAGTCTAATCGTCCTCTAGTTCCATATGATTGCCTGACTTAGCAGGGTACTGCGTCCAGTGTAACCATTGGGCAGCGCCAGAACATATTGTATGCACTCCAGTCCTATCATGATCTGGAAAGCTCTCCCGATGTGGTTACGTGTATGTTACAGGTCTTTCATTTTCATGTTTATGCTTTGTTAGATCCCAGAGCTTCACTTAATTTTATAACCACCTATGTAGCTGTCGATTTTGGTGTCTGTTCAAAAACTCTAGTATAGCCTTTCTTAATGTCTACCCTAGTGGGTAAATCTATCACAGCCAAATGGGTGTACAAAAATTACCCAATTACTGTATCTCAGAAAATCACTTCAGTAGACCTTGTGGAGTTAGAGATGACTGATTTTGATGTCATTCTTGGCATGGATTGGCTCCACTCATGCTATGCTTCAGTTGAATGTAGAAATAGAGTCATCCAGTTTCAGTTTCCCAATGAACCAATTATTGAATGGAGGGATTGTACTTCAGCGCTTAAGGGTCAGATTGTGTCATATCTTAGAATAAGAAAAATGATATCCAAGGGGTGCATGTACCATCTTGTTAGAGTCAAAGAGTCTAATTCTGAGACTCCAAGTCTTGAGTCAGTTCCAGTAGTAAGAGAATTTCCAGATGTGTTCCCTGAAGATCTTCCCTAAGTTCCTCCCGAAAGGTAAATTAACTTCAGAATAGATCTCTTTCCAAATACCCAACCTTTCTCTATTCCGCCCTATAGAATGGCTCCAGCTGAGCTTAGGGAGTTTAAAGAATAGTTGAAATATCTCTTAGATAAGGAATTTATCAGGACCAGTATTTCCCCATGGGGCGCTTCAGTCCTTTTCTTGCATAAGAAAGATGGTTCTCTTATAATTTGCATCGACTACCATTAGTTGAACAAAGTCATAGTAAAAAATAAGTACCCACTCCCCAATAATGATGACTTGTTTGACCAACTTTAGGGTGCCAATTATTTCTCTAAGATAGACTTCAGATCTGGCTATCATCAGCTCAGAGTCAGAGAATGTGACATTCTGAAAATAACTTTCAGAACTCATTATGGTCACTTCAGATTTCTAGTTATGTCTTTTGGACCAATGAATTCCCCCAGCTTTCATGGACTTGATGAACAGAGTGTTCAAGAAGTCCTTGGACATGTTCATCATAGTCTTCATTGATGATATTCGTGTCTACTCCCGTAGTGAAAATGATCATGCAGAATATCTGAGAATTGAATTGCAGACTCTTAGAGCCCATCAGTTATTCACCAAATTCAGTAAGTCTGATGAAAGAGTGGAATCTTCAAAATCTGGTGAGGATGGTACTGTATTAACTTCGAGTGTGAAGGTACAAAGTTCCATACATACCCCTTCACTATTCATGTAACCCAAGAAAATAGAAGTTGGCATATACAAGAAATAAAGAATATGTAGGATCAAGATATTGATCTAACTAAACCTGGTGGGTTTAGATGAAACCTAACTGAGAAACCCCACACCCGAACAATTGACCTAGCCAAATCTCTTATATTAAGGCCATATTTTACAGATACAGACTTAGATAGATAGGAGAGACTTTTGGATGTTATAGTCCAGAGTTAATTCAAAAGTTTTATGCTTCATATGCTGCATCAGTAGACCTGATTATGCTTGCAGGGTAAAGAGATTGAGTCCAACCTTTATTGGCCCATACTTTGGTTAGGGGTAAACCAGCTAATATGTTTGAGTAAATAATTCAGAGCTTTTATTTGGGCTACAATATAAAATATCAGTGACTATTACAGAGTTTGATTACAAGATAGAGAATGCCAAAAATTAGATGGAGATAAAGGATATGGGATAAATGAGAGATTTATTCAGTTGGGTTGATTGTTATATTGCTGAGCATGGATTTGATGCTCCTTGGGTTGAGATGAAAGCTAATATTAAGAAGTCTACCCTTTACATTACAAGGAAGTTTTAGTGGTCTATAGTTTGGGATAGGTTTTGTCCAACTAGAGCTGATAACTCACTTACCTTGGATTGGAGCTGATACAAATTTTACTTTGTACATTTGATATGAGATTCATGAAGGGGTCTTTAGTAAGATTATTAGTATGTTATTCTCATATTTGATTTAGAGATTATCTAATACAACTAGAGTTATATCATTATCGGGTGTTTATTATCTAGTTGAGATGACCCAAACTATTGATGTAGGGTTGAATAGAGATGACACCAACCCAATTATACAGAATAAGTCACAACCTTATACCTCCTCTATAGCAGCCTTATTTGAGGGGCCTTTGGAGTCGACCGAGCAGGTAGATAGGCTGCCATTAAATGGTGAGCATAAGATAGGTAGTTAGTAGATATAGGGATCAACTCCTACAAATAGTTGGGGGCCACATACACTTCAATTCCACCTTTTACATCTACGGTTCCCCTCGCTCACCTACTTTGGCTATGGTTATGTTTTCTTAAGAATTTTTCTAGAGGTTGGGGTATAGGTAGATATAGATAAATGAGCATCAAACTCACATAAACACCCACTTAGCAAAGTTTCTAACTTATATTAGGCCATTTATGTGCACCACTATTCAGACTTCTGAACTGTAGGCTGAGGCCTGACTGATGACTGTAAGGGAATAGTGTATGAGGAGCTACATAGAAGGATAAATATCTTTGAGATCCTAATATGTGAGATACTCCATGAGGCCTAGGTTCTTAATTTATTTAGTATGAGGAAGGAGGTAGTCACTTTGCGGACTAAGGTATGCGCTTTGGCAGACTACCACACTCCTATCACCCCTTGACTATACAACACATCCCATAACTATCACCTATCACACTACCCTTAGTGTTTATTTTATTTGATGTTGATGATAAGCTCTTCCACTTCTAGGGGCAAGAGAGCATAGAGCCCACAGAGTTGAGTAGCAGTTCTGATGAGTTTAAGTGGGATTTGAAGAGGGACTCCTGGGAGTCACTTACTCAGTATCATGTTGACAAGAGTAAGAGAAAACAATGAGAATTTGGATCCTCATCTACCCATTCACCATTACCTCTTGGCATTGATCCTGATGTGCCTCTTGACGCCTCGATAAGGGTGAGTCCACATCTAACCCTAAAGCATCGCGGGTATGTTTCCACTCCCGTGTTTTACTTTTTCTCTTATTTATGCACTAAGGATAGTGCACCAAATTTTAGTTGAGGGTGGGGTGTACCACAACTCAGAGTTTTTATTATCGTGCCTCTTTTCCCTAAAATATGTTATAATAATAGAGCAGGCAAGTCTAGGATATTGTGCTTTTGTTATGTTTGTGTTATTTTTGTTGTGTTTGATTAGGAGAAAAATAAGAAACCCTGGTGTACTTACATTTTTGTTTTTGTGATTTTGATATTTGAATGATACTGATGTGTGAGCAGATGCTTACACATTTGAGGCTTTTAACTCTATATAATTGTGAAGTCTTAAGCAACTTTTGTTATTTTTGATTGTTTTTATTTTTTTAATGCAGATGTAAGTGATCAAGGAGGAAACTAAAGAAAAAAAGAACAAAATCAGTTGAAATCTTGTGCAAATAAGATGAAATGTAGCTGACAACATCTTTGAAGCGCCGTTAGACAAGTGAAAGGCTGTCATAATTGTCGTCAAGCTTAGACAGAAGCTGAAGAATTAAAGTGAAGTGTGACAACATTTCTGAAGCACCATCACAACTTTGATAAGGCGTCAAAATCACCGTCAACTCAAATCAGAACATGATGATTTCCAATGAAGATGATTTCTATCAAATTTTTCCTTCAGGAGAAGCAGAAGATGCTATTATATTGGAATCTTTGACGACATTCTGCAAAAGTCGTCAGGTGTCTGACAAGCCATCAGAAATGGCGTCGTCTATTCCGAGAAAAAAGAAAAAAAGATAACACTTGAGATTTGCTTCCATATATAGCTCTTTCTATTTAAGGCAAAGTTTTTAGGTTTTATTACATGGAGGAACTTATAAAAAGGTTTACTTTTAGTCTCTTTAGGAGGGCATCATCCACAATTAATTATCCATTGAGCAGAGAACATACAATATTTTTTCTCTCTATCTCAAGAATAATATTTTTGGTATTTTTTCCTTGTGATTCAAATACAAGTTCACTTTCGATTCCATTCATCATTATAATTTAATCCTTTCAGTTATGAATGCAAATTGCATACTTATTTTTTGCGTCATGAGTCGCTAAACTCCTGTAACCTGGATTATGGAATCTAGGATTAGGTCATGATAAGGTGTTAAATTAATTATTCAAGGTTTAATAGGTTTTAAGATTTCTTGATAATTTTGAGACTATAATTTATGTCTGTTGGTTGTAAACAATAGGCGTACCTACTTTGGTTTGCTTGAGAAAGAAATCATAAACAGTAGGAAGTGAGTTATCAACAGGGACTTGAAAAGGCTTCGTTTAATAATCAGCGTTGTAACAAGGATGGTTAACCTGAGGTAAAATCTGTGTAGTGATAAGCAATTCCCTAAGTTCGAGAGGATTAGGAAATTAGACGCTTGAATAGGTCGAGAGACATTTGAGCATACCATCGATAAAGATAGCTTGTCATCCTAACCACCGTGACAATCTTGAGTAAATTTTAGCATCTGTCATGTACCGTAAGCCCTAGTGAACATAATCCTGGTTATTTCATAAAATCTTGGTTACAAACATCGAAATCAAAGTGACAAACAATTACGTGTTAAACTCAAACCCCCACTTTACTTTGTTTTTGTACCAATTGTTTGAATTTAACTTGTATCTATAGTTTCAAATTGATTCAATCGCCACGTACATTGTTCCCTGTGGATTCAACCCCGACTTCAAAGTTGGGTAAATATATTGACGACGACCGCCTTGCAAAAAATTAAGGTGTAAGTTGAGCGTTATTAATAATGGCGCCGTTGCCGAGGAACTATTTGGCGTATTAAGTTAGTTTTGAATTTTAGCTTACTTGCTTGAATTCAAACTTGTAAATATTTGTTTGTGATTTCCTTTGTTTCTTGTGTTAGGTAGATTTTCTTTATTTTTGTTTATTTCTTACTATGGCATCATGGAATAAATGTGAGTTTGATGGTTGGAAGTCTTATCTGGATGATCCATGTCCATATTGTGATGGACCCTACTTTTGGAAAGATTGTAGATATGCTCCCCGTAGAGAGATATATGCACCATCTCCATCCTACTGGGAGTATAATTTTTCTTTATATGGTGGTCAATATGGACATTGGAGTGACTGCCTAAATGCCCCCTCCCCCTATTGCACTAACCCAAGTTCTAGTTCTTCTTATGAGTATTACAGGTCTTATGGTCAATAAAAGAAAGAATGAAGCATTGAAAAGAGTGACATTGAAGCTATGCTTCAACTAATGTTGGATCGTATAGACACAATGAATAATACCATATGTGACATACGTCAATACATTAGGGCATTTAACGAGGGAAGAGAAAGGATAGAAGAGATGGATATCGAGGTCAATCATCCAAAACACTTTTCTACATTATGTTTAGATGATATATTGTCTATGGAATTATTTAAAATAATGGAAGAGTGTGAGGATGAAGAGCAAGAATCCTATGTTAATGATAAGCTTGATGTTGAGCAACCCTCGGTGATTTCCCAACCAACCGAACCATTCATGAATGAAGATGCCAAGGATAAGGAAATGGTATTAGAGTCAAGAGAAGAAATCAAGAACAAACCTCGTGAAGACTGTAGTCCATTTCGGGGTAAAAATACTAATAGGAAAGTTATTCCAAAATTGAGGGTTAGTCCTCATTCGAATTACTTTTCAACATTATGCTTAGTGGATGTGATGAAAGTCGAATCACCTAAGCAAATGATGAATTTTGAATATGAAGAGGAAGATTCTTACATTTTGGAGTTTGTCCTTCCAAAAGGGTTTACTACAACCCCAATATTGAAGGCCAAGGAGCTTAAAGATCAATGTCCATTTAGTGGCTGTTTAAGATTCTCAATGTTGCCAAATGAGCCCACACGAAAGTTTGATGAAAAATTGGGCAAGCAGTTCAAGTCTTCGAAGTGTCGTGATAGAATATTCCTCATCATGCACTCACATTTGCCCAACACACCCCGAAGATGTATTGATCAAAAGTTGGGCCGACTTTTTAAATCCTCCAAGTGGAGACATAAATAATTATCAACAAGGTATCTTGACGAAGTCTGAGTAGTTAAGATAACTGAGTCGCACCGCGACGTTAAACCAGGCGCTGCTTGGGAGACAACCCAAGGCATTTTGTTGTTTATATTCATCTTATGTGATTGACATCAGATATTCGCATCCATGGTGCCATAGGTATGTTTCTAACTCTCTTGTTTTGGTTTGACGCATTGGAGACATTGCATGATTTTAAGTTGAGGGTGGGGCTACTTGTGGGTGTTGATGTCTTCTGTGGGTTTTTGTTGTCGTGCCTCTTTTCCCCAGAGTCTTGTTCCTAGTAGAGCCGGCATGTTTAGGCGTATTGTGTTTTTTTTTGTGATAGGTTGTGGTTAATTAAGGGAAAAAATAAGTATCTAGGGTAGTTGATATATTTTTGTTGATTTCTCTTGGATTGACAAATACCTCTCCAGCTGTCTATTTGATAACTCTGTAATGTGCATATTTATGTGACTACAGTGAATCTTTTTATGACATTAGTTCTAGGGACATGATAATCATTGCTAACAATTGCATGAACCAGATTTGTAGTAGCTTGTGATGTACCTTTGTGCCATGTGTGTGTGAGGTCTATCTGAGTTCCCTTTGTATGTTGAATCTAGAACTTTACCGATTAGTCTCTCCTTGGTTGAAAGATAGGGGTTAGGAAAGGATCATAGGCCGTTGTTGATATTAGTCCACTTTTAGCCTAAATTACCTACCCTGTCTGCATGATATCTCCCTTGATCCCTCTTTTGAGCCTGAATAGATTAATTCTTTTTATGACACCTGTTACCTTCCCATTTAACTCAGAATGAACCTATTTTAGCCCTGGTCCTCCTTGGATATTGTGCACCTTGACTTAGACAAATAACCTAACTTGAGGGTGGCTATCATAGGGGTGCGTGATGTGAAACGTGTGTGAAGAGAGGTTGAATAAAAAGAAAAGATTTAAATGATGGATGTGGTAAAAAAGAATAAGAAAAGAAAAAGACTGTGAAAAGAAAGAACGAAGTGTTAAAGAAAAAGATTTCCCTCATCCGGAATATGTGTGATCAAGAATGAATGAAAAATACAAAAAGGCTAAGAGGTGGGACCCCAAAAGAGTAGTGTAGTATCAAGAAGGCTTAGTCACTTTAAATATCTGTGAACACCATTCCATCCCCAAGCCTACATTACGAGCCGAAGAAAAAAACCTATAGTGATCCTAACTCAACTGTCTGAATAAGCCTATGACATACAAGCATATGAAAGGATTAACTTACAATTAATACAAGCCTTGGTAATGAAAATAAGGGAAAGCATATGGTATTTGACATACATTGATTGGAATTTCTTTCTGAGAGTGAGTGTCTCTTGACCGTCCCTGCATTGACATGCTAAATTTCATACATGAGTTAGGAGGGACTTCTTTGTTGTAAGGGCACACAGGTTCTATCACTAGCTGCCTACTTGTTTCGGTAGTGTAACTTGTATATATGCATGGTTTTTGTTTCTAACATGATGGAAAATCTTGATTCCTTCATGTCACATTGTGGATCTTCATTTATAAACATAGTTGGGTTTATAAGTAATTGAACTTGGAGAGTGCCATGTGTTTTGAGATAAAATTGAAAATCAACTGCCATGGGTATCTTATGTATTTCTTGGTTAAGCATCGTAGTGTTGTGTTTTGGTTGCTTGAGGACAAGCAATTGTTTAAAGTTGAGGGTGTTGATGTGTGAGCAAATGCTAACACATTTGAGGCTTTTAACTCTAAATAATTGTGAAGTCTTAAGCAACTTTTGTTATTTTTGATTTTTTTTATTGTTTTAATGCAGATGTTAGTGATAGGAGGAAACTAAAGAAAAGAAGAACAAAATAAGTTGAAATCTGGTGCAAATAAGATGAAGTTTGGCTGACGACATCTTTGAAGCGCCGTCAGACATATGAAAGGCTGTCATAATTGTCGTCAAGCTTAGACAGAAGCTGAAGAATTGAAGTGAAGTGTGACAACATTTCTGAAGCACCATCACAACTTTGACAAGGCGTCAAAATCGTCGTCAACTCGAAGCAAAACATGATGATTTCCAATGAGGATGTGATGACATTTCTCACATGCCATCACATATTTGACACGCCGTCAAATTTTGCCATCAGGAGAAGCAAAAGATGCTATTATACTAGAAGCTTTGACGACATTCCGCAAAAGCCGTCAGGTGTCTGACAAGCCATCAGAAATGGCGTCGTCTATTCCGAGAAAAAAAAAGCTGAAACTTGAGATTTGCTTCCATATATAGCTCTTTCTATTTAAGGCATAGTTTTTAGGTTTTATTACATGGAGGAACATATAAAAATGTTTTCTTTTATTCTCTTTAGGGGGGCATCATCCACAATTAATTATCCATTGAGCAAAGAACATACAATATTTTTTCTCTCTATCTCAAGAACAATATTTTTGGTGTTTTTGCCTTATGATTCAAATACAAGTTCACTTTCGATTCCATTCATCATTGTAAGTTAATCCTTTCAGTTATGAATGGAAATTGCATGCTTGTTTCTTGCATCATGAGTAGCTAAACTCCTGTAACCTGGATTATGGAATCTAGGGTTAAGTCATGATAAGGTGTTAAATTAATTATTCAAGTTTTAATAGGTGTTAAGATTTCTTGATAATTCTGAGACTATAATTTATGTCTGTTGGTAGCAAATAATAGGCGTACCTACTTTGGTTTGCTTGAGAAAGAAATCATAAACAGTAGGAAGTGAGTTATCAACAGGGACTTGAAAAGGCTTCATTTAATAATCAGTGTTGTAACAAGGTTGGTTAACCTGATGTAAAATCTGTGTAGTGATAAGTGATTCCCTAAGTTTGAGAGGATTAGGAAATTAGATGTTTGAATAGGTAGAGAGATATTTGAGCATACCATCGATAAAGATAGCTTGTCATCCTAACCACCATGAGAATCTTTAGTAAATTTTAGCATCTGTCATGTACTGTAAACCCAAGTGATCATAATCCTGGTTATTTCATAAAATCTTGGTTACAAACATCGAAATCAAAGTGACAAACAATTACGTGTTAAACTCAAACCCCCTATTTACTTTCTTTTTGTGCCAATTGTTTTAATTTAACTTGTAGCTATAGTTTCAAATTAATTTAATCGCCACGTACATTGTTCCCTGTGTATTCGACCCTGACTCCAAAGTTGGATAAATATATTGACGACGACCGCCTTGCACTAAATTGATGTGTAAGTTGAGCGTTATCAGATACCCTTCCTGAAGTTTTTTTGTTAAACGGTGTGGTATGACTGTGAAATTGTGACCATTATTGATCTTTTTATGACTTTAGTGTTAGGGACGGAATGTCTATAGCTTAACATTGAATGAATTGGATAGGTAGTAGTAGATGGTATAACCCTGTAATATGTGAGTGTGTGGTGTTTAATTAGTTCACTTTGTGTGCCCAATCCAGAACAAGCTCGGTTAGTCTTGCCTAGTTGTAGGATAGTTGGTTGGGACAGGATCATAGATCATTCTTGAAAAGTTCACTTTTATCCTAAACTACTGACCAAATGAAATAGGTATCCCTTGATCCCATATTTAAGCCTTAAGTTACCTAGTTTCTTATATTAACCCATTCATCTTATTATTTTAATTTTAGTAAACCTGCTTCGGCCCTGGTCCTTCCTTGGACATTTTGTACCTCAACTTAGGAAAATCACCTAAACTGAGGGTGACTATCATAGGGGTGTGTATTTTGATATGAGTATAAAGAAAAAGTTGAGAAAAGTAAGAAAGGTAGGGTTGGTTGTGGTATAAAGTATAAAGAAAAACCACACCCAATTTGAAAATACATAATGAAGATCAAGGGAGAGTAAAATGAGCATGGTTGAATGTTGGAAAACCAAAAATATAAGTGTTATATCAATGAGGTTTGAGTCACTATTACCCATATGCATCATACCTACCCCTAAGCCAACATTACAAGCCTAGAAAAGTCCTATAGTGATCCTAGTCCGTTTGTACGAAAAACTAAGGCGTAGAAAATAAAGGCAAGCCTATGGTATTTCCTGCACATTGTTTGAACTTCTTTTTTAGTGCAAGTTCTTTGATGTAGTCCCTATTCTTTATTATACTATGGGGGTATGGGACTTTTTCATTGTGAGAGTACATGGGTTGCATTGTTAGATACTATTTGTTTGGAAAATGTCACTTGCATATATGCTTGGTTGTTTATTTATAATGTGATGCCATCACTTGATCCTTTTTTTGTCATGATATTTTGCTTCATATATACACACAAAGGTTTTAAAAGTTGTGCATATGAGAGGGTTGGAATTTTGTGCTGAATTGAATGAATTGATTGTCACAGGCACCGTAGCTTTCTTTTAGTTAAGCATTATATGTGCTTATTGTATTTCAGTTTTCTGAGGACATACAAATGTTCTAAGATAAGGGTTTTATGTTAATGGTTTCATGGCTCTTTTGATTCTTAAAACAAAGAAATTCTGCAAGAACTTAGGTATGTTTGTTGGGTATGATGTGTTTTAGTGATTATTGTGCAGGCTAATAGGTTTCAAAGGAAAAACTAAGAAAAACGATAAAAATATACTAAGTAAGGAAACATTGGGGACTTACAAGTGTAGTCCATGACCCATTAATTATACCCATTACTCATGAGTGGGATTCATGAGTAGGTTCTACAGTTGAAGGAAAAAGTCTGATTTCTACGAATTCATGCAACGACCCATGACTCCAACCCATGACTCATTAGTTGAAGTCATGAATGAAATACTTAATATTGATCCAGAGTATAATTTCCATGAGAAAGACCCACAACTCACGGGTCTAATCTAGGACTTCAACCCCACGAGTCGTAGGATGTTTCCGAACTGATTCTCCTACACAGTTTAGTATAGGATTTGATTTAATCTATAAATACTCCCTTTGTGTTTCATGATGATTTTACACAGTTTTACATCATTTCAAGGATCTTAGACACATTATTGATCTTAGAACTATTGATATTAGTTTTTAGTTATTTTATTCAATTTTAGATTTTAGAGTGTTTATCTTATTCTTGTAAGTGCATAATTATTCTTTCATATATGAATTATTCTAGAATGCTTACAATAATGAGAATCTAAAACCCATACTAGGGTTATAGGAACCATGATAAAGTACAAAATAGGTTTAAGTGTGAAGTTATTCTAGACCAGTGCACTTGCATGTAATGGTAATTCCTTCAATTTAGATACTTTCTTAATGGTTGTAAATGTTGGGAACTCACCTGTAGTATATATTTTCTCATGAGAGAAGTAGTGATTGGGAAAAGAAGATAACAACATAGATTTGAAGATATCAACTTTTATCTAATTAACTTGAACCTTAGCCGAGATAGTTAATCTGAGGTCACAAAACAAGGGTTAGTAATATGATGCTATGAGTTCAAGAGGTGATGAGTGAAATTCATTTAACCAAGGTCAAGAGACAGTTAGGTGATACTTGTTAGATTTTATAGTAAAAGTATCAGGATAGCCTGATAGAACGAAAGACCCATGGAGTAATGTATTCATGGGGATCACAATCCTAGACCTCATCTTATATTAATCTTAATCCAATAAACAAATAACTGTTACTATTTCAATTTACTTTTACAAAACCCTTCTTTTATTTACTTAATTTCTAGTTATGTACACAAACTCTTGACAAAATTTTGGCCTATTCCTCGTGGGATTGACCCCAACCATGTTGGGTTTTATATTTGATTTAGCGGCCACTTTATACTTTTGAGAGGTGTAATTTGAGAGACATTATTTTTCTAGGGTCGACTTGGGCTATGCATTGATATTGTAGTTTGAGAATGATAAATTAAGGGTGGTACATGATGAATATGGTTATTACATACTTTATATCCTTGGTTCTTGACTGTCAACAATTGAAATTCTCCCACTAGAGGCCTAGTGGTTTGACTAAATGGTTACACATATAGATATGGATTTCATAATGTCTTTACCATATCCATTTTAGGAGTTTGATTCTATTTAGGGCATTATTGTAGGTTAACAAGACCTTTTTATTGCTATGGGTTCAGTTTCCTAGCAACTGTAGAGAAGTTGACTTAGATTTGCATTTGTGGGATACTCAATTTGCATGGGGTGCCAATTTCTATTATTTTGGTCATAAAACTCAATTTGCATTGTGTTTTAGGAGATTGATTCAAAGAGATTTGGGTACCTAAGTTGAGCTTAGCATAACTTTTTTGCCCATGGACTAATGGTCTGTTAGAGCAGACCATTCAGATTCTATAGAGTAGTCTATGGGCCTATGTTATTAATTTTATGGTTAGTGGAAATAGTTCTTTGTCTTGGAAAGTTTGCATCTATTACTGTCACGATTCGGATATTCACATACCTTAGTTTGGGGCATGGTATGATAGGAGTTGTGGGTGTTTGATAGGTTTCTTGATGCTTTTAGGTTAGGCCATGGGGCACAAAGCTATTGAGTGACTCGACAAATAGGTTTTGAATGATTCAAGGGAGACTCTATACAGTTTAAAGTAGGTAGGAGAGTTATACCAATGAAGGGATGTGAGACTTAAAGTCAGGGGTTAGTCACTGGGAGTTTATGTAAGTGTAGACTATGAAGGGCGTAGAGAGGTTTGGGTAGGAAGACAAGTTCAAAAATAGGTATATCAAGCCATTTAAGATCCTAAAGCATGCTGGTGATACACCATATGAGTTAGCCTTGCCTTTAACTTTTTGGGTGTTCATATGGTACTTCATATGTTGATGTTGAGATATTTCTTTCTGGATAAGTCTCACGTACTTTAGTGGATTTCAATTTTGTTAGAGTGATTTGACTTTCAAAAATGTATTGGTTTCCAATTTGAGTAGAGGAGTAACGGAGTAAAGATAAAGGAAGATTCTTAAGGTTAAGTATCAGTGGAGGCATCGACTAGTTGGGGAGTCTACTTGGGAGACCTAGTAGGTCATGGGAACCTAATATCCTGACCTTTGAGCTATTAGGTTCATCCCATTCCTTGACTTTTGGAATGAATTAGTAGTGAATATTTTAATAACCCTAAGGTTATATTTTTAGTTTATTTGTGTGTTTTCCATGTTTTTATCTTTCTTGTAGTTTCTACAGTCATTTATGACTTGCATGAATAGGTGGTTCAGTTTCCAGGCAATTCATTTGAGATTTAAGCAAATTTTCCTATTTTAGAGCTTCTAAAGTTAAGAAATTTAATTTCAGTCAAAACTTATAGTAAATGGCTTCAAGTGAGAATTACTATAGTTTTGTTAACTCCAAAATGTAGATTTCGGTCTAGTGGAACCTTTAATTTAGATCCCAAGTCTTATAGAGTTATTTCAGTCTATTAGATTGATTTTATTGAAAAAATAAAAAAGAGTTATCTTAGGTCAACATTTCATGGAAATGACCTACTTTGGGAATTTCATCAATTCTTTTGAGACTGTAATGTTATTTTATATAAGGTTGCACATTTGGTTTTGGTCCATGAGACTCCGAAAAAATCCCAAAGGTCCAATATAAATTTGAAATTTTAAACCAAGTTGTTAATACAGTTGATGGTGGATACAACTGCTCCAACGGAAGCTTCTCCACTATGATGGCACCACTATAGTGGAACCTTGCCCACTTCAGTAAAAACTTTGATATTACTGACCTCTACTATAGAGAAGGTTTATTCATCACAACAATATCGCGCATATAGAAAAAACTTTTTCTCTACTTTATTTTAGGCCTCTCCCTTTAATTTTGTTTGTAGATGTGTGATTCAAACATGGAATACTTAATTTTCCTCCACTAACATGAGCTTTGGACTCTAATTGAGTTTTGAATTTAATTTTCTCTCGTCCAACTTCTGGGCAATGGTTTCTTACCTTAGGGTAAAGATAATTATGTCATTGCATTCTATTTTGATTATCGAGCCACACAGTTAAATTTTGACATAATCTTTTGCCTGAAGTATAAATTGTGATATTGGTATTTATTTTTACCTCTTGATAAGAAAATCATAGTTTGATAGTGTGATAACAATTGAAGTCTTCTAAAAAAGGAAAGGACCCAGAGTAATGAATTGATAGTGTGTTATATGACCTCTAGGTAGGTTATGTCTTTCCTTTTATAGACATACCTTGGATGAGGTATGTGTATTATAAAGTTCTCATTGGTGGTGGGAAATTATGGTGATGTGGTGAATTATTATGATAGCCCTAGTACTTATAGTTTTACTTAGTGGCGTTAGAGTAGGATTTAGATTTCAGATCATAGTTTAGGTAGTTGCTTCTCGCTTGAGACTTAGTCAAGAATTTTTGGTAGTGTTCAGACTATTATTGAAAGCCTTAACCTAGGATTGGGTTGATTGTTTATTTTATGTCGGGTTCTTTGGGGATTTTTTAAAGATAACACTGATCCTTTAGGTAGTTTACCCTTGTAGATACCTATAGGTCAAGGAAACAATCAGACAAAGTTCCACATTGGTTATAATGTACTTTTATGTGAGATCATTCTAGTTTATGGAAGCAGTTGTGACCCTAGTTGGTTATTCAACTGATTGGTTGTTTTCCTCTTTTATTTATGCTTGTTATTTTTTCATATTTATGGTATGTGGTTGACTTGGGTTGAAAATTATTTTGGTTTTAAAAAGAAACTTGGTGAGGTTTTACTTAGAATTGATTTTACAAAGGGAAGAAGTAGACAACCTTAGCCCTAGTTCGAGTCTGGGCACCTTTTATACCATTAATTACTTTCGGTTTGAGTCCAAAACGTATTTACATTAATATATATATATATATAATGCTTACAAAATCCCCAGTTAGAGTCTGTGCAAGGTATATGGATATCCCGAGTCCCCCATTGGTCCTTTCTTTGTGATCCACAAGTGCTAGAGGGGTATCTGGTAGCACTGGTCATGGAACTCGTCCCATACTGCATTGTACGTTGGTCTTTTTATCTTATTTATTTATATACAACAGTTGTATATCTTTTTACTTAAATATATTTTCCTTTTTTTAGACTTGCCCTATTAGCACCTTGTTAACCTTACTCTACTTAGCCTTAGATGCTATTCTAATTTATATTTATAAATATGTGTGTGTGTGTGTGTGTATATATATATATATATATATAATCAGAGCTTAGTTGGCCTATAATGTCAACTGGTACCACATGTTTTGATACTCCTACTATACTTCTGCATCTTTTTTCCTGATGCAAATTCTAGTACAAGTCATTCCTGCTAACATCCTTCTTGTGCAGAGGCATTTTAATTAGAGAGTTGGGGCGAGATTTTGTCTTCGGAGTTGTAACATCTCTCACTTGTTTTGGACATGTATTTTTTTGTATTCTCAGAGGTAGTTCTATATATTTGTATTATTTAGTACTCCTCTTATGGTTAACAACTTATGTTGTTATTGATATAATGTCCTGGGGATGGTTTTTTATATTTTGGTTCTTTAACTTCTTATCTATATATGTATGTACCTGTTCTGTCTGAGTTCATTTATCATATTTGCAATGTAAATGTTATATTATATTCTTTCATTGATTAGCCTGTTACTTGTCATTCCTAGCTAGGCTTCGGCTTAACAACTAGTAGGTTATAGTAGGTTCCATCATGATATGAATTTTTTGGTTGTGAGAAAAATAGCTATATTTCATTTTTGCTAGGTATAATTTGTTTTTTCTTATTTACCCATGTCTTTTGGTTTTGGTGCTTTTTCAAAGTTTAGAGAGGAAAAATAAAAAGGAGATTGAATGAGAATAGAATGTCGTACATCTTAGATAAATTTAGAAATTTCATTGGTGTATTTTCATTTAATTATCTTCTTTTTGCATATATGTTACATTTAGATGTGCTCAAAATATGTATTCCTTCCGTTTCATATTACTTGATCATGTTGATTTGTCTTGGCCCAAAACATAGGGACCGCAATGGCACCTTTTATACCCTTCGGTACAGGTAAGTCTATCCGAACCTAAACACGATTATCAAAGTAAAATAGAGCAGAAGAAGTAAGATATATAAAATATTCTCCAAATGAAATAAGAAAGAGTTACAATAACATCACAATATCTCGGGTCTTTTTGTTACTAGTACACGCCTCTAATACCAAATATAATGTAGTAGTCTAAAGTAACTCACATGCAAATTAGCATAAGATAAGAAGAATAAAAGATCTAGGTAAGCTCTAAATCTGTCAATCACTACCTAAATCTGTAGAAATGCCCAGCTACTCGCTCAATACCTGCACTTAGGTATAGAAAAGGAAAGCAAGGGTGAGTATAAAATATGTGTACTCAACAAACATTATCAACAACCGAACCTAATCAAAAGTGTGGTGAGAACCACAACCCGACCATTCAATACTACTCTAAATAAACCTGCACTCATAAGAGTCTCAGACTGTTCTAGTATATAGTAACAACTAGCAAGGTAACCTGATCAGTTCAATTAAGGCAGCCATGCAAAAGTTTAATTCAATAGGAATAGTTATAGGTCACATCAAGAAAGAATTTCACCAATACATTATAGGATATCCATTCACCATGCCAAACCAACCATCTAGTATAGGATAAAGAAAATATATATCACACAACTAATGGATGCGAGACAACTGTATCAATTGATCAAGCTATGATTAATAAACAACTTATAATAATATCTCAATCATAATATAACCCAAAGAGAAAGTGAAATACAATGTAGTGATATGAGATAAAATGTAATGGCCAAAGAACAACATGTATTCACGTTTTGATCCTAAGCTTCTAAGAAAGGACCCATGGGAGTTTGAAACCCATAAACTAATTATAATATAATCAATCAACCTTGCCAGCACTCACTTAGGATAAGGCATTTTATAAAATGGTTCAAGTTCTTTAAAAAAGAATCCAAGTTTCATACTAGTACCAATTTCATAAAAATGAGTGATGAATGAGTATTCATGATCATGAAAAAATAAACAATGCACAATAACCAACTCAATCATAGTATAAATGAAATCAATTCACCCAAATCTTAGTTAATCATGATACAATCCCCCAACACGAGTAACACAATAGTAAAAGAATCAAATAAGAGACCAATGAGGTCAACACAAGCTCCCAATCTAGCATCACTATGATAATAAGCTCTCTAATAAATAATAAGGTTAACATAGGCCCCCACTCAAGCATCACAATGATAATTATCTCTCTAGGCAATAATTGCGTCAACATAAGTCTCTACTTGGGTATCACAATGGTCATAGTCTTTCAGATCAATGATAAGATTTACACAAGCATCATAATAATGATAATCGACCCAAATAAGGTAAACATTGAGAATTCGCTCAACTTGTAATATTTTACACGATAAGTTTCCTACCTTTTCCCACCTCTGGCACAATTAGACATAAATTCTTAAAAGGAAAATATACTCATCAACAAGCAAGTTTAGAAGTTCACTTTCACTCACATTATGTAGAAATTACACCAGAATTCCTCTTTTTAACTTTTTCATTTGCAGCCACAATCTATTTATATCTTAAGTAGTTACCAAATCCCAATTATTCCATCAAATTCAATTAACCATGATCCAAACCCACAAGAGGATAATATTTTTTAATTTATTCATGATCAATAAGTCATTTATCAATATAGTTTACCATCAATATTTTGTCCACTAGAGGGAACAATGAAGATGTTTCATTTATTACTTTCAACCCAATAATAAACAATAATACCCGCATAGGTTCTTACCATATCATCTATACAGGACCCCCAAATCCAAAGTTATTCATAATATACAAGAAACTAGCACACAACACATAAACGCCTCATGACAGAGTCAAGGTAAATCTCAACTTGACTTAAAGAAGATTCAAAAAGCAAAACCACCACCCAAAGAATCAAACGGAAGATCTACTTACCCAAACTGCCTCTAAGCAAGTCCAATCTATTCAAATATGAGATATAAACATCGATACAAGTCAAACAATATTCATATTGATATACTTTAGTTTTGGATCCATTATCACCTCAAAAGTCAACTCTAAAAATAAACAAAGGATTTCAAATATAAAATCCCATAAAAATAGAGTTGAAATCGAGTTAGAAATCATTAACCTATTAATATTTCACTTTATCGAGAAACCCCCAAAACATCTATATTCAAAAATGGTTTAAAACTTAGAAAATGATTGATAATTATAAATTTGTATCAAAATTAGTTTACCCATAAAAAAGGATCCAAAATATGAAATTTTAAATGAAAAAACCCCAATTTTTCATAAATAATTCATGAATAAATAAAGAAAACAAGCTGCAAAAATCATGAAACAATGCCAACCGAAGCATTAGATACTTACTCTTTGATAAACTGAGAAGAACACCATGAGAATCACCTAATTCTTAGCTCTAGAACTCCTTGTATGCTTAAAATATAAAATAAACACAATTTGAAATTTAAATACCCTATTCAAAAAATCTACACTAGTTATTTATGCACCAACAACATTATTTCTCACTAAAATGACCGTAAATTCCTTATATGATAGCAAAATATCTCAATTATTTCACCTATAACTCCTAAATAATTATATGAATATACTCATCCAATAAAAACTTCATTTCATGCTCATATTTCAGGATATTATTTTTTTCTTGTAAAAGAATTATTTTATGTTCCATAAAAAAAACTTAATCGCGACTTATTAAAATTACACTACACTTTTCTGATTGGCCCTATAATTCATGCTTAAAATTTCAGAAGTCTCAACTAATGTTTCAATATTTAAATCTAATAACAAACCTTTTTATCAATAGATTTAACCTAAACAAGGCCAAAACACCTAAACTATTCAAAAAAATTGCCTAAAAATCATCTAGAGCCTCCTAGTGTGATGACCCAAATGATCATGACTGACACCTTCCCTAGCCTATGGCAGGAGAACCATAATAGTTTTTACTCTTACTCACTTAATGTTACTCTCACATTCATACTATATAAATCCCAATGTATTAAACAAGTTATAAATGTTTCCATTTCAATGAAGGTCATTTTCAAAGCGACATCATCAACCATAAAGTGAATAGAGGGCTGAAACCTCAATTTATTACAATTACAGGAACCTGAAGTCACCATTCAATAACATTTGAAAACAACTAAGTCTGAAAATAACTAGAATATCACAAAAACATCACAAAAAGTAAGTCTCGAAATAAGGGAAATCAATATCATAAGAAGATCTGAAGGTTGCCCGGACATGGTGCTCACCCTCAAATTGGATCACTTCTAACTAATGTCGAGGTCACATCTTAGCCGCTGGAAAATATTCTATACTCATAAAAAAAAGAGTTTAGGTATCATCAATACATCACAAGACAACCTCTCAACGATAATCATTATAACCAAGTTCTATATCTCCGTTTCAAGTGTGGGAAGATTCCACAACCTCTTATAATCATTGGTTGTCTAATTATCATATCAAAACCCACTATTAAAAATTACATTAAATATCAGTTTTGTTTTGACTACAGATCCTCAAAATTAAGTCAATCCTAGACTAATCCTAACTTTCTAAAAAATTAATCAAAGGAAGTCTAGTTGTAAGATTTACCTCCTATTAAAGTGTAAAAAAAATTAGGTCATTACATTAGATACCAATTTTTTACTCATTCATCTTTAAACGACAACTACCCAAAACCATGACAATGAAAGAGAAGTACCTAAATTAATAAACAAGTGCGGATACCACTTTTGCATGTTTTCTTCTGTCTTCCATGTAGCCTCCTCAATGGTACGATTCCTTCACTAAACCTTCACACAAGGAATGAATCAATTCCTCAACTTTATTACATATTTAGCTAGAATAACAGTCAAATCCTTTTTATAGGACAAGTCTTTATCAAATAGTTCTGGGTCCAATTAATAATATACTAACCTTCTCCATTGTACTACTTTAACATTGACATGTGTAACATGGGGTGAACCCTAAAAATTCTAGGGGTAAGGCCAGTTTATATTATACCAACCCAACTATATATAAAACCTCTAAGGATCCAATGTACCTTAGTCTCAATTTGTTTTTCTTGTTAATTCACATTATACCCTTCATGGGTGACACAGTCAAGAGTAACTTCTCCCCATTCTCAAATTTGATATCTCTTACCTTTGGCCTATATATTCATCCTATTAGCTTTGACCTGCTATGATTTTCTTTTATATTAGTATCACTTTTTCCATAGAGTCCTTGAACATGTCAGTGCCCGAAAAACTTACCTTGAAAGTATCAAACCACCCAAAAAGGGACCTACATTGTATTCCACATAAGAACTCAAAAGGAGCCATGTCAATACTTGAGTGGTAGCTATTATTGTAGGAAAATTCACAAAATAGAAAATATTGGTCCCACTAACCTTCGATGTTCATAACACAATCCCAAAGCATGTATTCAATTACTTGCATAGTCCATTCCAATTGACAGTTGGTCTAGGGGTGAAAAGTTGTGCTTAGGTTCAATCTAGAACCCAACTTTGACTAAAACCTTTCCCAAGAATTAGAAGTGAACCGAGTACTCCTTTCTAACACAATTGACACTTGTACCCCATGTAAACTTACAATTTTCTTCACGTAAATCTTGGACAACTTGATCACATTAAAATCAATTCTTACTAGAATAAAATTAACTAACTTAGTTAATCGGTCAATAATGACCCAAATGGAGTCACATTTCCTCAAAGTTTTCAGAAGACCAACTACAAAATCCATCGTTATCCATTCCCACTGCCATTCTAGAATAGGCATTCTCTAAAGGGTACAATTAGGCTTTTGATGTTTGTACTTAACTTGTTGGTAGTTTTGAAACTTAACCACAAAATCTATAATGACTCGCTTCATTCTTCACCATGAATAGTATTTATTTAAGTCATTATACATCTTGTTAGCACCCAAATGTATGGATTACTTGGAATTAGATCCTCTTCTAGAATGGTTGGAATTATGTTACCTACTCAGGGTACACATAATAGAGCATAAATTATCAAATCTCCCTCATAATCAAGAATGGTCTCTCTTGCCTCTCGTTGTAACATTTTTTATGAGGATGCTCAATTTCTTATCCTCAAACTGCTTACTTTTACTCTGATCATAGAATGTAGACCTAGCCTCCACATATGATAGAACCTTTCCTTCCCTAGTCTCATGCAATATAAAGAAACCCTTAGCTAAAGATTGTACCTCTCTCGTTGATGGGCGCCTGGGCACTTCAACAATGCTAAACTCCTCATGCTCACTGGTTTCTATCTTAGTATATCCTCCACCATATTGGATTTACTCAAGTGATAAAGGATTGAGATGTCATAGTCTTTAATCAACTCCATCCATCTCCTCTGCCAAAGATTTAAATCCCTCTAGGTGAATGCATATGTCAAGTTATAATGGTCTGTGCACACTTCACACTTTACCCCATAGAGATATTGTCTCCAAATTTTTAAAGCAAACACCACGGCTACCAATTCTAAGTCATACATAAGGTAGTTTTCTCAGAGGGCTTTAGTTGTCTTGAAGCATAGGCAATAACATTCCAATCCTGCATCAAAACAACACCTAAACCCAAATGGGAGGGATCACAATATATTATAAAATCCATAGCCTCAACATACAAGGTTAGTATTTGATCCAAAGTCAATAATATTTTGATCTTCTAAAAGCTCTCCTCATACTTATCATCCAACTAAAATGGAACTTCTTTCTGAGTAAGGTGGGTCATGTGCAAAGCAATAGCAGCAAACTCCTTGACAATGGGCGATAGTAACTGTCTAACCCAAAACTATGGATTTCCATCATGTTCATTAATCTGGCCCAATTCTTTATAGCCTTACCATCTAAGGGTCCACCATAACCTGTCCTTAGAAACCATATATCCTAAGAACGATATCAACGAAAGCAAGAATTCATACTTAGAATATTTAGCATACAATTATTTCTCCTAAAATAACCTCAATACAATACACAAATGATCTTCATGCTCTTTTTCACTCTTGGAATAAGCAAGTATATAATCTATGAACACAATAATGAATAAATCCAAAAAGGACTTAAACACTCCATTCATCATGCTTATGAAAGTTTTTGGGACATTGGTCAAACCAAAAGACTTAACCAAAAACACATAGTACCCATAACAAGTTCGAAAGGAAGTCTTTGGGATGTCCTCTGCCCTGATTTTAGTTGATGATAACCCGATCTCAAATTAATCTTAGAGAACATTATAGATTCTTGTAACTGGTTAAGCGAATCATCTATTCTAGGTAATGGATATTTGTTATGAATGATCATCTTGTTCAACTGGAGGTAGTCTATGCACATCCTCATACTACCATTTTTTGACAAACAAAATTAGTGTACTCTAATGAGAGACACTTAGGGTGAATAAAGCCCTTTTCCAACAGCTCTTATAATTAGAACTTAAACTTTATCAGCTTTATAGGTGCGATATGGTATGAAGGGATAGAAATAGGTCTAGACCCTGGCTCCAAATCCATACAAAATTTAACCTCCCTATCTAGACGCATACCTAAAAGATCATGCAAAAACACTTCTAGGAATTCACATACTAATGGAAATGATGCTATAGGAGGGACTACAAATTTATTTTCTTGAAGATGGGACAAAACACCCTACACCCCTTCTTTGCTAACTTTTGGGAACAAATTGCGAACAAAACTCTCATAGGATTAGGCTTAAAATTACCCTCCCACTCTACTGTAACACCCCATTTTCCCTAGCATAATCTAAGTCCCAGTACATGAGTATTTATATATAAAATTTTCAAAACACTCATTATTTTTAAGTGTAGGGTCTACCATTCTATAGGAAATTCAGTTATCTTTCCAATGATATAAAATTCACCTAAGTCCAATATTCGGGTGAAAAGTTATGGAGATTTTAAGTTACAGTCATTAAATATCGTCATTTAGGCCAGTAGTGCATTGTAGAGCATGTCAAAATGGCAATTGTCAGTTTCTAGTGAGGTACCACGATACTAGCGCATCGCGCCATAGCTTATTTTCACATTTGTCAGTTTTCAGTACACTAACGCGATCCCACCGCGTTGCTGTGAACTTCCAGTTGCATACAAGGGGTAACGCGATTCCACCGAGTTGCGTTGATGGTCCAATTCCCATTTTTTCATATTTCAGTGACACGGCGCGATAGAACCGTATTGCTCTAAGGGCCTAGATCAAGATTTTTTAGTTAATTTCTAGTTTTAAATTCCGAGTTTTAAAATTATTATTGAGGTATTTGAGTCTTTTTCCATGGCCCTAGTTAGCCTTTAAAATGAAATTCAACCCTAATAAACCTAGTTACACCATTATTCATTCAGTTTTTCCCCAAATTAAATCATTCTCTCTCAAGAGAAAAAAACCCTAGTTCAAGAATCAAGGTCAATCCTCAAGAATCTCTCCAAGAACCTTCAAGAACTCTTCTTCTCAGGTATGTTAGGTGTTCATCTATCGGTTACTTTCAACCATAGAGTTCAAGAATCCCTTTTTAAATATACAAGATCTTAGATTTATCATTTCCATGTTTGTATTAGATTGAATTCATGTTCATGATAGTAGTTGGGTTTCAATCCATGATTTAAGTGCAAGTTTCATGAAATTGAATAGCATGTGTGATGAATATGTGATTATCTTGATAAAACCTTGAATTTACAAAGTGATTAATGTGTCTATGATGTTAATTGGGTTTTAATCTATGATTATTATATGATTCATGAAATTAGATTTGTATTTTATGGGAAATTATATGAATTGCATGCTAAACCCATGGAATAGTAAGTTGGGCATTGTAGTTGCCATGTTTATATGTTATCCATGATTATGTGTATGAAGTTATGCTCCTCAAGTGTTTGATAGAATGTCCATGTGAATAAAGTGATGAAATCATGACATGTTAGTCTATGAACTACTTATGCCCTAGAAGTGGTTGATAAAATGTCTCTATAGAAGAATTATAAACATGTATACATTGTTATGCTTAGCAAGATCATGTGATGCTTTACTTTTCATGCTATTGAGTCCTGGGGGTATTCAATACCCGACAATTTAGTTGTTTATTTAGAGCCAGTGTCAGTTTTAGAATAGTATCAGTCTTGTCATAATCAATAGTACTCTCAGTTAGATACAGAACTCAGTAGAACTCAGTCAGTTATAGTACTCAGGAAACTCAGTGAAATCAGTACAGTTCAGTCCAGTATAACAGTTCAGTGTCTATTTAGTTAGAAGTAGGATTTAACACTGAGCGAGTGCAGGGATGGCATCTTCCCCGTCAGACAGGCAGAGTCGTTAGCAGCAGTCTATGTACTCCAAAACTGTGTAGCTAGTGCAGGATGAAGAGTCCCCCATCAGACTAAGCTTGACTACCTCCCAGGGGTCACCCGTCAGATTAGGCTTGGCTCTGCCCAGGTGTCACCCACCAGTTAGGCTTGGCATCCTGGTTTTCTAGTGTTAGTACCCGTGTCACAATATTAGCACCTTTCCAGCTGGGGTTACAGGTTGGACCCCAATCACTTCAGAGAGGGGCATGTTGGTTAGATAATTACCTCCCACAGTTTCAGTTTCAGTCTTTAGTTTAGAACTCAGTTCAATTTTATAGAATCAAAATTGTTAGACACAGTCAATCACTATTAGTAATTCAGTTATCAGTAACTTTAGATTATCAGTTACTCAATAACAAAACTCAGTACTTAGCTTCAGAAAATCTCAGTTACGGTATACATATATGCACAGTATTGCATACTTAGTATTTACAACAGTTTTAGTTATCCACGTACTCATATTCAGTTATTCTATATAATTTGGTCAGTTACTGTTCATGCATTTGAACCCTTGCATTCAGCCTTACCTTATCTAGCATACCAGTACATTCCACATACTGACGCATACTCTTTCTTTGTGCTATGATGTCTCATATTATAGGTTCGTACGCTTAGGTTTCCCGACCATGCTTAGACAGATCCAGTCAACAGTCACATATTTAGTAGTGAGTCCTCATCTATCGAGGATATGCTTTTATTTTATCATTTTAGCAGTTTCAGTATTGTAGTAGTTGGAGTTAGTTGGGGGCTTATCCCATCAACTCCATATTCAGACAGTTCAGTTAGAGGATTTCAGACTAGACTAGTTCAGAAAGTATTTCAGATATAGGTGTTTTATCAGATGTTGTTACTTATCATTATTTTAGATTTTGAACCTTATGGCATTTCAGCCTGTTTTTCCATATTTATTCAGCATTATTGTTCAATGCTCACAACAGATATCAGTCACGGGTTAGCTTGTAGTCCTTCGGGGTTGTAAGCATAGTGTGATGACTAGAGGGTAGTTTTAGGTCATTACACACTTGTTATCAGAGCCTAAGGTTCAACAGAGTCCTAGGGAGTCTAAAAGCCACATCATGTAGAGTCTTATGCATGGGTGTGTAGCGCACCAAACTTATGGATAGGAGGCTATGAGATATTTTAGGAAAAGTTTCCCTTTATTCAGTATTTATGTCGTGCGAGTGAGCATGAGCTCAGGTTAAACTCTTAGTCTAATTCATCTCTTCCTTATTCTTCTAGAACATACCTTCTAGATAAGTTAATGAAAGAAGTAATGAAAATCAGTCAGCACCTCAGCCCATTCAGGCAGATCCCCTGGACGAGCATGTCTCTCATGCTGAATTCAGAGCTCTTTCACTACTTTAGCCAATTCAGTAGTTGCTCAGAAAAACCTATAGGCTGTTTTCCTATATAGGCTTGG
This sequence comes from Capsicum pubescens, assembly GCA_030864215.1. Taxonomy (NCBI): domain Eukaryota; kingdom Viridiplantae; phylum Streptophyta; class Magnoliopsida; order Solanales; family Solanaceae; genus Capsicum; species Capsicum pubescens. The sequence goes on along the minus strand of CM061544.1, from coordinate 86,499,900 downwards.
GATTCATACTCAGCAGATCAAGGGGAAAAAGTATAGGAAGAAAGATAGAAAGAATAAAAATAAGAGAGTCAGAAGAAGTAGTTTTAGGCCAAGGTCAGAGAGTGGTAACTGGTTCCAGTTCTGTCAGAAATTCTTAGTCCCAAATCCTTCTATAGCTATTGCTCTAGTGAAAAAGTTAAGAAATGTTAGTCGAGATAGCACGACAGACTCTAATTCTCAGGATAGTATGAAAATTGGTCGCATCCACCTACTTTGCCAGAAATATGGTAGAAATCATCAGGGTGTGTGTAGGGCTAGCAGCATATCTTTTAGGTGTGGAAAGTTAGGTCATGGAATAATAGATTGTCCTCATTTAGGTTCGCAGGGTCAGTACAACCATCCTTCAACTCAGTTCGATCACCCGAATTAGCAGGGTGCCACTTCCAGTGCCGCCAGTGGGCAACGCCCAAATAGACTTTATTCACTTCAGTCCAGATAATATTAGGAAAGTTTTTCTGATGCGGTCACTCGTATATTACAGATCTTCTATTTACATATTCATGACCTATTAGATTCAAGAGCTTGTCTATCTTATGCAACTCCTTGCATAGAAGACAACTTTAAAGTCAGACCAAAAATCTTAGCAGAACCTTCCTTAGTGCTTACCTCAGTTGGAAAATCAATTCCAGCCAGACGAGTATACAGGAATTGCTCAGCAGAAAATCCCTTCCGTTAATTTCAGTAATAGTCGTTCCATTTCAGTTTCTTGATGAACTAGTCCTTGAATGAAGGGGTAGTACCTCAGTTTCAGTTGATTTAAGTTTGAATCTCTAGATTGAACTAGTAGAAAAAGAAGTTGAGAATTCTAAGTTAGTCAGTGTTGAGGTTGCTATATTATGATTATTGGTGCAATAAAAGCTAAGAATTTTGTGTCAGAAGGAAGTACTAGCAGTGGACCTTGTATTATCAGGTGTGGTCCTTTAGGATGAGTTCAGTGTTTATGAGTATTTTTGTATCCCAGACTCTAGAACAAAGTAGTTTCAGTTTTATTTAGAGCTTATTAAGTGGCTCATAGACTTAGAATTACGGCTTTAAGGTAAGGGGGAGATGGCAGAACAAGTAACCAAGTTAGACTTTCAGATTTTAGTAAAAATGTCAGTATGTGTAGAGAAGCAGTGGGAGAGTTTGATACCCAACCCGTCCTTTCCTTAGTGCAAAGTTTTGTACTTCAGCTATCACGATATCTACTCATTCCTTACACGTCAGCTCTGTGATCATAGTTCCTATTCTTGCACATTATCAAAAATCATGAACATTTATAATTTCTTGTATAAGGAGTTCCAGTTTCCTTAGTATTATGAATCATGATCTATGAATATAGAAAGTCCAAACTCAGGCCATGCAGCTCATGACTCATGTACTCATGTCTTGCAGCATGCTCAGTTTACATGACTTATGCTATACTCCTAATGATCAGCTAAATTCAGATTTTATCATGTATATCCTCAGTTTATATCTCTTGATAAAGTACAGGATGTTGATGTTCTATTCCTCAGGATTTAGTTAAGTATCAAGTTCAGGTATAGTGTCCATTCATGCTTCAGGCCCCTATGTTAGCACTTCAGTGAACTCTCCTTATGAAATGATGTAGTGATGAGAAATTCCTTAGAAGAGAGAGAGTAGGGTAGATGTTTCATGATTAAGGAAAGATTGGTGCATGCATGTTTTACCCAAAGCTGTAGTTATGAAGATAGGCTTAAAAGTCATGTTAGTGAGTGGGTGAATAGATAGCAAGAGGTTGTATTTAGTTATTGGAGGAAAAATCAGAATTCTTCCTGAGATAAGAAGTTGAGAAAATGAAGAATGCAAGTGTATGTACACTTAGATCCTCAATTTTTGCCAGTCCCCATCATGTATCTATCGGAACTCAGTCATAGTCTTAGTCAGCATTCATTTCCAAACTCAGTCCCATTTCAGGTTTGCTTGAGCAAAGCTTACAGTTACTAGTTGTTCAGTTGTCAGTATCTCAATATTTCAGAAACATGTTATGCACTTAGTCTTGCATTCCTAGATAATACCGTTCCCACAAATTCATGCTCAGTTACCTCACGCTCCTCAGTCGGTCCTTACCTTATAAGAATAGTACTTTATAGTTTCAGTCTAGTTATTCAGGTTAAGTACAATTCAAACTTACATGAACAATATTCATCTTAGTCATCCAGTTAATCAAATAGGTTAGTATGTTTACGTATTCGTGCTCAGTGCCTATGTGAATATTTTTCAGTAGTATCAGGAGGGTATAGTTGAGAGAGTATTCGAGAAATATATTTAAGCTTGAAAATTTGTAGTGGTAGTACATAAGGCTTAGTCACTCTAGTTTAGGTGATGTTTCGTAGGACTCGCCACATATTACAGAATTTTAGCCACGTTGTGAGTTCTTATGTATCATTCAGGCCATGCCAAGATTTCCTTGCTCCCTAAAGTTAGTAGAACATTATAGAAAGAGTATTAAGAGATGCTCCAGTTAAGTATAAGTTTTTAGTATGATTTGGTCCGTAAAGCCAGCAATTCAGTTTAGCAGTCAGGCGGACAAATTCGGATAGTTTCCCATTTTTCCATCTAGTCATCGTATCCCAAAATGGAAAAATCCTAGTAGTTACGAATTCAGCCCAGTTCATGTATCATGTCTCAATTTCAAATCTCAGATATTAAGTCATGATTTAGTTCATAGGTTCCCTGTGCACCTTCATAGCCTTTCCTCAGTATCCCAACCAAGTCTGCATTCTTTGAGGCACATAATGTCCCAAGAGGGAGATGCACTATAACCCCTGAGCTTTCAGGTCCTAAACCTTTTACTTTATCTTTACGTAACGAATCCAGTTTGGAGTAATGGGTACTCATAAGTTGACCCTCTGATTCCAATCTTAACCGAATGACTATTCCCAAGTCATGTCATGTATTCAAGGGCCTAGTTTCATTCATGATAGTCAGTCCATGTATCATGTTTCAAACTCAGTCATGTTCTCATGTTCCCATTCATGCATGTTTAGTGTAAAAGCTTAGTTTATCAGTAGATTAGCATGCATTCATTCATTAGATATGCATGTTCAGTGTGTAGGCTCAGTCTATCAGTGTCTCATCTTAACCAGTTTCATTCGAGGATGAATGATCCCAAGGGGGAGATACTGTAACACCCTGTATTTCCCTAGCATAATCTAAGTTCCGGTGTATGAGTATTTGTATATAAAACTTTTGAAACACTCATTAATTTTCAGTGTTGAGCCTGCCATTACGTAGAAAATTCAATTAGTTTTTCAATAATATAAAATTTTCCTAAATTCGATAACCGGTTGAGAAGTTATGGCGATATTAAGTTTCAATCATTAAACACCGACATTCAGGCCAGTAGCGCATCACAGATCATGTCAAAATGGCAATTGTCAGTTTCCAGTGAGGTACCATGATACCGACGCATTGCGCTACAACTTATTTTCACATTTGTCAGTTTCTAGTACACCAACATGATCCCACCACATCGCGGTGAACTTCCAGGTCACATCCAAGGGGTGACGCAATTCCACCACATCACGTTGATGGTCCAATTCCCAGTTATCCATATTCCAGTTACACGGCGTGATAGCACCGCGTCGCGCCAAGGGCCCATATCGGGATTTTTCAGTTAATTTCCAGTTTTAAATTTTGAGTTTTTAAATCATTCCAAGAGTATTTGAGTCTTTTTCCATGGCCCTAGTTAGCCTTTAACACAAAATTCAACCCTAATAAATCTATTTACACCATTATTCATTAGTTTTTCCCCAAATTAAATTATTCTCTCTCAAGAGGCAAAAACCCTAGTTCAAGAATCAAGGTCAATCCTCAAGAATCTCTCTAAGAACCTTCAAGAACTCTTCTTCTCAGGTATGTTAGGCGTTCATCTATGGTTTTCTTTCACCCATAGAGTCCAAGAATCCCTTTTTAAATATACAAGATCTCAGATTTATGTTTTCCATGTTTGAAATAGATTGAATTAATGTTCATGATAGTAGTTGGGTTTCAATCCATGATTTAAGTGCAAGTTTCATGAAATTGAATATCATGTGTGATGAATATGTGATTATCTTAATAAACCCTTGAATTTACAAAGTGATTAATGTGTCTATGATGTTAATTGGGTTTTAATCCATAATTATTATATGATTCATGAAATTTGATTAGTATTTTATGAGGAATTATATGAATTGCATGCTAAACCCATGGAATTGTAAGTTGGGCATCGTATTTTCCATGTTTATATGTTATCCATGATTCTGTGCATAAAGTTGTGCTCCCAAAGTGTTTGATAGAATGTCCATGTAAATAAAGTGATGAAATCATGACATGTTAGTATATGAACAAGCTTATGCCCTATAAGTGTTTGATAAAATGTCTCTATTGATGAATTATGAACATGTATGCATTGTTATGCTTTGCGAGATCATGTGATGCTTTACTTTTCACGCTATCAAGTCCTGGGGGTATTTACTACCCAATAATTTAGCTATTTATTTAGAGCCAATGTCAACAGTCTTGTCACGATCAATAGTACTCTCAGTCACGATCAATAGTACTCTCAGTTAGATACAGAACTCAGTAGAACTCAGACAGTTATAGAACTCAGGAAACTCAGTGAAATCAGTCCAATTTAGTCCAATATAACAGTTTAGTGTCTATTCAGTTGGGAGTAGGATTTAGCACCGACTGAGTGCAGAGAAGACGACTTCCCCATCACATAGGCAGAGTAGTTAGTATCAGTCCCTGTACTCCAGAACTGCATAGCCAGCGAAGGATGAGAAGTCACCCATTAGACTAGGATTGACTACCTCCCAGGTGTCACCCGTCAGATTAGGCTTGGCTCCGCCTAGGTGTCACTCGTCAGTTAGGCTTGGCATCCTGGTTTTCTAGTATTAGTACCTTTGGTACGGTATTAGCACCCTTCCAGCTGGGGTTGCAGGTTGGACCCCAATTTGTTCAGAGAGGGGCATATCGGTTTGATAATTATCTCTTACAGTTTCAATTTCAGTCTTCAGTTTAGAACTCAATTCAGTTTTACAGAATCAAGACTGTCAGACACAGTCAATTAGTATCAGTAACTTTAGATTATCAGTTACTCAGTAACAAAACTTAGTAGTTAGCTTCAGAAAAGCTCAGTTACAGTATACATATATGCAAAATATTGCTTACTTAGTACTTACAATAGATTCAGTTATCCATATACTCATATTTAGTTATTCTATATCATTCAGTTGTGTAACACCCCGAAATCTGATTCTCGAGATGCCACACGGTGCTCTGAACTACAAGTAGTTCTGAGCTAACCCTAGCTGCCTTTTCAAAATCTAAATCTCAAATTTGGGAAGGTATGAATGAAAAATCATAATAAATGCAAAAACTGTCTGAATTATCAGGGTATATTTTAATCATACTAATCTCAAAAGTCTAGTAAAGCAAATATTGAAAATCTGAATACTGTAACTAAGATCTAAAACTGAATCTAGTAGTCTAACAAGCCTCTACTAACTAAATCTAGAGATTCACTGGGACAGCCCTCCAGTTGACTCAACTGTCTAAAATGAATATGGAAACATTTATTAAAAAATAAAAATCTTAATAGCTAAGTCCCCGAACTATGAGGACTCACTAATTGTAGAGATGTAGATGAGATACTCGAAAATCACTCGCGCTGCTGGGGCTGAGCACCTGAACCTACATTATGAGACAATATACCACATAAACATACATGTGGATCAATACTTTGATGATGTACTGAGTATATGGGGGTGAATGCAATAAGTGAGCAATATCATCACAAGTTATAAAATCATGCATGCTAAATGTAAATGACTCATGTAAGCTTCCTCAGGTTCATGAACTCTTCTATCTAAGCTTCCCTCACTCACGTGGGAAGAACTTGTCTAGAAACACATCCTAAAAAATCTGCTAAGTCATGGGAGCTGCATTCTCCCCTCTACTATTTTTCCACATCACTACCCAATCATAAGCAATATCCTTCAGCCTATAGGATTCTAATTCTACACTCTCCACTTCAAAAACATGCATAATTCGGGTGATCATCTTCACCTCATCTAGATAGAGCTGTGGGTCCTCACCTGCCTTCAACCCAAATAACTCCGACGCATTTATCCTCATAAAATCTCGAATTTTAGCTGTGTCTAAGTCCCCATCTTGATTGGGTTGGGCTGAAACTTGATGATTGTCCTGAACGTTAGCTATCACAACTTGGGCTAGCACCTAAAAGGCAGCCCAAAACTCTGTATATGACACATTCTCATTCAAAGGATCTACGGGCTGAGGTGGCTGGTTATTGTTTCTACGTGTGTTAGCTCGATAAGGAGGCATTTTCTATCACATAAAAGCATGAGTTAAAAGCAGATATAGATACTGAATGCATGATAGATCATGAAAGAAGAGATGTTTTTCTAGAATTCTCCATATCCTCTTGCTCATAGATGTGGTGCACATTACACCGATGATCAAGACTTTACGTAATGCGTCTTGTCTAACTCCCTATAACTCTCTAAACCTTAGTCTCTAATACCAAGTTTGTAACGCCCCAAAATATGATTCCCGGGACACCACACGGTGCTCTGAACTACAAGTAGTTCTGAGCTAACCCTGGCTGCCTTCTCTAAATCTAAATCTCAAATTTGGGAAGGTATGAATGAAAAATCATAATAAATATGGAAACTATCTTAATTATCGGGGTATATCTGAATCATACTAATCTCAAAAGTTAAGTAAAGCAAATATTGTTAATCCGAATACTGTAACTGAGATCTAAAACTAAATTTAGTAGTCTGATAAGCCTCTACTAACTAAATTTAGAGAGTCACTGGGATAGGCACCCAGTTGACTCAACTGTCTGAAAAGAATACGGAAACATCTATTAATAAACTAAAAATATGAATAGCTAAGTCCCCAAACTATGAGGACTCACCAACTGTAGAGATGCAGATGAGATGCTCGAAAATCAATTACGCTGCTAGGGCTGAGCACCTAAGCCTACATTATGAGACAATATAGCACATAGACATATATGTGGATCAGTACTTTGATGATGTACTAATTATATGGGGGTGAATGCAATAAGTGAGAAATATCATCACAAGTTATAAAATCATGCATGCTAAATGTAAATGACTCACGTAGGCTTGAGTAATATCTGAAATCTGAGGATCATAAATCATAAATAATAGGGCATATAATGTAAATCTTATGAACCATTACACTTAGTTCTGAAATCTGCATTTTTGTTCTTAATCTCAAATCATATAGGCTAAGTGAAATCTGAAAACTTATTCTGAAAATCCTTACTATTAGAGAGGTTCTCTTAACCGACATAAACTATGTGAGCTACATGGAGTCCAACATCTTGACCTCATAAGAAAGAAACCTCACGTTGGGGAGAGGTGTCATACTCTTGCCAGTGAGTATAACCTAATCCGGGTGATTGATCACAAGTTAAGTCTATCATCCATATAGAAATGGGAATAATCTGAGTTTGTACCTAGGTTGGCTACGTAGTTCTATAGAAGATAGGCACGCTAATCCCACACTTCCCACCCGGTGCAAAATACTACTCCCTTTTAAATTTGTATGCTCAAACCATTGGAAATCCTCTTTTTAAAATTAACATAAGGATTCATATGGAACACCAATCATACTTTTATATGAGTAAATTTGTAAAAAAAGATAATTTTGAGTTCTGTAAATTGGATTCCAAAGCTAAACCAATGATCGAAAAATCAAAGCTTTACTAAAAGACTGTAAATAATCTGTTCATAAGATGTTTAAAGCATCATCTTTCTCTAAATAATAATATTCAATATTAGGGTAGTAACCCATGCATCAATCTCATATAGAATCATCATCATAATCATGCTTAATAATGTAAATATTTCTAAAACAACTCAAAATCTGGAAATTTCAGCAATATGCATGAAAATATGAACATGAGCATGGAATTCAACGTCTAAATCATTAGAAATATCATAAGCTTGTAAATAACAATAATGGGTATAAAACCTAACTTGAATTTCATGGAAAATCATATAAAATTCAGTAAATTTGAATTTAAAATATGTTTTTTGGCACAAGGACGAAAAGATTGTCCTTGTTCATAACCCCACATACTTTAATTGATGATATTTGATGAAAATCTTGAATCATGGATTCTAATAAATGCTTTGAAGATGAATTCCTAGATTTCTTGTGTTGGGGATACTCAAACTTAAATTTCTTTGAATAATTAATGGAGAAATTTGAATTTTTTGGGGAGGAAGCTTGATGAACTAGGGTTTTGCTTGAGAGGGATTTGATGAAAAGTGGATGTAAAGTTCTTTGGAGGGGTTTAATTCATTGTTTAGGACGGATTAGGGGCTGGGGGATTACCAAAATGTCCTTAAACTCATAAAAAAAATTGAAAAATGACAAAAATCCCGACTTTTGTCCTTGGCGCGACGCGCCACTATCACGCCAAACCACTAGAAATTGCCAGCTGGGAATAAACATGGTGGCGCGATGAGGTGGTATTGTGTTGACACCTTGGATTGGACCTGGAAGTTTGGCACGACGTGGAAATATCGCGAACTCTTACTTGAATTGGACAATTAGGGATTTGGCCCTCTCCGCGATGCGCCAATATTGCGGAGGGCCACTGGAAATCAACAAATGCGGTGTTTTACAACAGGAACTTAAAATAGCCTTAACTCCTTCACCGAGTGCCGGATTTAAAAAAATTTGATATCGAGGGAAAGCTTATTCAATTTCTCACACAATAAATAGTATTCATTTTGAAAGCTATCCCTTAACATTCTAGGGACTAATTTAAGCTAAGAAGGTATGGGGTATTACAAGTCAATTACTAGTCATGCATTTGAACCCTTGCATTTAGCCTTTCCTCATATAGCATACCAGTATATTCCACGTACTGACGCATAGTGTTTCTTTGCGCTATGGTGTCTCATATCATAGGTTTGAATGGTCAGGTTTCCCAACCATACTTAGACATATCTAGTCAGCAGTCGTAGATTTAGTAGTGAGTCTTCATCTATAGAGGATATGTTTTTCTTTCAGCATTTCAGTAGTTTCAGTATTGTAGTATTTGGAATTAGTTGGGGTTTTGTCCCATCAACTCCATATTCAGACAGTTCAGTTAAAGGCTTTCTTACTAGACTAGTTCAGACAGTATTTTAGATACAGGTGTTTTATCAGATGCTGTTACTTATCATTATTTCAGATTTTGAACCTTATGGCATTTTAGCTTTTTTTTCGTATTTATTCTGCATTATTATTGAGTGCTCACAACAGATATCAGTCATGGATTAGCTTGTGATCCTTCAGGGTCGTAAGCACTGTGAGATGACTAGGGGGTAGTCTCGGGTCATTACATCTACCTTCTATCTCTCAAGCATTACTGTAGTGACGGTCTTGGCATAACAATCAATAATATCATGTTAAGGGGATAACTAACTCATCCCCAAAATAATATCAAATTCCTCAGTGCCTAGAATGGCTAAATCTGTCAGGGTCTTAAACCCCATGATATCATAGAATAGATGTGATATACTAAACAATACTCACAGACACCCCAACCAATGTAGATACACATATAGGAGTACCAAGATATTTAAAATTTGAGTCCTAACCCATAGAAAATTTCATAGACACATAAGAGTAGATGGAGTTGGGATGAATCAATATAGAATCCATATAATAACAGACTATAATATAACATGTTATCACTATATCAAAAGTTTCTTCCTCATGATGAGACAAAACTACATAAAGATATGCCTTATACCACTTTGACCGCCACCTCTACTGCCCTGAGATGCATTTTTACCAAATTTTCCTCCAACTTGATTGACCTGATTGTCATCTATCACGACCCGATTTATGGGTCATGATGGCACCTACTTTATCCTGCCAGTAGGTAAGCCGAGTCATAACCAAGTGCTAAATGCAATGGGTTAACTTTGTGGAAAATGCCCAAATAGAAAAAATAATAATTTCAGCTAATAAATAAGAAAGGCAATAGAAATAAACAAGAGGTAACCAACATTTTAAATAACCATCCCACGACCTAGTAGAGTTAGTACAAGAGAAACTATAAATATAACCCAAGTTCTAAAATAGTCCATACAATCCCTTCTCAAAACTAAAGACTAGACGTAAGTAAGATAGAAGGAAATGGGGCGACTCTAATTCCAAGAACTTACCCTATCTCCAGAATCTAACACAGGACAATCGATGAATAAGCGATGGTAACTAGTACTCAGATTTGTACTAAAAAGGTATAAAAGGGTAGTATGAGTACCAAATCCACATGTACTTAGTAACGATTATTGGACGACTAAGCTAAATTATAATATAACAACGATAAAATGCAAGATAACATAACTAAGTCAAGGTAAGGAAGCAAACCTTAAATGACTCCAACATTGTTGTACACAATAATTAAGCAAACCAAAATAATAACACAAAAACATGCAACTATAACTACAAAATTGGCTCCCATAAACAAATAAATGCCGAAAAGTAAATAACCGAATGCAGGACCCCATAAGCCTGGAGGGTACAATAAAGGAAAGTAGAATCCGAACCACCATCATTTATCAACTCATATGATTTAACTAGAATCCATTCATGACATGCCATATTATAATAATTTTTACCATTTTCGGACTTGAACCAATATATGTGTTATCATTTTCTTACTCCATTACCGTACTCAAACCGGTCCTTACATAACCATTGTCATAAACATCAATATTGTCAATTTCATATCACCAATATCATGATCAATATTATAGAAAATTCTTGGAATTCAACCAGTAATTATATAATCAATATCATGATAATTTTTTGAGTCAAACCAGACATATGTGTATATATAAGCAATGTCAAAAGCATTTTTTGGACTTAAACCGAGTATACATAATCGATATCCTAATAATCTTTCGGATTCAAAGTAGGTATATATAGTCAATATCATCATCAATATCCAAACTTGGACCAGTAGATATATATATATAACTTCAATATAACCCTTAATGTAATAATCAATACTTTATTCAATAAACATCAACTCTCAATATCAACCCATCATAACCATCGAGTGGAAGACACCATCAATATTACCTTAATAAGAATTTTCAAGGTGTATAAAAAATGTATTATAAGGTTACAAAGACTAATACGAATCTAGGCCTATGGTGGGCCAAAGGGCCCATTTCTTAATCCCTGAAAGTACATTCTAAGGCAAATTCTACCCTAAACTAGGCTAAGGTAGCTAAATACACTTTTAGATGTTAAACAAGCCCTAATTAACCCCAGATAGAAGTTTTATTTAAATCATGAGCAACTAAGTTAATTATGCCTAAATTACGGTTTCCGGATAACCCTAATGGTGCAACTAACCCAAATATTGCAATTCACCACACCAACACCTAAAACTCATTCCAAATCTAACACAATATCATAGACATTCTATGAGCTATCTCAATCAAAGAAGAGGGAAAATCTAGCCTACCTGAACATCGAAGAAAGCTTGAAGAATCCCTAAAATCACAAATTTTGCCTTTCGAGAAGCTTCAGCAAGGTTCCACGTTATCAAAATCACAAACTAATCGTCAAAAAAAGAACAATGATACCTAAATTCCACTATTGTGCTTCAGGTCCAAAAATCACCTAAAATCCCAAATGGGTCCCGTTTATGGAAATTGCATTTTCAAAACCAACCCAACATTCCTTTATTGTCAAGGAGTAATTACCTTCAAGATTGGTGAAATTTGAGCTACATTCGTGCTAAAATCAAGTTACGAAGTTTTAGGGATTTCAAAAAGGAAATGGGAAAATCTAACATGAATATGAAGAAATCTTACGACAAATATGAAAGGAAATCACATAAATAATCATTAACCAAGCTCCACAAATCACCCACAAGCTCCAATCCCAAGATTTCCCTAATATTTAGCATTTAAATCTCTTATAAATGGATGAAGAATGGGGAAAACGGGCTTAAAATGGGCTTTATCACCTTTCCAAGGTATGCGACAGTCACTATCGCAACCTGACTATTGCGATCACGCGTATGGTGGCTGCCAAGTGAGTCTCAATCATGACATATCACACCGTGGTTGCAGCACATAGTAGACCATCAAGGGTATGACAATCGTGACCCATGCCTCAATATTAGTAAGTGCACCAACAAAGCTGAGACTTGGAGATTTCAATGTCTCCGCCAACCCCTTAAGATTCATCCAAAATCTCGTATACGTAAATAGACTATGCTACCCTATCAAATTTGATGTTTCAGACTCAATGTCACAATTGAAGTTTTAATCTGATGTCATTTAAAAAAAAGTAGGTCTCACACCTAATTTTCATTTTCTAAACTTTCCGATAAATGGTTCAAAAAGAGCTCGGGTACCTCGGGATCAAAACCAAAGGTCCAATTAGCCTACAATCAACTTTTCAAAGATGTTGGATTATTTGGAATTCGCATTCAAGATCATTTCACAGAATTTATTTCTCAATAGCTTATTTGAACCAAGGAAGTCTTCAAAATAGAGAAATATCTCTTAAAAGCAAAGGAACTGCATGATAACCAAACTATCGATCATGGCAAGTCATAAATAACTTGGGGCAGCTATAGGAAGGCTCTAATAGAAAAAATAAGAAGAAATGTGGAAAATAACCTGAGGGGTCATTACACCATCCCTAGCCTAGACACTAAGCCCACTCTTTTGAGGACCCCTGCTATTTCCTCCACTACCATGACCTATTAGAACTAGAGTAGTAGAAGCTGGTTATCATACCAACTGACCTACAGACCAAAAGTTAGGAAAATACCTTTTGGCATGGCCTAAACCCCTACACTCAAAGCATTTAGGTCCCAAAGTAGGGCTCTGAAAAACTGAGGATGAAGGTGTATATTTGTTGGCTTGGGAAGGCTGATTACTATCTCTAGATAGGCCCACTATAGAAACTGGGATGGTCGAATTATAAGACCAACTAAAACCACAACCCTTTGAGAAAGAATCACTAAACTATCCTGAGGTTCAGGATTTTTTTCATCAACTTTTACCCTTCCTTGTTTTAAGCGACTCATCCTTGTTGGCAAATTCAGCATCCTGAAAATACTTAACAAAAATAGGAATATATAAAGTATCTAATTAAATGCTAAATTTTAGACCTTTCATAATGTACCTAATTCACTCCTCATATGCGGTAATCAATTGCAGAGAATAATGGGACAAGGCATGAAACTTTTCCTCATAGGCCGCCACAGACATGTCACCCTACCTCAACTTTAAATACTCATCTTTCTTCTAATACCAATAAGTGTAGGGAATATAGTTCTCCAAGAAAATAATCTGAAATGGTGCTTAATGTACCGACTTATGATGGTATATTTTTCATCTTCTATGAAGGATAATTCTATGTTTTCTAGTAATAATTATTGTTATTTATTGTGTTTTATGCTTGTTCTCAGGAATCAACTTTAGAAGTATGAAATATCAAAATCTTAAGTTAATGAGGCCTGTGACGTGAATACAGACGAACCACTAGTGTATTGACGGTCCCTCGTACAAAACATCACCACAAAATAGAATGGTTGGAAATTTAGAATTGAGTAATGATCCAACTAACAAACCATCGGGGCAGCGATGGACCATCACTCTAACCATATCGATAAAGCAGATTGCATAGAAATCTTAAGGAAAATGATAATAAGGCGGCAGACCATCAGACTAGTGTGGACCATCATTGAGGCTATCGATATCATTACTGGGAAGATCTTTTTTGGATAAGAAATAACGGTTTAGCCTATGAACTATTTCCCTCTTGACGGGCCGTCAGGTGAGTCGTCCGCTTTGATGAGGCATCCTAATTTTAAAATTTAAATTCCAACTTTATTGGATCCTATAAATACCTAGCTTAGGGTTAGAATAGGCATCTTTTGACTAGTGGTTGAATTTGTAACGTAAGTATTGTTGAGAACATAAGTTTGGTGTTGTTGAAAATATTTCTTGTGGTTTTAAATTTGGATTTTTAAATCTTATCTCTATTCATCGTAAATTTTAACCTGTAATTTATGAAACTTAGATCTTGCATCTATTTTCTGATCATGAGTGGCTAGAACTCCATAACTAAGGTTATGGGATCCTTGGTGGAATTTTAATTCTAGGTAATGGGTTGTTGAGTTTATATTAAAATTGTGATTATATCGCATACTCTTTATTTTAATGAATTCTCCTAGTTGCAAACTAAAGAATGTCTCCTAAAAAATAACTTTATAAAATATAGAAGTTACTATTGGGAAAAGAGAATTGTGACAAAAAGTTAGAATTTTTAACCTCTAAGTATAGATTAATGCCTTAGCCGGATTAATCTGTTACAGAATATGGTGCAGTATCATGTCATCACTTTAAGTTTGAGAAAATTAAAGTGAATCCATCTTTGACGGTTGGAAAACACTTTGATGGAAATTTTATCACAATTTCTAAAAAATCACAAGTATAAGTATGAACTCACATACCTTATACCCCAGAGGTGATTGAAACACTAACATCAATATAACCCTAGTTTGTTATTTCTTTATTTTTTACATGTTATAAAGAAGAAATTATCTTAAATACTAAAAATAATCCATTAGCATTTCAACCAAAACCCCTAATCCATGAAAGCTTAATTAAAAGTTGATTAATCTACATATAACTTAATTAGTACCTTATTACCTGAGGGATTCCACCCCAACCTTAGGTGGGTTATATATTGGACAATTACTTATTACACTATTTATGAGGAGTTGTAGTTTGGGCGTATCAAATTTTAGCACCATAGCTGGGGAATACGATAGTCAATTAAATTTATGTGCACTAACTCACTCTTTGTCTAGTTTTCTAATTTTACTTTTATTTGTTATTTTTGTGTTTGCATGATATTGAATGTTCATGACACAAACTCATTGGTTAGGTGAACCTCTTTTAACTAATGATCCTAAACTTCCAAGAATTTTAAGGAGGAACATGGATGCACAACAAGAGGCCAAATGATTGGCTACACTAGCTGCCGCCTAGTTAAACAAACAAAATATTGATGCACCTGATCATGTGCAAAATTAGGAGGAAAAAGACTTGGGAGATTATGAGTGGGTTGAACCAATAAATAGGTTATGTGTCAATAATGTTGCACCAATCAACAAAAATTTAAAAGAACGAGGCAGCGTATGCCAATATCCTATAGTGCAGTTTGCCCTAGATGATGATGACACTGATTTGGATAGAGCTAGTGCAACATGAGCAATTTTGCCACCCCCATTGGCTCTTGAGGAGAAGTTCAACATTACTAGCACAATGATCCAATAGCTCAACTTGAAAGGGTTTTTTGGTGGACTACCCGATGATGATCCAAACATGCATTTGGTGAACTTTGTAGGCATTTGTATGCCTTTTAACTATCCAGGAGTTGGAAAAACCTTACTTATCTGAGATTGGAGAGGTAACTTGGTGGCTAATTAAACTTGCACTTGATTCTATAACAAATTGGCGGCAACTTAAAGAAGCTTCCCTATAAAGGTTCTTTCCACCTTCCAAGATGTTATAGTTGAGGGACGAGATCAATGATTTTAGGCACTGAATGAGGCACTTCATAAAATATGGATGAGATTCAAAAATAAGTATATCCATTGACCAAATCACAAGTTGATTGGTGAGCATTTGATGGTGACGTTTATTAAGCGTTGAACTTAAAGACAAAGCTAATGGTGGACACTGCAATAGGTGGAGATTTTATGGATTGTGCCTTTACTGAGCCAACTGAGATCTTAGATAGGTTAAAAAATACATGTATCACTTAGTATATTAGGGATTATGAGGTAGCAAGCAACACTTATTTAGTTAGGATGTTGGTGGAGAAACACCAAAGAAGAACTTGACCAGGATATGGCTCATATGAAGACACAAATGGATTTTCTCCCTAAATATTTACTATTAGGAAATATGGAGAAGGTCAAAGTAGTTGGGTATCATAGTAGAGTGGTTGAATCTTATTTTGAAGAAGAGGAAAATTACTTGAACAACCACAGTGTTTTTGGGCCAGTGGCCCAGGAAATCAAGATTGGAACTATCAAAGGGAGAATCATTATGACAAAGTTGATTATAGCGACCGTGACCAAGAAAATTGGAAAATCAAAGGTGATCAAAGTGTATTTTATTTTCCACCTAAGATCCACGATAAAGTTGCTAATGATTTAAGAAAGATATCTATGAAGTCATGATGGCTAAACTACTTAAAGGGGTAGAGTTGACTGATGCAGGTGTCAAGGAAATAAGATGTGATCTATCAACTTTGAGATAGTTGGTGATTCCTATTCTACCTCTACTAAACACTTAAACTAGGAAATGAATCAATTATCAACCACTTTGAAACAAATAAAAAATGGAATATTACCAAGTAACACCATGCAGAATCTAAAAAATGATGGAACATATATTACTTTTACCATGAAGAGTGGAAAAATATTACCTAATCCATATTCTATGGTGCACCCACTAGTAGATAATGTTGTGTCTGAAGATGAGGTGATGAATAATAATAAGGTGATGTAAAATAATCTAAGTTTTTGAAGCCAGTAGAGTTAGGTGAGAAGATTTCTATTGTGGAGTAGTTGTCTAAGTTAAAAGTTGATAATAACTTAAGCCATGAACAAGGGAAGGAGGTGGAAGAACCTCTAACCAGAATTCCTAGGCCACCTCCTCTATTTCCACATAGGATGAAGAAGAAGGTAGAAAATGGCAATTTTAGCTAGTTCATGGAAATGTTGAAACAATTATTAGTGAATGTACCATTGATTGAGGCTTTAAAGAAAATGCCAGGGTATAAAAAATTCATGAAGGGTCTAGTTACAAAGAAAAGAATAGTAAGATATAAGCCAATTGATAACCTTCATCATTATAGTGCCATTGCCATAAGATCACTAGTGCAAAAGAAATTCAACCCAAGAGCATTCACTGTACTATGTACGATGGGGACATTAGCTTTGCTAAAGAACTGTGTGATTTAGGAGAAAGTATCAACCCAATACTGCGAGTGACCTATCAATAGTTTGGTCTATGCAATTATTAATGGCAAACCATTCAATGAAGAGATTGGTTGGTATTCTTTATGATGTGCTAGTGAAAGTGGCAATTGTAATATTTTCTACAAACTTTGTAATTCTTAATTGTGAAGTTGATTTTTAAGTACCCATAATCTTGGGTAGACCATTTCTATCCACTAGAAGAGTGCTAGTATATATGACGAGGAATGAGCTAAAATTCAAACTCAGTGATGAAGAAGTCAATTATGATGTGTGTTAGCATCTGAAGCAATTAAGGGAGATGAATGTAGTGTTTTTATATTGATGTTGTTGACAAGTTTGATCTAGTAGTGCCTATTGAATAAAAAATTATTGTTGAAACTTTGGCAGCAGTATTGATGAACTTCGATGGTGATGGAATGAGGAGTTTGATGAAATAGTATGTGCTTTATCATGAATGGGTTCATACTCATATTTTCTAAAAAGTTGGAGTTGTAATTGAAAAATGGCCAACACCACCTATGAAGTCATCTATTGAAGAACTAACTATGCCGGAATTAAAAGAGTTGTTCGGTCATCTTGAATGTGTGTCCTTGGGAGAGAGCACTATATTGCTTGTGATTATTGAAGCTGATTTAGTGGAGGATTAGGTTGAACACTTGGTCTCGGCATTGAGAAGGTACAAGAGAGCTATAGGATGGATAATTCTTGACATTACTGGTATTCCACCAAGCATATGCACACATAAAATTCTGTTGGAGGAAGATTGTGCACCTACTATTGAATATCAGTGGAGTTTTAACCCACTTATACAAGAGGTGGTGAATAAGGAGATAATTAAATTGCTTAATGTAGGATTGGTGTACCCGATCTGATATAGAAAATGGGTGAGCCCTATCCAATGCGTACCGAAGAAAGAGGGAATGACTATGGTAGCTAATGAAAAAAAGAATTAAATCCTCTTAGGATAGTTATAGGGTGGAGACTGTGTATGGACAATAGGAAACTAAACTCCTGGACACTCTGAGATCATTTTCTAATGTCCTTCATGGGTCAAATATTGAATATACTAGCTGGAAGAGTATGGTACTACTTTTTGGATGGTTACTCAGTGTACAACCAAATATCAATTGAACCCGTGGATCAATAAAAGACTATATTTATAAGCCCATATGGGACTTTTGACTTCAAATGGATGCCATTTGGGTTATGCAATGCTTTAGATATATTTTGAATATGTATGATATTGATCTTATCTAACATGGTGAGGATACTTTGGAAGTGTTAAAGGATGAATTTTTGGTAGTTGGAGATCATTTGATAAATGCTCGAACAATTTGAGTAATGCTTTGCAGTGCTGTAAGGAGTTTAATCTCGTACTTAATTAGGAGAATTGTTATTTCATGGTGAAGGAAGGCATAGTGTTAGTCCACAAGATCTCGGCAAACGGGATCAAAGTGGACAGAGTTAAATTTGAAGTAATAGAAAAGTTACCTCCACCTGTTTCGGTCCCAAACTTGGATTCCTGAACCAATCCAACCAAAATTCCTTTATTTATAATTTTTTATCATCTGTTATTTTTTTCTCTCTAATCTATCTAGTTCTTTCTTGTACAATTATCTGATGAAGTCTCATCAAAAAGATCTTCCATTTCCAGTGGTCACATAGTTACAAAGCCAAACAAACAATAAAAGCTAAATGAAAAAAGAAAGGAGTTTAGAATGATACTATTTTTTACTAGGAAGACAAAAAAGTGTGATAAATATGCGACCGTATAAAATGAATATTCATCAAATTTACTGTTTTTTAATTTGTTGTTTCATCGATGGGGCCTTAAAACAAAATGAAAAATCAGAAAAATGATTCATTCCTTTTTCTAAGAGGAGTAGGATCTTTGGTTGATTTGTCCTTCCCCCTCCTTTCTTCATAGATTATTAGCCCCGGGACACCTATACCAAAAGCTCAGTGTGCAATTTGCATGAAATCTATTTTTCAACTTCAAAGTAGTAATTGAGGTTCCATAAATCTGTAGCCAGAAAAATAAATTGTTTTTTTTGTTTTTTCTGGAAAGTATTTTCTTATATTCAATTTTGTATTGGACAAGAAAAGAATTCCCTTTGTGTGTGCGTGCCTCAAGAAGGTATAGTACCCGATTCCATTACATGCATCGGGGTCAATCGAAAAAGCCAACATTTCTTGGAATACTGACTATAATACTATCAATAATTGTACTAACCCAACCGCATATGTATTTATCCTACCCAATGGAAAGAAAAAAGAAATAAAGATTTCCCATGAAGCTTCTTGTACCATGCAGGATTCTACATGAGGTTCATCAAGGACCAATCCAAACTTTCTAATTCTTTATGAATATTGTTAGAAGATGAGGTTAAGGGTGAGTGGAATGAGAAGTGCTTGAAGGCATTTACGTTCCTTAGAGAGAATTTAGTTGAAGCACCTATCATTATAGCACCTGAATGGTATATTCATTTTGAGATAATGTATAATGAAAGTAGGGTAGCCCTTAGTGCAGTTCTTGGGCAGAAGTAAGAGAAGTTCTTCCACATGATGTAATTTGCAAGTAAGGAGTTGAATTAAGCTCATAAAAATTATACTCACGGATGGAGCTCATAAAAATTACACTCACAGAGCAGGAGCTACTTGTTATGGTATATACTTTAGAGAAGTTTAGAGCATACTTGCTGGAAACCAAGGTGATGGTGCACATTGGCCATCAACGTTGTTGTATTTGATGTCAAATAAAGATGCCAAACACTGGTTAATTCGATAGGTGTTGTTGCTACAAAAGTTTGATTTTAAAGTTAAGGACAGAAAATATTGTGAGAACCAAGTAGCTGACCACTTGTCCACGTTAGAGAATGAAGGGATCCAAAATGAGAGTTGGAGATTGATGATTCATCCCGGAATGAACAAGTCTTTGCTATTGTCCTTGACCTTATTCCTTGGTTTTGCAAACTATGCAAACTACCTTGTGAGTGACATTATTCTAGAAGACTTGAGCTTTCAGCAACAAAAGAAATTCCTCCATGATGTGAACAAGTACTTCTGGGATACGTCTTATTTCTTTCATTTATGTACTGATAATATAGTTCGAAGATGTGTGCCGGAGGTGGAGATGTTTACGATATTGAAGGATTGTCACTCTTCCCCTATTGGAGGACATCATATGGGTAACCGCACAACTCAAATTTTTTGCAGAGTGGGTACTACTGGCCAACCATTTATAAGGATGCTTATAAGTTCATTAGAACTTTTAATCATGCCAGCGGCAAGGATAAATCTTTAAGAACCAAGAAATGCCTATGTCAACCATTCTATAGGTTGAACTATTTTATGTATAGGGTTTTGTCTTCATAGGCCTCTTTTTAAGTTCTTATGGTTGCAAGTATATTCTAGTCATTGTGGGGTATGTGTCCTAATGGGTTGAAGCAGTGGCATTAGACCTAATGGGGTGAAGCAGTGGCATTAGATGATAATGAGGAAAAAAGTGTAGTACAATTCTTAAAAAGAATGTATTTTTAGGCTCTGGAACTCCGAGTACAATCAGTAGCGATAGGGGCTCACATTTTTGTAATAAGGTATTTAGGGAAGCATTACCAAAATATGGTGTCAAGCAGCACAAAGTGGCTACTCCTTATCATCCCTAGATGAGTAGGTAGGTGAAAGTGTCAAGCAGGGAAATAAAGATGATTTTAGAAAAGTCTATGAATACTAACTGCAACGGTTGGTCATAGAAGCTTAATGATACTCTTTGAGCTTACCGGACCACTTTCAAAACTCCAATAGGTATTTGGTAAGGCGTGTCATTTGTTGGTTTCATTACAACATAACACATAGTGGGCGTTGAATCATTTGAAATCGAGTTGGAAAGACATGGTTGATTTAAGAATTGATTAGCTGAATGAAATAGATAAGTTTCATCTTTGGGAATATAAAAAGTTTATCCTTTACAAAGAGGGAATAAAATTATTCCATGACTAAAGGATTGAAAAGAGAGAGTTCCAAGTTGGGGATATGGTCTTATTTTTTAACTCAATATTCAAATTGTTCCCAGCTTTGGAAAGCTGAAATCAAAATGGGTTGGCCCATTCAAAGTAACTCAAGTGCTTACATCTAGAGCAGTAGATCTTTAGAATAGGAATGGTAAGTTCTTTAAGGTTAATAGATTGTGTATCATACAATACGTTGGCGAACAGAAAGAGTTAAAGTTGGTAATGTCAATGTACAATCAATAAAAAAAAGTCGTGCATGACATTAAATTAGGCTCTAGTGGGAGGTAACCCATAATGTTGTTGTAAAGTCTTATAGTTTGATTTTTTTAATTGTTAGTCAGTGTAATCTTTGTGTTAAGTGTGTAGGTGCCAAAATGCAGGGAAGGTGAAACTGTGCCTCAACAACGACCAACTGATGGACTGTCACAAGTGTGACAGAACGTTGGTCTGAATTGTTACGATGAGGGATGACGTATGCATCGATGGACTGGCAGGCAGGTGATGTACCATCCAAACAACCATCCCACTAGACTTAAAAATAGTGGATTCTTGATAAGGGGCGACAATAAATGTGGCAGACCATCTCTTAAGTGATGGTCCGCCAAATGAATCATCGCAAGGCAAGCGGACCAACAACATTCTAGTACATTGCAATGACACAAGGTATAGGTCAGCGCCAGAAGCATCAGAAGTAAGCCAAAAATTAATTAAATTAGGATGTCCCATGTGGTGAACCATCCAAAAATTATATAAACTTGGGCCCACACTCTAATCCAAAACCACCAGGCATAAATGTGAAATAACTTCCCACATACATGCATGACTTTTCCACTTAATCTTCTAAAATAGTCATAACTTCCACATTCATCCACTCTTAAATTATATCCATCCCCGACTAACTCTTCTTTTCATAATCCACTTCTATCTAAACCTTTCCAAGCACCTAAATTCATTCGTCACTAAAAATCTATTCACTTCACCTTAAAGTTTTTTTTCTGTTGTTCTACTATCGATCATTTCCAAGCTAATTTTCTAAGTTGCATCTGCATCTAGGTATGTGTTAATAGCTTTACACTTTGAGTGTAAGTTGATGATTTTGATAGGCTAAATGAGTAGATGCTTTAATTTTATGTACCTTACAAAATTTGAAAAATAGGGATGGTTATGAAATGATTGAGCTTATGTAATGATTGAGCTTATGTAGGGGTAACTTCTGAGTAAATGATAACGCTAAACTTACACGTTAATTTAGTGCAAGCCGGTCGTCGTTAATATATTTACCCAACTTTGGAGTTGGGGTCGAATCCACAGGGAATAATGTGAGTGGCAATTGAACTAGTTTGACACTGAAGCTACAAGTTAAACTCAAACAACTAACACGAAAAGACAAAATGGGGGTTATGAGAATTAGCGAGTAATTATTGGTCACTTTAGTTTCAATTTTTGTAGTCAAGAGTTTATGGAAAAACCAAAATTATGTTCACTAGGGCTTTCAGTACTTGACAGATGCTGATAGTGGTTCAAGATTCTCACGGTAGGTAGGACAACAAGTTATCTTTATCGAATTTATTCTTAAATGTCTCTCGACCTACTTAAGCATTTATTTACCTAATCCTCTCGGACTTAGGGAATTTATATTCACTGCCCAGATTTTACCTCAGGTTAACCAACCTTGTTACAGCAATGATTATTAAATGAAGTATTTCCAAGTCTCTGTTGATAATTCACTTCCCAATATATTTGATTTCTTTCTCAATCAAACCAATGCAGATGTTGTCTATCGTTTGCAACCAACAAACTTTAATTAAAACCTCAGAATTATCAAGAAATCCTACCACCTTTTGAATCTTGAACACTAAGCACCTTATCAAGACCTAACCCTAGATCCCATAATTCAGGTTAATGGAATTTAGGCACTCATAATGATAAAATCGAAAAAACAAGTTGTATTCATGCTTTGAAAGTTATACTAACCACAAGAAGAAGAATAACTATTGAATCGCAGATTAGATCACAGACTATTGAATCGCAGATTAGATCACAGAGAAAAATCCCAAAATAATGATAATAATTCCTTCAAAGTATTTGCTTTTTCAAGACAAAAGTAGAGAGAGAAAAATATCAAAGTATTATCAAAACTCAATGTGTCGAGCTCTATATATGCGGAATCTCTCTAGAAAAACCCTAAAACAAAGCTTTAAATAGTTCACCCTAAATAAGGAAACAAAGTAATAAAAATAAAAAATCCCTCAGATTAGGTGACGACATTTGTGATAGCCTATCAAAAGGCTGACGACATTATCCACTACCTAATTAAGTATAACCCCATGATATGAATTTATCTACTCATAAAATTAAAGAGAAAATATATACCAAAACTAGCATTAAACTCATTCATTGAAAAGATAAATAAGTAAAATCTCCAACTTCAAATTCAATCAATAAATTTAAATTGTCTCTTAGGAACACTCTATAATTTGCATCTCACTCACAAACTTATTCTCCACTCACCAAATTAAAAAAATACGCTAAAAAATGCTGAAAAACATTAAGGGTTTTGCCTTTTGTATTTTGAGATTGTGCAAAGTGAAATTCCAATTTTGCACCTCAAATTTTTTGGCTAGTCATGATTGCCATAATCTGGTTGCGATCGTGACTTCTACAATCTCAACAGTCACTCCGCGATAGTTGCTGGCTAACATTTTGACCTATCATGATTGCGACCCTCAAAGTGTGATCACAACCTCTAAGGGTCGTCTTCAAGACCTGATCTTCAGCTTCTGCTCCTCTTGCTCATTATCTTCCCTTCCATCTTTGTCTGAACTCATTTTCAGCAGATTTCCTACAAATTCACAAAAACTGGAAATTAATGCATTTCAATGAAGAATTTGCCTCATATACACAGTTGATTCATCGTAGTTAGTAAGGATTTGGATATAATGAGTGGCAATTTTTCCACTCATCAACACCTTCAACTTTGAACTTTTCTTGTCCACAAGCAACACCACTCTATACTCAATGAGCTGACTAAACTTATATGCCCATTATTTTAACCTAATGATCCCCATGATTCTGAACTTGACTAGCACTAACAATTAGCCAAAAAGCTTGGCAAGAACGATTTGTGCAACCTTCCTCAAAATCAATCACATTTTCAAGGATGCAACATACTTTTAAGAACAATCAAGTAACAACTACTAACTCTCAAGAGGTGACTCTCTATCAATAGTGACTAAACTACACTCATTCGCCTCATTTTTGGAATATAACAACTTCACCAACCTCTATTAGTTTGCTTGCCTCCTGACGAAGAAAAGTCCCAACACACCATAATTTTTAATATAACATGGGAAAAATATGCAAGCACTCACTCTCACAAGGAATTTTTAAATGTAAATAATATCATACCATATGATTTCCATTATTTTCAATCGCTACTAACTCAAAAATGTTTGGTTGGAGATATCAAAGGACTTTTTCAAGCTTGTAATGTCGTCTCGGGGCTTTTGGGATAAAAGTTACCGCACCCTCCTTCAAAACTAAATTATCCACTACTAGATCCAACTTTGGGTCATGGGCCACTTCATTTATTCCTAAGTCACACATGTGCCTACTTTTATTACTTTGGTTCACCCATCTTTTGAAAGCATTTTCTTCTCATTTCTTTCATTTGTGCAATCTCATGCTTTTCATTCTTCTGTTGATCCCTTTATTTTCCTCATTCATTTGTATTCATTCTTAGATTTTAGCCACTTACTTATAATACCGTGGCCCAAGATCACCTCTTCCATGATTCACCATCCCCAACTTAGGCTTTTAGCCTCAAGTTGCACTTTCAAGTTTAAAAGGGGAGGGTCTAAAAGAGAGATAAAGTTCAAATAGTTCAAGGCTGATAATGCATTTTCCAAAGGAAGGTTCAAAGGATCAAAAGAGGTGACTAGGGATACCATTCATGCATGGGTAGGCCTTTTAGGCTAAAGTGGATTTCCATGATAAAAAAAAAGACCTAAGATTATTCCTACAACAACCTGTAATCAAGATTATCTTTGAAAGACCAACGAGGCAAGTTCTAGATGATACAAGTACACACGAGAATCAATCAACTAAGTTTAATGCACATTGCATGCAAACTTTTCTAGAAGGATCAATCGTATTTTTCATTTGAGAAAAAAAGAGTTAATTACCACACACTACCTACTAAAGAATTTGGAGTCACATAAAGAGGTAAAGTGTTGTTGCAAAATCATTCACATCCATGCCTTTGACTTTCACAAAAAAAAATTAGATAGAGGGGGATTCTTGCTTCACATTTTACCACGACAGATTAACTATTGTTGGCACCAAATCAAGACGTCATCTCACATTTTGTCTCTCACAAGGGCAAACCATATGTCTACTCATATTTCACCATAGGAATAATGACAGTCCTAAATCTATAATGCTGCGGGTACTTTGACTTCCCCTGCATATATAGCTCAAAAACCCCAGTATGATGATTTTCTCTTAAGAATGTCATCACTCAATCTATCATAGTGAACGGATCATCAAATATCAATATCTATAAATAAAAAGAAAAACTAGATACGAAAACCAAAGGTGATTAATCCACAAATCATAGGCACCGTCAAAATGCCCAATATTACAACCAAAATCAAATCATCTATATCAAATTAAAAAAAATCATCCAAATAAAACACAAAGCATACAAATGAGCATCTCAATAATACAGACCTAAGAATAAAATATGAATTAAATGCAAAGATGGGAACCCCCAACTAAAGAGATTTCGGTGTCATCACTGTATATCATAAAAGCATAAAAAGAGTTTAAGGGGCTCCTTAAAACTGCATCAAGTACTTTCATTACTCTCGTTCTCCTCCTCCACATCATCAGACTTTGGCTCATCATCATCTGACCATGCAGTTGGGACCTCATCATTAGAATCTTCTCTCGGGGAAGGAAGTCTCTCTCTAGGTTTCAAGACTTTCCACAAGCCCTTCACCCCTTTCCACATACGGGTGATAATTGTCTCTTTTCTTCTCCCTTCTGCTTATCTTGTCATAAGAATCCTGTGGCTCTCTATGCAACTGTTCCATGGAAGAGTAGGCTCTCTCAAGTCTGGAGATGGTGGCCCCTTGCTCTTTTTGATCTGCCAAAAACCTCTCATAGTCAGTTTGTGTAAAATAGGAGTAGCGAGTGATAGAAAACTCTCCTAGACCTATTAGAAACCTAGACACAAGCTCTCATACTAAACATATATCAGTTGAGATCTCCTCAAATGGCCCTGCTAAATACGGCCTACAAGAGTCGATATCATCATCCACCAAATTACCCGAGTTGGTCTTCCTCTTTTTTCCCTTTGAAAGGTCACCCTCACCACGTATCTTCAATGGATAAATAAGTGTCTTTGGGGATATATAGTTGTTCTCATTGGGCCCCCTCTATTCTTGAAATGTCTAATCTCTGAAAGGACAAATCGACCAACATTCAAAAGAATGTTTTCTGAGAGGCAAGCCACCATCTGAAGTATCATAACTGGGACATAAGTCATGTTGGCAGATAGAGAAACACGGATATGGATAATAGTCAACAAGCTCCGATCCTCGATCGTGAACTCATTCAATGTTATCCTAATTTTTCTGGTGGCCCATGGAACTTCCCTTCCTGGGCACAGTTTCTTAACCAACCAGCTTCCCGGAGCACAGTCCTTGGCTTCATAATCTTTTATGTCAACATCTGGCAGCCTCTATACTATATTGATTCGTTCAGCCCCAAAACGAAGTTGCTTGTGTTGAATCCTCATAACTAGATTAGAGATTAACATTATGCTGAGGATTCAACATAGTATGTGAGCCAATGAGCATTGACATAATATGTTGAATCCTCATAACTAGATTAGAGGATTCTTCTAGCAAGGTTCACATAATAAATTATCTGACACAGGGGGTAAGGAATCGAATCTGATCATAATCTGCCATCTTCAACTTAAAAGGCCTGAAAACAACACAAAGTATTAACAATCAATATCATTATGTGAAAATAAAGCTATGTGACTTAGTTAAGCTAAAATAATGGTTCTTGGATCAAATTTGGGCTTTAAATAAGGATTTAGGAGTTTGGATATGCTTGTCAGACCGGTCTCAGATATCCCGATCGCACTCCACTAGGGTCGTGATTGCGATACCTGAGTGGACAGTCAAATAGGCCTCATGTATTGCCAACGCAGGTCACTAGATTGTGAGCGCGCTACTGTGATCACAGTTAGGCAACCGCGATCACGGTACCTGAAGTTGCATGCTTAGAATGATCACTACCAAAACTGCCAATTTTTTCTACTACTTTGTGTTCATAAAAAGCAAATGACACTAAAAACATGAAACATAATTCCTAAACACTCAATCATGCCCTTTAAATATGGAAAAACTATCAAGGAACTCATTCGGGCATTTTACCAAACACTTGGTATGCACTTACATTTCATCCTTATTTTGAAGAATTTTGGGTACTCAATGCTTCCCCAATGATGTGCATACCAAAACAGCAGCTACCACACCATACAATATCAATTTAGACACTAATTAAGCACACAATTCACAAATCTAGGCCATTTGACTAAACATGCATTTTAAGGCCCTTATTTAAGCATAAAAGAAGAGATTCAAAGGACATACCAGACACTTGAATGAAAATGGGAAGACTATCACCTTAGAGAATCTTCACAATGATGAAAACTTAAAGATTTTTGGGTATTTGAAAGGATTAGAGTGCGGGAAACATTTTAAAGACGATACCCATTGTATAACAGCAATATACGTAATCATAATTCAATAGTTGCGATCACAATAACACAGGGACCGCGATCATGATTAGCTTACATGATCACAAAACCTGAAGCTTAGCTTGGGCAAACTTGAGTCTCGAATCATGATCTCAATCTGAGTGTCACGGTCGCGAGAACTGAGACCAAGTTCACATCCCCTATTTTTAGTTGTTCCAACTCCACTCAATTCCACTTCACCTATTACTTTTCAATTTCTCGAATGCACCCTCAAAGTGCCATAATTGTATGTATTAATGAAAAATAAACGCAAAAACTATTCTAATATTTAAAATGCAAAGGATACGAGCCAAATTCATGGAAATAATGGGATGCCTCTCATCCAGCGCCTGATTTAACGTCACGGGACGATGTCCATCTATCATTAAGTTGGATCCTTGGGTTGAGGTGACCCACGATCCATTTTCTCATCCACAACGTCAATCACAGACACTATGTGTAACTCCGTTGGTTGCTTTTGGTTTTGTACTCACAAAAAGAAACTTCATCATCACGTACCCAAAAACTATCAAAAATTCACAAATTTCCGACAGAAATTTCCGACGAAAAAAAAGTAGTCACAATTTTTCAACTACTTCGGTCGAAAAATTTGCTTTTAAAAATTTTTTTGTACAGAATATTATTCCGATACTATTTGTGACTACAACATTCAGAATATTTGGCGGTAAATTGCAGGAAATGTATATTCCGACTACTGCAGTCAAAAATAAAAATAATTAAATAAATATATTACTAAATATATAATCAGATCCTTACACGAAAAAATAAATAATTATTTAAATAAATTATTAAATATTTGTTTTCGACCATTGTAGTCTAAAATATAAATAATTAAATAAATATATTAATAAATATATAATCA
This sequence comes from Capsicum pubescens, assembly GCA_030864215.1. Taxonomy (NCBI): domain Eukaryota; kingdom Viridiplantae; phylum Streptophyta; class Magnoliopsida; order Solanales; family Solanaceae; genus Capsicum; species Capsicum pubescens. The sequence goes on along the minus strand of CM061544.1, from coordinate 86,471,065 downwards.
GACCCTTATACAAAAATTAAATAATTATTTAAATAAATTATTAAATATTTATTTCCGACTACTGTAGCCAGAAATATAAATAATTAAACAAAGATATTATTAAATATATAATTATACCCTTATACAAAAATTAAATAATTATTAAATATATATTTCTGACTACTGTAGTCGGAAATATAAATAATTAAATACATATATTACTAAATATATATCAGACCCTTATAAAAAAATTAAATAATTATTTAAATAAATTATTAAATATGTATTTCCGACTACAATAGTCGAAAATATATATAATTAAATAAATATATTATTAAATGTATAATCAGACTCTTATACAAAAATTAAATAACTATTTAAATAAATTATAAAATATGTATTTCCGACTACTGTAGTCGAAAATATAAAAATTAAATAAATATATTACTAAATATATAATCAGACCCTTACATAAAAATTAAATAATTATTTAAATAAATTATTAATTATGTATTTTCGACTATTGTAGTCGAAAGTGTAAATAGTTAAATAAATATATTATTATTTAACCGATCGATTTAGTCGAAAAAATAAATAATTAAATATATCATATATATAACCGACTGTTGTAGTCAGAAAATTTGAATAATTAAATATATTAAATTACTACCCGACTGAAGTAGTCGAAAATTTATATAAAATATAACCAAACACACCACAGGTACTTTCCCAATTCTCTCTCTCACTCTAAGCCGTTTCTCTCTCACTCTAAGCCTTCTCTCTCTCTAACAACGTTCTCTCTCAAAAATTGGCGACGGTGGAGTGGTAACAGTGTTCTCTCAAAAAAATTAGCAACGGTGGAGTAGAAACAGCGATGGTGAACGATGGTATTGAAGGACAATTTCACTGAACGACGGTATTGAAGGTCAATCAAGAAATTCCTTTGGACGTGGTCTATTTTTAGTACAAGAAATTCCTTTGGACGTGGTCTTCACTCAAATCTTCACTGATTCGAGTTAAAAATTTGTTCCATTTTCTACAAGAATTTATGAACGTGGTCTATTTTTAGTACCTTTGATTGATGAGCAGACCCTAGTCTTCATTGTAATGTGTCATTTGTAGTACAAGAGTTTATGAATGGTATATTTTACCAACTATATAGATTCCTTCTACGGGTTTAATTTTCTCAATTGTCTAAGCAGGTGGAAGCTCTTTCTGCGTTGGTCAGTTTAGTCATAAATCAAGTCGGAGCCCGAACAGTTGTTGATGTTGGTGCTGGACAGGTGTGTTCGCTTCTACTTTGTGTAATATCAGGCCTGTTCCTATGCAGTTCAGGTATTCTGCCTCTTCTGGTGCTCCTATATAGTTGAGAATAGAACTTTGATGGAAGAGTGATCCCAAATGGTTAAAGTAAAACAATTGATTGAGCATTGACATTGTAATATCCCAAAAAATCCAAACCAATATTAGCGTCATGTTTAAATATCATGCATTGTACATTAGGATTCTTTTATAGTTTTATGAGTAAGTTAGATGTATATTAAGGCTTCAAATAACTTCCAGCTATCAGACGAATCAAAACACTCCTTACCGATTGAATTCTTGAGAAGGATATTGCTATAGTAAACTTCAAATAAGTATATCTCTTGTTGTATATGAATTTTTGAGATCATGACCCACCAAAAGATATATAATTGAATTAGCTTTCCAACGATATCAATTTCACCAAAATCCGATATCATAGCCAAAATTTATACCCATTTTACTCCAGCATGTCAGCCTGGAAACTGAGTGACGACTTGTCTGACGACTTATCACATTTCTAACGACCTGTCTGACGGCTTATCACATTTCTGATGACCTGTCTGACGGCTTATCACATTTCTGATGACCTGTCTGACAGCTTATCACATTTTTGATGACTTATCAACCATGTCATCAAGCTTAGACAGCAACCCATCAATTCCAACTCCTAGGTGACGACCTGGGCTGACGGGCTATCATAGATATGATGGCTTATCAGCCTTGGTCATCAGCTGATAATTTCAGCAATTGGGAAGTAATTTTGTAGGGGTATTTTGGTCTTTTTCCCTTACCCAAAACCTTACCCCCATGACATAAAACACCAAAAACACGTATTTAGCTATTGGTATTTAGTTTCAAAAGCTTTTAACCCTGTTTGTTCCCAAGAACAAACTTAGGGTTTCTTCTCAATTAACTTCAAGATCCCATCACACTCTCCACAAGATATTCACGAATTAAGATTCTCAATCCAAGAACATTCAATAAAGGTCAATTTACTTTCAAGATTCAATCCCTAAGGTATGCGTAGTGTTCATTCATGGATTCCTTTCATCCATAAAGTCCAAGAACCTTCTTTTAAATTTTATATTATATTATTTATGTGGTGAATGGATTATGTTCATGTTGTTGATGTTGAAAGATGCCCAAGTTGGAATCTTTATGTGTTTTTATGAATCTATGATATCATATGAGTTGGAAACATGTAAGTTTGGTTGTTCATGATGTATAATTTGTTGATTACACCTATGCCTAAGTTGTACATGTAAGGAGTTTGATAAAGTTCCTAAAAGACTATAAGTCATGTATTATAGTTGAATTGTGACCTAAATAACAAATGCATGCTACACTCTTATGAAAATAATGACTTCTATGATATTGTTATGCATCATGATTGTTGATGGAATGTTCATGAAACCAGATTGATGAACTTATGGCATGTTGTTATGTGCATTCCCTTCCATGTATAAGACTTTGAGAACTATGTGTAGTATGATATCCCCAACTTATGGTATTTTGAATTATGAATATTGGTCATATGTTCAAGAAGAGCAAAGTCATGTTTTGTCAGTTTCCTTCCATCGAGTCCTGGGGGTACTTGTACCCGACAATTTAGTTGTGTGCCTGGAGCCATGTCATGTTTCACGATACTGTCAGTTAAGTCATGATCCATAGAACTCAGTCAACCATGTGACTCAGGAAATCTCAGAAATCTCAGTAGTTCAGTAATCTCAGTGATTTCAGTATTCCAAGTAAAATCTTAGTACTCTCAGTCAGTCCTCAGATATCCATACATTTCCGTCAGTCAACGGAACTCAGTAAACTCAGTTTAGATCCGCTAAACAATACCACCAGTATCAGTTCAGCTAATCAGTTTAGTTCAGCTAATCAGTTTAGTTAATCAGTTCAGCTCAATTAATCAATTCAGTGTTTTTCATAGGGGAGTAGGATTCAGCACCAAGCAAGCCTAGGGATGGGGACTCACCCACTAGATAGGACTAAGATCACTAGAAGCAATCCCTAAGTTCCAGAACTACGTAGCCAGCGTAGGTATGAGATATCACCTATTAGATAGGACTGACATACTCAGGGATCACCCGTTAGCATATTTAAATATATAGGAATGATCCCAGGGGTCACCTTCTAGATTAGGGCTGACTCCACAGCATTTGTCTTTACCAGTGGCGCGGTACTGACACCCTTCTAACTGGGGTTACAGGTTGGACCTCAGACTAGCTAGAAAGGGGCATGTCGGTTAGATGAATACATCCCACAGTTTCAGTTACAGAATTGGGACTGTCAGATACAGTTAATCCTTATCATTATCAATAGACTTCGAGATCACCCACTAGATAGGACTGACCTCAACTATGGTCAATCATTATCAGTATCATCAGATTTAGAGATCACCTTCTAGGTAGGACTAATCTCATACTAAGTCAAATCATCTTTATTATCATTATACTCAGAGATCACCCATAGGAGTGATCTCAGATTCAGTTACTCCATACAAAACGGAACTCAGATAGTTCCATCAAAACTTAGACTGTCAGATACAGTTTTTTGGTATTAATTACATCGGTTATACCGATCATCACAGTCATATCAGTTATATCAGTCATCATAACTCATGTTATCAGTATTCAGTTTCAGAACTGTGAGACACAGTCAATCAGACCAACTCTTCATAACTCAAACTGTCAAAAATAGTTGTTTATCTATTCAGTATCTCAGTATCAGTGCACTCATATTGTCAGTATTCTGCCTCAGTAGTCAGTATCACCACGAGTTCAGTTATAGTTACTTATACATGTATGTATTCTCATGTTCATATCAGTCAGCATTGTTCATGCATATAAACCCTTTGCATTTAGCCTACCTCACTCGTATACTCAGTACATTCAATCGTACTGACACATTCGCATTATGGTTTTTTATTTTACGCCATAGGTTTAGAGCCATGAGTTCTAGAGCAGCAGTAGCATTGTACATTTTAGCAGTCAGAGTTAGTAGTAAGTCCTCATTCTCTGAGGACATGATTACTAGTTTATTACTTCAGTATTTTAGTTTGGCTTTCAGTAGTCGGGAGTTAGTTGGAGACATGTTCCTTCCACTCCCTACTTTAGACAGTTAGAGACTTTCAGACTAGATTACAAACTAGATTACAGACTAGATTCAGACTTCAGTATTTCAGTTTTGTTTGGGTATTGTGATACCACTTTATTCAAACATTGTTATTACTCAGATTACGTTTAGTATTGAACCTTATGGCCTTTCAGTTCATATTTCTGTATTTATATACATATATTATGCAGTGTACAGGTGATGTAGAAATACAGTGTGCACTAGTTCTTAATAAACACCTTCTATTTAAAAAAGCATCATGACGAGCATAATGAAAATTTAAAGGTACTCTGAACACCCCAAGTTTAATATGGTATGCGTTTGGCTCTTTGTCTTAGCAAGAAAATGTTGAATTAAAATAGTCTAGCAAGACGATACTTGCAGGTGTTGAGGAAATAAGTTGGGAAGTAGTCTTAAGCACTTTTAACCTTGAAAGTGTTCCCGAGCAATTGTGCATTGCATATATCATTTTGTAATGAACTGTAGTTTAACATGGAAATAGGATTCATGATTCCTAGCTGGAATCTGCAAGTTCAGTCCTCTTTCCAATTATGAGTAGTGATTTTTTCTCACAAAGACAACACTATCCAGTGAAAATATAAATAAGATGAAGGACTTAAGCACCTCTATCTATGATACACCAAGTCAGTGAAGTCCAAAAGACTATTGTAATGATATGTATCTTTCATTTTTATCAAATGATAGACGATGTAGAGATTTAGCTTTTAATGAAGTTCTGTTGTTTTTCCGTCAAAACATCTGGAGTTCCTCTTCTTCCACATTGTCCATATAGTGCACAAAAGTATAGTGTATGTAAATCCTTAAGCTGTTTTTCTGTTCTCTGACCTCCCATCCTTCACATTATTTGGAATTGTCTATCGTACTCCAAATAGGCTTTTGAACATACTCTATAAAAATAAAGAATCTACTGTAGGATATAGTGCCCCTTCTCTGTAGTTTCTATTGAGTGAGTCTGGATTTGTGTATTGGTAACCATGTGAATCAGTTCACCTTTTGAACGTGCTCTATAAAAATAAAGAAATGGATGTTCCGAATCTTCTTTTTCCCTGGAACAATGATAGCAGATTATGGGATATAGAGACTTCATTATTTAATGGGTTCTTATTTTTTGTATCTGATAAAACTGAAAGCAATTTTGATGGGTTCTTCATCATTTCTATATCCCTATAATCTAATTTCTAATTTTTAGTACAGTAGTCTTTCTCATGACATATATGCATTTGTTTGTGTAGATTGAGAAGGTGTGAGAAACCTTGTGTCAGCATTGCCTAGGTCACTAAAAAGAATTGTTCTTGTTTCATCGATTGGTGTCACAAAGTTCAACGAGTTTCCTTGGAGGTAAAATGTTGCTTATATTTAGAGTTTCATAAATGACCCATCAATTCATACAAATTTCTTGTTGATGTTGCCTTTGGTGTGTGCATCTATGAAGCTATCATATGGATTGGATTCCTTTCACTAATAAAAAAATTCTTTTTTAATTAAAATATTTTATTGTTGTTGGCTGATTTACTATGTTATATTGAATCTCTTAGTTTTCTTCTTATGTCCATTGCGTAGTAGCATCTCTAAACAAACTTGTTATTGTTTTGTTTCTCTTGTTTTTGTTTCTCTTCTCTATTATTATTGTTGTCGTTTTTTTGTAGATGGAAAATGAAGATCATATATAGATGTATAATAGACTTTATTCTAACCGTGTGGGGTTGAGGGAGGAATATAAAGCTGGGGTAGCTTGATTTATTGCTAAAGCAATGACACTTAATGATTTTCTTACTAAAGGGACAATTAGGTGTCCTTGTTGGAATTACAAGTGTTGCAAGTTATTGAGTCCGGATGTTGTTAAATTACATCTTTATAAGAAGGGTTTTATGTTGAATTATATTGTGTGGACAACTCATGGAGAGAGCAGTGTTGCTAATAATTTTGTTTTTCAGAATTATATTGAAAGTCCAATAAGAGAGACTAATGTTGAAAGTTCATGATATAGTGAGATGGCCAGGGATGCTTTTAGGACACACTCAGAGGCTCAAAATGAACCAAATGATGAGGCTAAGCACTTTTATGAACAGTTAAAGAAAGCTAGCCATCCATTGTATGAAGGATCAGTGCATTCTAAGTTATTTGTTGTCATTCGGTTACTGAGTATTAAGTCAGATTATTCTATTTCTCAAAAGGGCATGAATTTTATCATTGGACTTATGAATGAACTTAACCCAGATAAACTTAACTTACCCAAAGATTTCTACACAACAATGAAGTTGTTTTCTAAGTTAGGACTTTCATTAGAAAGGATTCACTATGGCGAGAAAGGTTTCATGTTATTTTATAAGGAAGATGCAAATTTAGAACATTGCAAATTTTGTAATCGGCCTCATTATAAGGAAGTCACACATGCCAAAGGAAAGAAGTTTCCTGTGAATTTAATGCATTACTTACCCCTTCTATCACGGTTAAAAATCTTGTATACATCAATGAGCTCTGCCTCTCTTATGAGATGGCACTATGAAAATAAAAGACCACCTGGTGTTTTATGTCATCCTTCAGATGGAGAAATATGGAAGCATTTTGATAGTGTGTATCCGAATTTTGCTAGTGAACCAAGAAACATTAGGTTGGGATTATCTACTGATGGATTCACTCCATTTTCTGTCTTAGCTACACCATATTCATATTGGCCAGTGTTTGTGACTCCTTATAATCTCCCACTTGAATTGTGTATGACGAGTTAGTATATATTTCTAACTTGCATTATTCCATGTCCTCGCAATCCAAAAGTTTTTATTGATGTATATCTATAGCCATTGATTGATGAGTTGAAATTATTATGGCATGAAGGTGTGGAAGCATATGATGTATCAATGAAACAAAACTTTAGATTGCGTGCTACTTTGATGTGGACTACAAAATGAATTTCTTGCTTATGGAATAATGTCTGGGTGGTCGACTGCGGGCAAGTTAGCTTGCCCTTATTGTATGAAAGACACAAAAGCATTCACTTTGAAACATAGGGGGTAAAACCTCATGGTTTGACTGTCACCGTCAATTCTTGCCAATGCAACATGAGTTTAGGAGAAATACTAGTGATTTTATGAAAAATAAGACTAACTTTGAGAAGCCACCGCCAATTTTGTCGCAAGAAGAAATTTGGGGTAGAGTGAGTAATCTATCTTAGGTAATAAAGTTTCCACCATCCAGGATACCTGGTTATGGTGTTACACGTAACTGTACTAAACGAATCATATTTTGGGAGTTAGATTACTGGAAGGATAATCTTTTGCCTCATAATCTGGATCCCATGCATATTGAGAAAAACTTCTTTGACAACTTGTTTAATATGTGATAGATGTAAGTAACAAAAGAAAAGATAACTTGAAGGCCAGGATGGACTTAAAGGAGAATTGTTATCGCAGTTAGTTGTACCTGACATACTCAAATAATAAGATTTAGAAGCCCAAGGCCAGTTATACATTCACTTTGGAGGATAGAAGACTGATTTGTGATTGGGTTAACAATTTGAGAATGCCAGATGTATATGCATCAAATTTGTCTAGGTGTGTTGATATGAATGGAGGAAAGTTGACCTTTATAATGAGCGATGACTGTCAGATTTTCCTAGTGTCATTGATGCCTATTGCATTCTGTTCATTGCCCGATAGAATTTGGAAGCCCATAATAGAGATAAACTTATTTTTCAAAGATTTATGTTCTAACACATTAAGGGAGGAGAACCTATCTTTGATGGATAGCAATATTTTCTTAACCTTAAACACGTTGGAAAAAAAATTTCCTCCTGGTTTTTTTGATGTTATGGAGCATCTTCCAATTGACCTTGTGCAAGAGGCATGACTTAGAGGGCCTGTTCAGTGTAGATGGATGTATCCCTTTGAGAGGTATTGACTTTTAACATTTACCTTCATGTGTTTTAATTGAACATTATTTCATCTAAAAGATCATACTATGCAGTACTATTGGCAAATGTAAGCGGACCATAAAAAATAGATCCTTAATTGAGGGATCATTACGTGAGACTTATTTGGTTAAAGAGACCTATTATTTTTGTTCATATTATTTTGAACATGATGTACCATGTCTGGGAAACCGACCTAATAGGCATGATGATGGAGACAATACAGATCCTTCAGCACTATCACTTTCAATATTCAATCAACCAGGTAAAGGAAGTTCGAAAGGTGGTCCACTTCGATATTTGAATGAGGTGGAGCTTAAGTCAGCTACAACACATGTATTATTAAATTGTCCTGAGGTCCTGCCTTTTTATAAGTGAGTATATTTATATTAAGGACAATCGTTCAAGGTCTATCTAAGTTTTAACTAATGAAAGTCATAACTTTGTCGTACAGCTACTTCGTGGCTTTACACAGGGATGTTGCTGTTTATCCTATGTTTTTAGTGTGGTTTAGAGAACATATAAGTGTAACTTATATATTTAACACAATTTACACTTTTGTTCAATCTTATGTATATTTAAATTCTAGCTTTTTTTGAACTTTTTATAGGTTCATAATCCACTTAATTATGGCCCAAATGGCCAATTTTTACGTGATATAGATTGGGGAACTGATGCTAAAGTCAGAAAGTTTTCTAAGTACTCTATCAATGGTTACAGATTCATACAGAAGAGTTCTCTAAGGGCAAGAAAACCAACAATAGTGGGGTTTGGGTAAAAGGTGATGGCGGTGTTGATTATTATGGTGTGCTTCATGAGATTTTAGAACTCGATTATCATGTTGGTTGGCCAAAGAAAAAATTAGTTCTCTTTTGGTGTAAGTGGTATGATCATCTGCCTAGGTTAGGTACAAAGATGCACCCTCAGTACAAAATAATTGAAATTAAGTGTACAAGGGAGTATGGACTCTATGATTCATTTGTCATAGAAGAAAATGTGAAACAAGTGTATTACACTCCTGATCCTTTGTGTAAGAATAAATCTGCATGGTGGGTAGTTATAAAAACAAAGCCTATGGGTAGAGTTGAAGTAGAGGATGCATTGGATATAGCATATAAGAATGACATTTCAAGTGTTAAAGAAAGGGTGGATGATGAATTAGAAGGTGAGTTACAGCATAACGAAGGCCTACATGAAGAATTTGATTCTTCTGAACTTAGATTGAATGTTCATGATTATGGAGAAGGAACATCCAGGGAAAATGATGAGGAAGATCCAACTGATGAAAGTAAAATAAGCGAGGAAGAGTTGATGAAAATGAAACAAGTGATGAGGAAGAATCGATGAATGAATATGAAACAAGTGATGAGGAAGAATTAATGAATGACTATGAAACAAGAAACGAGGATTGAGTTGTTATTAATAGTAGTAATGTGTTGTAACAAGGTCTTGAATTTTATTTTAGATGCTGCTTTTTGCTATTTTTCTTGACAATATAGTGTCTTTTCTTTGTTAACATTTGTAGTGCCAATAAGAACATTTCTGGTTGTTTGATTAAATAGAAGTGGTAAAACTACTGGTACTATCCATGATTTTCTTGTCTTGTTGCATTTTCTTAAATCCTACTTCTTTAGTTCCTCTGCATAAAGAAAGTTGTTTATTTGTGAAGTTTTCTGTGTAGTCTGAAATTTATCCTATGTCTAAGTCTTTCCTATTTATGATTTCTTGAGTGTTGTCTTCCGTTTCATTCAATCTTAGTTTGTTATGTGGTTTCTGCAATGGCAGTTTCCCAGTTAAACCAGGATCATTTGAATGGTGTTAACCTTAGATTCAAATATCGAATACTAAAATTATAAGAGCCGATTTATTATTGTTGTTTGAGTAAGGTTACATTAGTAGTATCCAGTGCTTTTGTCTATGTATTCTTTAAGAGGTTGTTTAGTTGCTGGATGAGATACACCGGAATATTTTTTGGAATTAATTATTTTTCAAATTCACCTTAACTGCTTTAGTTAGTAGAGTGGTAACAAATTGAGATGTTTGAGGGATATAGAGTAGTTTAGAAAAATACTCTTATGATTAAGGTTGTATATGTATTTCTCAATGTGTATGAAAATACCTTAAAAAAATAGATAACATATATTGAATGTAATAATTATCTGATCATAGTGACAAATACAAGGACAGATACGTAGCATCTCACTATTCAAGACAAGATGAGGCTTTCTTTCACTCATTACTAAAGGGAATGCAGAATTTAATTTTCTTTTGATCTAAGAAACATATCTGGGCAGCATAACACAGACTAACTCCATTTGGTGGTTCTTTTTTTCCAGGTGGTTAATAAATAAAATCAATGGCATCAAAATATCATGGTAATGGATGGAGTAAGAAAGGTAAGAATAAACCTGATAATTTTCTTGCAGGTCAATATACAACACCACCACCACCACCTGCTACCACAATTCTTCAACCATCTACTACAAATATTCTTCCTCCTTCAAGGGAAACTATTTCACTACTAAATTCTTTTTTTAAGCCCCCATCGCCCCACCAGTTCCGTCCTTCTTCTCCCCATAATAGTCTGCATAGTATCTGTTTATTTGTACCTTCAAAATCATCCATACCTTGCCTTTCTAGATTGAGAATTGGATGTCCTAGCACTTCAACATCGCCATCCATTGATAGTGCTACAACATATAATGCTACAGCAGCTGTTTCCCAGATTCTGAAATTTAAAGAGGTAGTAGAATATGATGACAACGGGAGGCTAATTATCGCCCCTGATGGTAATGGGTAAGTAAACCTTTTGTTTTCCCATAATTTTTAAAATTTTCGAAAGCTAAGATAATTTAATATAATTTTATTACAGGTTCTTTCCCACATATAGTGGCAGACATATGGTTATAGAAGAAATTAAAATATTTTAGATGGAGCCATAGGGTAGTTGGAACAAGATTCGACTTGACGTTAGAATTCTTATGTGGAACGAGTTTATGGTATAATCAAAATCAAAGAATTTACCATTTTAGTATGCTATTAATGATGAATTTACCTTTGTATCCGTCAACTTATTTCATGACTTTATATTAAACTATTTTGTAGACAAAGTGTGCATGGAATTCTTGTCATGGAAATGAAATACAATGCATTTTCAAGTTGAAAGCAGCTATACGGATCAAAGAACACTTGTATGATGCCCGGAGGAACTTGGAAAAACCTGGTTGGCTGAATGTTGATGTGTGGGTCTAGTTCTTTGAAAAATGGGATACTCCTGAATATTGGGCGAGGAGGGAACAGGCAAAGGCAAATAGAGCGTCTCAAATGGGTGGCTCTTTGCACACTGTAGGTTCGATGATTTTCACTACCCACTGACGAAGACTGGTAATATTAGCTTAAATTTCTGATTTGTTCATTTTAGTTCAATGTTCTAAACCATGACATAGTGAAGTCGTGTGGGGATTTTTTGATTCACTATTGTTGTTATCTTATTGTTGTTGTTCATCTTGAAGTCTAGTGAAGCCGTGTGTGGCCTATTTTGATTCACTAGAATTATTGTTGACATCTTGTTGCTCTTGTTGTTGCTTGTTTCTTTTGTTGTGAAGTTGATCTTGTATCACACTATCTGATGGTTTTAGAAAGTAAGAAGAAGAGAATTAGTGGACTGTGTACACTCTACCCTCTGATTGTTGTTGCTTAATTACTAAAATATAACAATTTGGTGTTGATTAGGGTCACATTCTCTCTATTTAATGAAGTGTTGGTGCCAACGGCTTAGTCGAATGCATGATCTTTCTGAAAGTTGGAATCGATCCTACTTTCCAGCAATGATATTTTTAAGGTTTCTAATCCTCTTCTCAAGTTTTGAAATATCGATCATTTCAATATTCTGCATCTGCATATTTCCTTCAGTCCTGTTGATCAGCATATTTGTAGTTACTTTATGTGCATAAACTAAATTATTGCTAATCTGCAAACTCATTTTAGTAGTATCAGTACCTAAAATTTATGCAAATCTACCATCGCTCCTAGTTGCTTTTGGACTCTCACTTGCAAGTTCTAAACTATCAGGCAAATTGGGTTTACAGACACCTTTGTCATTGTTGTCCTTGCTCTTTAGTTGCACCATTTGGCTAACTACATATGTGTCATCTCCATCTAATTCTTCCGATTTTACATTTGAAGTTTCAAGTGTTTCTTTTAGTGATTTTGATTCCATTAAGGCCTCCCTTTCTGTGAGAGTTCAAGATCCATCATTCAAAGCTAAAAAAGATTGGTTGTGGGTGCTACGTAGGAGTTCTTGATTATTCGGTACAGTAATTCCTTCTTTTAGGAGCCTCCTCTGGCGTAAAAATTCTGAGATCATTAAATAGTCATCTTCATTATCAAATGGCGATTCTACAACTTTCGTTCCATAACCCCGAATATAATTGACATTTGTTCTAACCTCATCACTTTTCAGTGCAAATTCACAACACATTGAGGCATTTAGTTTTTCCTTGTGTCCCCATGGCAATCTTGGTATCCTTCCATGGGTTTAATACTGCTATCCCTTGATTACACACTTAACTACATCATCTGGTGCACTGTTATTTCTCTTCCACCATTTAGTGCATCCTTTATTTTTCTATATAATTTCTGTACTTACACAATACCTATGAACTAAGCTCAGACTGAATTAGCATCTACATCTGAAGCTCCTCTAGCAGACCTAGTTTCCATCATATATACGAATATAGTGACAATTTGAAATATATAGGTGAGAAAACATAGTTAAGAACTTAGTCATAATATATAAACTTATAATAGTTACACGTTATATCTCATATAAGAATTTCACAACTCATAGATATAATTAAGTTCATATTTCAAAATATCACATTTGTTAATACATCTTATGATAATTCTATTTGCCCCATACAACAAACCACTTTATTGCAGGAAACTTATTTTAGAGGACGTCATACTTGAAAGACGCAAGATAAAGAAGAGCCACTTCTCACTGTACAAGCTTCCTTTTCCCAAACATGATATCAGTTGAGATGTTAATCTGATTGACTTCTTCAACAGTCTAGAATCTATTGATATCAGTTGAGGTGTTAATCTGAACAAGATCACCACTATCTTCCTTGGGTCATACTATAGTTAAATTCCCAATTGTCCAACTTTTTTTAGTTTATAGATAAACCCATAGGAATTCCAATTGCTACATTAATTCACAATATCTTATTCCTTCATATCAAAACTTTATTTGGATAAAGGAATATATTTATGAATTCTTAGGATATTGTTTGCTAACATCCGACTCAAACAGCCTAGAAGGTATATAGATGTTGACATCTTTAATTGGACTGTCATAGTTTCTCCAAGCATGATTCACGCAACTAGGCACAACTTGATCGAGTCCAAATTTCATTGATACTCTATGCGGGTTGTACAGTTCTTCACAATCCATCCCAACTAGTTCAGAAGCTCGAACAAGTCGAGCAAATATTAAGATTTCTCTTCCCATATTTGGTCCAACCACCACATATTCCTCCCTTTCCTTGTAGAATTTGTTTATGCCCCGATTCTTCAGAGTATCAATAGCATAAGGACCACAAAAATATTTTGTTGTTGAACCAATTTCACTCCTAGAATCGATATGTACTAGTTTTTTCACTTTATGCCATCTAGACACTCTTGGCTCTCCACAGTAAATAGCATTAGGCTTAGGCTGCAAACTGGTAAATCTCTCCCAAGAACATAGTTGAACAAAATGAAGAGGAGCGCGAAGGATAAGTTCTGACTTATCTTATATATATCTAGAATTACTACTATGTTTAGTGTGCTTAGATGAAGATACAATCAATTGGTTAAGAAAGTTCAAATCTCGATAAATATCAAATCTCTATAAATACTAGCAAGAACAGCAGGGGCAAGTGCCATTTATTTTCAATGAAGCCACTGCCTGTTTTAACATGAAATTGTTTGTACTGTTTTGTCCAGACTCCATATTGCGGAATAGCATGAATAAGAGAAGAAGAGACAATTAAGTACAACAAACGCATGATTCTGCTAAACTACTACTTTTTATATAGCACCAAGCTATATTTCAACTCTCCTAAACTACTACTTCTGTTGGATTTGTATTAGTTTTAAGATGTTTTGTTTTATGTTGCCCGGACTTGTCTTTATACTTGCATGATCTCTTTTTCAAAAAATTTGCAAGAATATGAAAATGGAGAAAAAGAGCACCCTTTTCTTAAGGTCTACGAAGAGACGCATAGGAAGAAAAATAAGGACAGTACAAGAGGAGATTGGGTCGAAAAGCATGTTAAGAATGCATATGTAAGCTAATAACTTTTACATACATTGTTTTATTATTACTCAACTTTGCTTGTTTACATACTGACAAATAATTTTTCTTTCAGGAAGAATTTCAAAAAAGCATAGAAGAGTGGCATCAAACCCAACCTACTTCAGAGGATGGTACCATGGTCCAACCATCACCTGCAGATATGACTAATATGTGGACAGCTATGGTAGGTGATCCAATGAAAGGTAGAACCTACGGGATAGAGGTTCTCCAATCCTCAAGTAGTCTTTCATTGTTTCCCAGTTCCTCTTCTACTTTGCAAACTGTGGAAGAAATGGTAGCGATGAAAAATCAAATTATGGAATTGATGCAGAAATGTACAGCTAACGATACTAAGTTTTCTAAATTTAAGGAGTTGGTTAAGAAGCACATGCCGCAAGTATTTCATGATGAGGAAGATAGTGGATCTGATGATAATTAGATTGTAGTTATTGTTCTTGTTTTTGGTTGTGACATTTAAATGTTTAAACTGTTTGATTTGATGTTTGTTTTGAATGTTTTAAAGTGGTTGTATTTATAAATTTTTGTCGTGTTTGATCCTATTGTGAAAAATACATTAGTTATGTTATTTATAATCTAAGAGCAGTGTAAGCTAATGCAATATAATAATTATTAAACAATTATTTATTAAATAATAATAATTATTAAGTAATTATTTATTAAATTTTCGACTACAGTAGTCGGAAAAAATATAATTATTAAATAATTATTTATTAAATTTTCGACTACAGTGGTCAGAATAATTATAATTATTAAATAATTATTTATTAAATTTTCGACTGCAGTAGTCGGAATAATTATAATTATTAAATAATTATTTATTATTTTTTCAACTACAGTGGTCGGAATAATTATAATTATTAAATAATTATTTATTAAATTTCCGACTATAGTAGTCGGAATAATTATAATTATTAAATAATTATTTATTAAATTTCCAACTACAGTAGCCGAAATAATTATAATTATTTATTAAATTTCCGACTACCTTAGTCGAAAAATTTATAATTGTTAAATAATTATTTATTAAATTTCCTACTAGAGTAGTCGAAATACTTATAATTATTAAATAAATATTTATTAAATATCTGACTACGTTTTTTTTATAGTAGTCGGAAATTTTCGACTACAGTAGTCAAAAATTATTTTTCGACAAGCTATATTCTGACTACCATGAAACAGTCGAAAAGTAGTAGAAACTACCTTATTTTCTGACTACATTAGCCATTGAAAAAATGATGTTTTCTAGTAGTGAAAACTTTATCTCTTCACACTCCATATCAACTAGAGCTCTCCCAATTGCTAAAAATGTTCTCCCTAGTATGATTGGTATCTCATTGTCGATTTCACAATTGAGGACTACAATATCCACTGGAAGGATGAACCGATCAACCTTAACCAACACATCATATAATATGCCCACCAATTTTTTTATTGAACGATCTGCCATCAAGAGTCTTATGGTTGTAGGTGTAGGATAACCAAACCCCAGACTTTGATACACAACATATGGCATCAAGTTGATACTAGCACCAAGGTCACACAATGTCTTTTTAATTCTGTGCATCCCGATGGTGCAAGGGGTTGTAAATTCATCGAGTCTTCCTTTTTATCCACCATGGCATTTGACATGATATAAAAATGAATATGCATCACTTCAATAGTGTCACAATCTATAATTCGCTTTTTGGACATCAAGTTCTTCATGGACTTAGCATACCCCGAGATCTCTTGAAGAGCTTCTAACAATGGGATATTGATTGAGAGATTGCTAAGTTATTCAAGTAAATTTGTGGACTTTGCCTTGTCATCTTTCTTATTTAACCTATGTGAAAAGGGTGGAGGAATTTTCATTGGGGTAATTAGAACACTTTGAGAGTCATTCACATTTTGCTAATCACCATCAATCACTTTAGGAGTCTCCTCCTCATCACCCTCCTTTTCAACTATCATCGGTTCCTCATCACCCGCTTCATAAGACTTTGGAGTATCATCATTTGGATTTTCGAGCCTCTTACTCTTTGCACTTGCTTATTCATCAAGATACTTTTCATCAACCTCAGTGAAATTTTCACCAAGATTTCTACCACTTTTAGTGACAATTACCATAATATGGCCATTTATCTTGGGATTGACCATCGTATCACTAGGTATGCGTTGGGTTAAAATTTGGATCATTTTCATCTCCAACTACATAATGAAGGCCGAATGAGATGTGACCATTTGGTTTAATTGAGAGAAGTCACTTTTTATCTCTCTTCCCATTTTATCGATACCTTCAACTCACATCAAAATTTGGGCAAGGACATCCTTTATTTTAAAGTTTTTCTGATCTATCGAGCTTAATTCCTTGTCCTTAACATGATTCTGAGGGAACATATCTATCATATCCTTTATCCTTGTCCCTCCAATCTCAGTTTTTATCCCTCTTTTTATCGTACTAATCATGATCCCAATCTCAGTTATTCCAACTTTAATTCCCACCTTGCCATTGGTAGGCGGGGCAGGAACCCCCCCCCCCCCCCCCCCGATGGTTCTCCATGAACCATATAACTTCATCGAGTGCCTTAGTTTCATCCTCATCATAACTTTTGGCACCTTGAGAGGCAACGACATTAATCACTTTTGAAGGTGTTCCCATAACGTGTTTAGTGGGAGCTCTAATTGGGTCATCACCGTGGCTATATTTTCATCCCTTTTCTCATCTTTATTTCATTTCTCTTTGTTGACATAAGATATGACGGGAGACCCTGTGTTTACTTCAGAGTCTTGAATGTTCCACCCTCTATTTTGTTTTGTAACTTGGTCGAGCAAATTTGATTCATCCCCATATGACAACTTGAGAAGAGACCCTCCAGATGCATTATCAACAATAATTTTATTCAATTGGTCTAATGCCCATTAAAATATTTGGAGATGCATCTTCTCCAATACATCATGGTTCGGGCATTACATGAGTTTGTCATTGAACCTTTTCCATACCTCATATAAGGGCTCTCCACTATGTTGAAAAAAATTTGAGTTTTCATCTCTTAGTTGTAGCATTCTAGACAGAGGGAAATATCTATCCAAAAAGGACTCTATAAGTTTGACTCAAAATGTAATAGACCCGACGTGTAGAGATGTCAACCACAAAATCGCTTCCCCCATCAAAGAAAATGGGAAAAGCCTCAGACGAATAGACTCTTGAGTAATATGGGAAATATAAAATGGGGCGCACACCTCAATGAAGTTTATCAAATGTATGTTTTCATCTTTGGGTTCTTGGCCCCCGAATAGACCTTTTATTTGTAACATATGGAGCATCACACAAGTAACATGGAATACCCTGTTTCCCTTGATCGGTGGAATAAGGGTGGCACTAACACACCCCGCATCATGAAGATAATCCTCATCCTCGAGGTGACCATCAAATGAGCTATCATTGCTCCCATTTTGGCTCATGGTGTTGTGATTACTACGAAAAACACCTAACAAAAGAACAAAAAAAAAACTATGTAAACTAAAGCATCACAGTTATGCCAAGGTTACTAATAAAACTACACAAGTGACAACTATGTTCCACTCTGCGACAACGGCGCAATTTTTTATAATGTTCCACTTACACATTGAATTAAGTGAAAAAAAGACATTGTCAATATATACCCAACAAGAGTCGGGGTCGTATCCATGAAGAGTGTAAGCTAAATTTCAAAACTGATGTGTGTTGAGAGTTAACTATGCGTTAACCCATAATGCAATATTTAAATGAAAAATAAAAGTAAATTCGAGGGGGGAGTTGATTTGAAGATTTATTGAACACAATTGCAAAAGTAACACTAACAATAGATTGAACAATTTGTAGTTATCAAGTTAAGAGGAACCTTAGGGTTATGCTCTCCTAGATGGTGTGCATGCAAGGGTAATCGAGAGTTAGTCCAAGTTTTATATAAGGGTTTTGGGAAGGCTAGATTTATGGTCTTAGTGTTAACCTTTCGATTAAACACTAAATTTCACTCATGGATTCTTTCAACACCTCATGAGAATTACAAGTTTACCAATACATTACCTCAAACTAGCATCCTTATTTCTAAAATGATGCTTATGAAAATAGTTAATTCAAATATCACCCTTATTTCTAAGATGATGCTAAGAACTAAGTAAAATCAAGTTGTTGTTTACAAATATCCCCGCCCACATCCCTCTTTCAAAAATGATAGGGGATCTTTAGGTAATTGGGGTTTTCACTCCCAATTTTCAATTCAAATGTGGGGTAAAAGTGAAACTCAAAACAATTAACTAGTTATTTGGACTAAAACTCAACACCCACACATTATCCACCACCTAATCAAGCGTAACCCCAAGATATGAATTTATCTACTCATGAAATTAAAGAGAAGAGATATACTCAAATTGGAATTCAACTAATCCATTGGAAAGAAAAATAAGTAAAATCTCCAACTTCCAATTCAATCAACAAAGCTAAATTATCTCTTAGGAACACTCCATAATTTGCTTTTCACTCACAAACTTGTTCTCCACTCTCCATATTGGAAAAATTATCTAAAAAGCTAAAAATATAAAGGGCATTGCCTTTTTTATTTTGGGATTTTGCAAAGTAAAAATCTAATTTTTTCCCTTAAATTTCCCAGCTTGTCGTGATCTTCATAACCTAGTCGTGATCGCGAATCGTGCAATTTCAGTAATCACGCCACGATCTCCACTGGCTGACTTTTTGACCTTTTATGATCACAACCCTTATACTGCGATCGCAGCATCTGAGGGTCATCTCCTAGGCCTAATCTTCAGCTTTTGCTTCTCTTGTTTATTGTATTTTCTTCCAACTTTGTCTAAACTCATTTTCAGTAGATTTATTGCAAATTGACAAATTCTAGAAATTAATGTAATTCAATGAAGAATTTGTCTCGTATACATAATTAATTCATTGTAGTGTGCAAGATTTGGATATAAATAAGTGGCAAATTTGCCACTCATCAGTACGCGATTCCACTTTCTGGATCATTCTCAAAATATTTGCCTTAATCTTATTTAGGAAACTTTCTTGACTCTCTGAACCCTTAATCAACTTTGCAAGAAATGGTTCCATACTCGAATTAGCATCATGGTTCCCCGGTGGAATATACGCACCACTCTTCTCTTTATAATTATCCTTTCTCCTCCAATCACCATCTCTTTCTTTGCCCCTATCCATATATCTATCCCCACAATAGCTTTGACTTTGATTCTATTTCCTTGAGTTCCAAGATTCTTAATTGGATGCTTGGCCCTTGAATAGGAAACCCGTCATCTCTCTGTCCAAATACTTACCTTTCTCCTCAGATTCAAACTCATTGTGTCTAACTAACGTACCCAGTGCACCCACTCCATTCACCTTTTCTGTATTCATAGTTTCAAACGGCATGGTAATTAACCTAATTTTTGTCCTCAATTGTGCTACATATTAAGCCATTGTGTCATTTTGGACTCTCTACTCACTGGAAGCACCAATATCATAAGAACCATCTCTTGTTTCTGCCTCTTGAGTATGCCACCCTTGATTGGTTTTACAGATCCAATCTAAGATTTCCACAGCTAGCTCCTAATGAAGATTTATGATAGCCCCACCAGTTATAGTATCAGCAAAAACTTTGGTATTTGTATTTAAGGCTCTATAGAGTATCTTGAGCAAATTTTTCCATGATATTCTGTGATTGGTAACAGTTATCAACTTCTTATTGAACCTCAACTATGTCTCATATAGTGCCTATGAATATAATTTCCTAAAATTATAAATCTCATCCTTCAACTATCGCATTCTAGAAGGTGGGAAAAATCTATCCAAGAATTATGTTTGTAACTCATATCAAGGGGTAATGGATACACGAGGTAGTTCCCCTAACCATAACATTGCTTTACCTATAAGAGAGAATGGGAACAACTTAAGTGTCAAAGATTTCTGAATCAATCCAGGTAGAAAATACAAAGTGCAAATTCCATCAAAATTCATGATGTGTATGTTTGTATCATCAATCAACAAACCAGAAAATACACCCTTCAGATTAAGTAACTAAATTATTACACTGTAATGTCAAACTTCACCCCTTGAAGCTACTCATGAGGAATGATGGCTCTTATCTCAATAGGCTCAACATACCCTAACTCTTCTTTTGAATCATCAAAAATGGGTAAATACTGATAAGCTAAGGGTGGTTGAGCTTTACCCCTTCTAGATCTATCATATCGAGTGCTGCTCGATGCTCTTCTTCTTGTCTCACTCTTTTATATTGAGATGTTGCCAATCTTGCATTCTCTTTAGCTAATAACCGAGCAGTGGTTTGTACATCTATTTCTTGAACACCATATGGAGGTGGACAATTCAAGAAATTTGGGTTATCTTGTACCCCATTATGCCACGATCCGTTCTTAAGATCTTTCATCTGACAATTCTATTGTAAGGCAAGCTCAAGATCAAGTGGGATCAAGGGATTGTCTTGACTTTGAGTACTGGGCATATAATGGCATATGCCCTAAGAATAGTAGAAAATAGAAATTCAGCAAGCTCAATAACCTCAATCAATCAATCCATAACTATATTCCCCGACAATAGCAAAAAAATTTGATATTGCACAAATTACACCTCCGACAAAGTATAACGCAGTTGTTGATCAAATACAGAACCCATCTAATATTAGGGTCGAAGCCACAAGGAATAGGATGAATCTCTATCAAGAACTTGTTGATGTAGTCAGAAAGTGCAGAAAGTAAATGGGGGATTTTGTAAGAACAGTAATAGTAACAAATCTTAAGCACTTTAGGTTGAAAATTATTATGAGATGAAAGCTAGGATTGTGTTCTTCTTGACTTCCTAATTCTGTAGACTTATCGTGCTCGTCAAACTATCTTGGTGCCTTGCAAGTAGAATCTAACAAGTTATGTATCACCAACCATCTCTCGACACCTTTTGTTGAATTTCACTCATCTTCTCTCGGTTTCAAAGTGTCTCATTACTAACCCTTATCCTAGATCCAAGATTAATTATCTTCTCACATTTTCTAGTTAATTAGATGAAGGTTGGTAGCTTTAAATTACTATTGTGATTTTCTTTTCCTAATATCAACCTCTCACTTGAGTTAGTATTGAATACATGTGTGTTCTTAGTGTCTGTCATTGCTAAAAAAGTAATCAATATGAACAAAACCATAATACATGCATATACACTAATCAATAATGACTTTGCACTTCCTCTACTTTGTTATTCCATAAGGGTTCCCACAACCCTATTTAAGAGGTTTAGTCACTTATTTTTGCAATAACAGCCATGGATTTTATAAATAAAAGCATATAATCTCATAATAAATTAAGAATGAAAATCAGAATCTTAAATTAATATCAAACCCTAAAAGTCAAGAACAAGAATTCCAAGATCAAAGTGTATCTTATAACTGAATATAATATTATAAGTATGTAAGTGTGTAAAATAATGACAAACATCAAGGGGGTTTATATTTTACATCAGGAAAACTAAAAATCCTATCCAAAATAAAGTAGGAACAATCATGTCGGCACCTACCTACGACCCTACTTATGGGAGGTAGGTACTACCTATGGTCCCTATGTGAGTTTGTAGGTCGAAAATCATAAGTACCTCCTATGCCTCATAAGTAGGCCTTCATAGGTCTCAGAACAAAAATTAACTTTTAGAATCTTCTTTCAGTTACTTACGGGCCAACCTACGGGGGATGTAAGTACAACTTACAGCCCGTAAGTGGGTCCATAAGTAGCCTTGTAATACTTTTCATCATATTTTCCCCGTACTCTACTGGAAACCTATTTTCCTACAAAACCAACAAAAAAAATCACATTTAACAACACGACCTAAGTACTTGCATAATTTTTGTGTTTTAAGCATCAAAAATGCCATAAAACTATGGCACAATATAACTGATGCTTGTGTTGTGGACTTTAGAGGTCAGTAGGAGAAGTATTTGGCATTAGTAGAGTTTGCTTATGATAATAGCTACCATTTGAGTATTGAGATGGCACCTTTCAAGGCAATGTATGGTAGGTATTATTGCTTTTCTACTGGTTGGTTTGATATTCTATATGTTAGACCCTATGGTACTAATTTCTCCATGAGTCTTTGGATAAGGTTCAAATGATTTGGGATAGGCTTTGGATAGACCATAGTAGGAAAAAGAGTTATGTGGACCGTAGGCTTTGTTCCTTGAAGTTTACGATTACGGATTTGGCCTTCCTTCATATGTCACTCATGAAGGGCGTTATGAGATTTGGAAAGAGGGGAGAGTTTATATTGAGGTACATTAGACCATTTGAGATTCTTAGAATAGTTGGGGAGGTTGTTTATGAGTTGTCCTTACCCCCATACTTCTTAGTCTTTCATCCATTTTTGCATGTATCTATGCTTTGGTGTTTTATTCTTGATGAGTCTCATTTTCTTTATTAGGATTTTGTCTAATTTAGCCAAAGTTATTAGAAAATTGCATTCTAGAATATTCTTGTTGTTAAGGTTTAGTAGAGGCACCATTCTATTGAAGAGGCTACTTAAGAGGTCAATTCTGACATGCGTAGTAGTTACCCATAACTTTTTATCGATTAATTTTTTTCCTTGCCTTTAATTTTGAGTACGAATTAGAGTCTTAGTGGTGGATGTTGTAATGACCAAATTAGTGAAAACTTTCATTTTATGTACTTTTACCATTTTTCACTTCTTCATAGTTGCTACATGATGATTTTGGGATGTGAGGATGGTTTGCATGATTTTCAGTGCGATCAGGAGTAATTTTGATGAGTTTCTGATTTTTAGAGGTTTAAAAGTCATATAGTTGACTTCATCCAACATTTGTTGTTTTGGGTGTCAATTGACGATATGGACAATTTCATTAGATCCCAAATGTCGAATTTGGGTTAGTAATATGGTTGGTTTAGGCTTAAGACCTTTATTTTATATTTTGACTCTTTGTTAGAAAATAGTTAAAAGGGGTCCCTGGGTTAATTTGTTGAACTCCATGATAGCTCACATGGTTTATGTGGTTATAAGAATCTCCCACAAGAAAGAATTAAATCAAAGATTTTAGAAACTAAATGTAATGACTCACTAAGCTATTTCATTATGTTGTTTTATTCATGTTTCTATGACTTTTCAGTTTCAACTGCATTCATGTCCAAGGTGAGTCCTTTACACTTAGAATACATGATTTGAAAGTATACTCAGTACCTGTTTTACTTATGCATTCACCCCCATATACTCAGTATATTCCAGAAGTACTGACCCACATATATACTTATGTGCTACATTATTTTATAATAGAGGTTTTGGGGCTTGTTTCCAGCAGCACGATTGATCATAGACATCACTTCCCACATCCTGATAATTAGTGAGTCTTCATAGTACAAGGACCAAGCCTATTGAAGATTTAGACCTTATAGATGTTGCTTAACTATTTTATTTCTTTTATGGGTAAGTTGGGGGTTGTCCTAGTGACCTTTTTCACTTATAAGATTAGAGGCTTGTCTGACAATATTTATTTCAGTTAAAGAGATTTTATTGAGATTTCTAAGTTGTAAGATTTCAAAAGGGAGATTTAAAAGTTGGTTTGTTTTAGCAATTATATATATCTCAGTCCACCTTTCTATGAGTTTAGTGCCAATTAAATATCACTGGTTAGCTTAGGACTATTCGTAGTCTTAAGCACTGTGTGATGTCCAGGGTGTACTCTCGGGTCATTACACGGGTACACCACGACACCTACTACAATCATAAGCAATGTACGTTGACTTTTATGTACAAAATTACAAGGACTCAACTATTACAAAGAGATAAAAATACAACTCTATGAACAACAGGTTCCCTATTATAGTTCCTACCTTTGATTGCAGTGTTGTGGTGATGTTCTATAGAAATATAGCACTTTCAACATTTAAAATGAGGAAAATATGCATGTTTCTAAGTCCTTTTTGTTAGATATAATCTGTTTTGGGTATATTTTTCAAGAAACCATGTTTTGGATGATAGGCTCGCGAAAATGGTGAAAAGGGGTGTTTTTGGCCACTTTTAAAGCAATTATGGATGTTTGGGATGTTTTCCAGCTTGATCATGGTTAAATCATGTTCGAGAATCAAAGAAGAGCTGAAAAACTTTACTCCCGGGACCTACTAAGTTGACCCACAGACCACAGGTAGGACCTATGAACCACAGGTACACAAAGAGGGTACCAAAAAGTCAAAATGCCACGAGCTAACTTGCAAGAATTGATCCATCTAAAACCTATGGTCTGTACATATGCCCTGTGCTAGATCGCAGGTGCCACCTACACCCTACCAGACCACAGGTACAGAGAGCAGGTGTCCACTGACCTTGTTTTATCTTATTTTATCTAGGCTTTGATTTTAGGATTTTCTTTTGTTCTATAAATACCCCTTATGTACTTTTTAGTAGGAGTTACACACTTTTGATACTCATAAATATATTTTGATTCTACAATCTGTCTTTGATCTTAGGATTCTCTTATATTAACTTCAATTGATTTATAAAGTTACGGTATTGGGTTTTTATTCATCTCATCATTGTGGTTTTATCTAAGATTTCAATTATAAATGTTATTAGTTTCTTTACAAGTATGAGCAGCTTAAAACCCATATCTAGGGTTGTGCAACCCTGGCTAACGGACGAAGCCAGGAAAGTTCAATTGTTGAATTGAAAAAATACCTATGGTCTGCATTACATTATCTTACATATAGTAGTTGTCTTAGCAGTTGCAAATGTTAGGATCCCTCTAGATATTTCTACTTAATCTAAAAGGGGAGTAGTAACTAGGAAAGGTAAAGACAACAGTAATTTGGGAGTTAATTATTGATCCATTGTGCACAATGGAATATAGTGAATAATCATTAGTTTCATCTAATAACTAGAGACTCAAAAGGTAATAGCTAATTGGGATCATGATAAGGGTTAGTAACGCGACATCCTGAGAATTAAAACGTAAAGGGTAAAATCCTTCTACTCGTCTAAAATACTTTACAAGGTACGTACTTATCTATGCAATCCTAGTGTTCACCTATTACTGATTTCAACCAAAGTTGATATTTTTGCTTGCTCGAGATTACTACAAACAAATCCCCCATTTACATTTCTGTTTTGCCCATAGACTTCAACCACTGAGATCTGTGAAGCCATGTGTTCCCTTGGGATTCAATCCTAACCTTAGTTGGGTTACTATATTTTGATAGTGATTGTACCATCATCTAGAAGGAGGTGTTGCTTGGACGTCATCAAGAAATTGGAACCATTGTCAGGAGGCACGGTGTTGATTTGTGGATAGAAGTCATTGCAATTTTTGGATATTTTTTCTTTTTTCTAGTTCATAGTTGGGCATACACTGGTGTATTCCTAGCACACAGAGTATAGGCAATCCTTTACTCCCACCGATTTCAGAGAAAATCCTGCAATCACATAGTAGGATATCAGAGCCAAAGAGGAATAATCTCCCTTAATACAATGTTCAGGATGGTGTTGATAGACAAATTGGTGAGAAGTTAGCTCATGAAGAGTTAGCAGAGTAGAGATAAATAGTAAACTATTGAGCAGCACTCAGTAGAAATCAAAATAGAGGTCGACCTCAAGCGATTCCAGTATATCAATTTTTCAGCCTTATATTGATGATGAGGAAGATTTGGGATACAATGAGTTGGCTGATATAGGAGCCATTATCCCTTCTGATTTATCTCCTGATATTAAGTTCAATATATCTAGTTCTATGATTCAACTCTTGTACTTGAAAGGAGTGTTTGCGGGACTACCAACAGATAATGCAAATATGCACCTGGCAAATTTTATTGAGATATACAACTCATATACCATACCGGGGGTAGATTGGGAGGCACTGAGACTGAGTTTGTTCCCTTTATCTCTTACTGGAAAAGCATCATTATGGCTTGGGGAATCGCCAATAGGGTCTATTACTACGTGGAAGGAGCTACGCAGACAATTCTTAAATAGATTTTTTCCTCCATCCCGGGTATTGCAGCTCAAGGATGAGATTTATACTTTTACGTAGCTAAAATCAAAGTCTATGTATGAGTCATGGTTACGATTCAAGAAGAGGCTTACTATAGTACCCAACCTCCGAATATCAGGGACAAGCTTGTCGGAGATATTCTATAGAGCCCTAATTACCAGTTCTATAGAGATGGAATACATTATTTCCAGAGGAGCGTTTATGAGATTACGATGGGAGATAGCATCAGGAATTATGGATCAGATCTCATTAACTAACTGAGGGTGTCAAACTCATTATGGATCAGATCTCATTAACTAACTGAGGGTGTTAAACTTGGGAGGTTGAGGGAGGTTTTAATATTTATTCCAATGGAGCTTCTGGTGCACAGAAAGTATCTAAGGACATTGTATCTCAGGAGATTTTATTATTACGAATGGAAATTAGTGAGTTGGTAAAACAATTTGCAACCATAAATCCTTCTAAAGTGCATGAATTTAGGATATCAAAGGAGACAAAGTATGCGGATCATCAATTGGAGGGTTCCCGATCCTAAGGGTAAGGAAATCAATGTCAAACTATCATGATGAGAGAGTAAAGTACATTACACCTAGCAGATGTGAGGGAGAGTCTAGAATAGAAGAGATGTTGACCATGCTAATGAAGGGTCAAGAGATCCAAGAGGCTTGCCTCAAAGAATTTAAAGATGAAATTTTTGGATTAGCCCAAAAAGTTGTCACATGAAACTGTGATTAAGCAGTTGGAGCAGCAGTATGGGCAAATCTCTATCACTTTAGCTAAGAGACAGTCAGATGCACAACCTGTTGACAATGTGCATAATCCTCCAATGCTTGTTCATTGTATGGCTATTGTCACTAGTGATGACTTCTTACCTGACGAGCACTACTTTCCCAATACTAATGAGCCAAAGAAGGAGTCGGTTGTTGAAGACAAGTCACCTGAGACAAAGTTTTACAAGCTGAGTTGTACTGATGATGATTTTGATAGTGAGTGTGATGATGACTACATTTTTGAAGAGCTCCAAAACATAGTAAATAAATTTAGCCCGAGTTTTCTAGAAACTTTAGTTGAAAAGAAAGGGGATCCATGCGCAGTTACTATCCCCTATTTTATTGGGCCTTATGAGATTAATCAGGACCTATATGATTTGGGAGTAAGAATAAATATTATGCCACTGGTAATATACAAGGTGTTGGGATTAGGAGAACTCAAGCCTACATCTGCAAGGTTATTAATGGTTGACTTATCTGTAAGGAAGCCAGTGGGTATTAGTTGTGATGTGGAGATAAAAGTTGCATCATTCCTCTATCCAATGGATTTCATAATTTTGGATTATGAAATTGTAAGACCCCGCAAAATTCTAAGATTAACTCAGTCCTTTAAAGCTTGCTAAAGGGTCCCAGACGTAGAAAATTTTTAGCTAAGTATTCAGACTTAGTGGTATTTTAGCCTTCGTAAGTTGGTAATTCTATTTCACGACCCTCATGACGTTAAAGTAATGATTTTTAGGTTTAATCATGATCAGGTATGTCAGTGCGTATTCCCGGACAAGTTTTGGATTTTTTGGACTTCATTTGACGTACGTTTGGAAGTCCAAACCAGTGGATCGACGCGATATAGATGCGCCGTATTGCCTATCGCGTTGATGGATATTTTCCTCCATCTCCCAGTGCAAATTCTAGTGAATCGACCCGGTGCATTGTCCATCACATCGATGCTAATAACACGGTGCGTTAGTCAATTTTTAGTAATTAAAACCTGCGTTCGGAGGGGTAAATGGGTCTTTTCCCATCTTATATCAACCCCCAAAACATATAATTAAGTCATCCAAATGGCAAAATTTACTCATTCACTCTAGAATTTTTTTCAAGAACAAACTCTAGTTCATCACATTCAAGAATCCAAGTTCTAAGGAACTCCATCAATCTTTCAGAATTCAAGCTTTAAGGTATGTCAAATGTTCATCCAAGGGTCCCTTCCACCCTTGGATCCAAGACACTCTTTTAAACTTTAAGTAAATTGATTTCATGATTTAGATTCAAGTGTATTCATGATTATAATATTGATTGGGTTTCTATTCCATGATTAAGTGCAAGATTTATGTAAAAACAATTATTCTGTATGCAGTATCATGTGAATTTATGTTAAAGCCTTGAAATTGTGATGCCATGTGTTGGTTAATACTATGGGCATATACAATACCTTCCAAGTGTTTGATGAGTTGTTCATGTGAATTAAATAGTGAGAATATATTATGTTAGCATGTATACTAGTTCATTCTATTCAAGTATTTGATAAAACACCTCTATATATGCATTATGAACAAGTGTACATTTTTATGTTATGTAAGGTCATGTGATGCTTTACTTTTCATGCTATCGAGTCCTGGGGGTATTTAATACCCAACAATTTAGCTGTTTACCTAGAGCCAGTATTAGTTATATAATAATATCAGTTATGTCACGATCAGTAGTACTCTCAGTTAGTTATAGAACTTAGGAAAAACTCAATAGACTCAGTATCAGTCCAGTCCAAATCAGTATTCAGTTCAGACCTCAGTAAATTCAGTCAGTTAATAGAATTCAGTAGTATTCTGTTAGTCAATGAAACTTAGTGAATTCAGTTTAGTTATGTTAGACAGTATAATTTGTAATAGTTTAGTCAAGCCTTGTATGAACTAAGAATCAGTTCAATGTCAATTCAGTTGGGAGTAGGATTCATCACCGAGCGAACTCAGGGATGGGGGAATTCCGGCCAGCAGAGGGTTTGATCCTTAGTAGCAATCCCTATGTTACAGAACTATGTAGCCAATGTAGGTTGAGATATCTTCCTTCCAGACTAGGGTTGATACATCTCATACTAGTTTTCCTGCCAGCGAGGGTTGACGAAAGAGCTTCCTGTCAGAGAGGGTTAACTCACAGTTGTCTTTACCCGTGGCACGATACTGACACTCTTCCAATTGGGGTTACAGGTTGGACCCTAATCTATTCAGAAAGGGGCATGTCGGTTAGATAATTACCTCTTACATTCTCAGTTTCAGTCTTCAGAATAAACTCAGTTCAGTTCTACAGAAATTAGGACTGTCAGACACAGTCACTAAGTTCAATACGGAACTCAAAATAGTTCCACAAAATTAGGATTGTCAGATACAATCACTAAGTTAATAGTAATGTAATATCAGTAAACTTAGATATTAGTAAACCAACAATTCAGAACTAAGTATCTAATGTTATCATGACCTCAGTTACAGTTTACGTATTTCATGCATGTACCATCATTCAGTTATCATCATGTTATTCAATCAGTAATGTTCATGCATATGAACCCATGCATATCTGCCTACCTCACTTAGCATACCATTACATTTAAAGTACTGACACATACCTTTATTTTGCGCTATGATGTCTTACATCATAGGTTCACACGCACGGGCTCCCGATCATACTTAGCATCCCGATCCATCAGTAGCAGACTAGTGGTGAATCCTTATTATTCAAGGACATATTTATTATTCCAGCATTTTAGTGCTCAGTTTATTTCAGTAGTCAGAGTTAGTTGGGAACTTGTCCCATCAACTTCTTATTCAGACAGTAGAGGCTTTTCAGACTAGAGTATTTATAGACAGATGTTCAGTTTTGTTATTGATGTACCGTACTTAGTAGTTATTTACATATTTGAACCCTATGGCAAGTTTTCGCCTAATTTTTGTATAAATACAATATTATTATTTAGTTATTGCAGCAGGTACCAGTCATGGGTTAGCTTGTGGTCCCTCAGGATTATGAGCACCGTGTAGCATTAAGGGTGGAGACTCGGGGCTTTACAAACTTGGTATCAAAGCCTAAGGTTCAACAGTGTCCTAGGAAGTCTAAAAACTGCATCACATAAAGTCTTTTGTATGGGTGTGTAGCGCACCACACTTATGGATAGGAGGTTACGAGATGTTTTTAGGAAAGTTTCCCTTCTTTCAATATTCATATCGTGCAAGTGAGCATGAGCTCAAGTTAAACTCTTAATCTAATTCATCTCTTCCTTATGCTTCCAGAACATGTCTTCCATAGAAGCTAATGAAATAAGTAATGAAAACCTGTCAGCCCCTCCGCCCGTTCAGGCAGATCCCCTGAATGAACATCTTTCTCACGCTGAATTTAGAGTTGCTTTTATCACCTTAGCTCATTCAATAGTTTCTCAGAATAATCAGCTGGCTATTATCCTATCTAGGCTTATGGCCCATGCTCCGCAGAGTAAGGAAGAGAGGCATAGTAAAAGGGGAGAAAGAATAAGAGGGCTAGAATGTCAAGGCCAAAGAGTGCCCGAACAAATCCTCTTCGCCATAAATATGGAAAACACCATTAGGGTGTCTCCAGAGTTGGCAGTGATATATGTTTTGGGTGTGGCAATCCAGGCCACAAAGTTAAAGATTATCCCCAGTCAGGTTCCCAAGGTCAGTATAACCATCCCTCAGCTCAGTCTGATCCCCCGAATCAGTAGGGTACCACTTCCAGTGCTACCAGTGGGCAACGCCCAAATAGACTCTATGTACTTCAATCCCGACAGGATTAGGAAAGTTCTCCTGATATGGTCACTGGTACATTATAAGTTTATTATTTACATGTTTATGCTTTGCTAGATCCAAGAGTTTCTTTGTCTTTTGTAACTCCTTATATAGATGTTGACTTCGGAGTTAGTCCCAAAATTCTAGCAGAGCCTTTCTCAGTCTCTACCCCATTGGGTAAATTTATCATAGCTCGAAGGGTATACAGGAACTGTCCGATTATGGTATCTCATAAAGTCACATTAGCAGACTTAGTCGAATTAGTAATGAATGATTTTGATGTCATTCTTGGTACGGATTGTCTTTATTCCTGCTATGCCTCAGTTGACTACAAAAACAAAATTGTCCAGTTTCAGTTCCCAAATGAACCCATCCTAGAGTGGAGGGGTAGACTTCAGCACTTAGGGGTCATCTTGTCTCCTACCTTAGGGCAAGGAAAATGATATCTAAAGGATGTTTCTACCATCTCGTTCGATTCCAAGACTCTAGTTCAGAAACCCCTAATCTTGAATCAATGTAGTAGCATATGAATTCCCTGCCTTTTTCCCAAAGATCTTCCCGAAGTTCCTCCTAAAAGTTAAATCAACTTCGAAATTGACCTTCTTCCAGATACTCAGCCCATGTTTATTCCGCCATATAGAATGGCTCTAGTAGAACTCAAAGAATTAAAATAATAGTTGAAAGATCTCCTAGATAAGGGATTCATCAGACCCAGTGTGTCCCCGTGGGGTGCACCAGTCCTATTCGTGCGTAAGAAAGACGATTCTCTCTGAATGTGTATTGACTATTGTCAGCTAAATAAAGTCATGGTCAAGAACTGGTATCCACTTCCCAAAATTGATGTCTTGTTTGACCAACTTCATGGTACCATTTACTTTTCTAAGATAGACCTCATATCAGGCTATCATCAACTCAGAGTTAGAGAATGTGACATTCCAAAAATAGCTTTCAGGACACGATATGGTCACTTTGAATTCTTAGTCATGTCTTTTGGTATTACCAATGCCCCAGCAGTTTTCATAGTCTTAATAAATTGTGTGTTCAAGCAGTACTTGGACATGTTCATTATAGTTTTCATCAATGACATTCTTGTCTATTCTCTTAATGGGAATGATCACGCAGGTCATCTCAGAATCGTACTTCAGACCCTCAAAACCCATCAGTTATTATAGTATTTATCCACGACTTACATGTCAGCTCTATGATCATAGCTTAAACTCGTACCCGTTAGCAAAAATTTGGTACGCTTAGAGTTCCAATTATAAGGAGTTACAATTCGCTCAGTGTTACGAATCATGATCCACGAATACAGAAACTCCAGACTTATTTCGTATAGCTCATAACCCATGTACTCATGCCATGCCTTACAGTATGCTTAGTTCCCATAACCCATGCTACACTCCTAACGATCGGTTAAATTTAGATTACGTTATGTATACCCTCAGTTTAGATCTCTGAATAAATCCATGATGTTGACATTCTATTCCTCGAGCCTCAATTAAGTGTCGAGTTTGGTATAGTGTCTATTCATGCTTCAAGCCCTCATGTTTTAACCCTTCAGTGAACTCTCCTTGTAAAATAATGTAATGATAAGAGATTGCTTAGGTGAGAGAGAGTAAATGTTCCATGGTAAGGAAAGATTTTTGCATACTTATTTTATTCGAGGCTGTAGTTATGAGTATAGGCTTAAATGTCAGGTTAGTGTGCATGTGCCATTAAATGGCTAGCAAGAAGTTATATTTAGTTGTTGAGGGGAGGGAAGTCAAAATTTTCCATGAGATGAGGAGTTGAGAAAATGTAGAGTGTGGGTGTTTATTCATATCCTGGATTTACATCAGTCCCCTTCATGTAGTTATTAGAACTTAGTTATAGTCTCATTTCATTATTCAGTTCAAAACTTAGTCCTCGTATGAGCTCAGTTACAGTCTCAGTTACGATCCTAACTACCGTCTTAGCTACAGTCTTAGTCCCTGTCCCTGTCCCAGTCCATTAATCAGCTTAGTAACTCCATTCAATTTTAGGTTTACTTGACCATAGCGTACAGTTATCAGTATTTCAGTACCTCAGTTTATACACTATTTCAGAATCATGTTATACGCTTGGTCTTGCATTCTCAAATAGTACAGTTTTCATGAATTCACGCCCAGTCATCTCATGTTACCCAGTCAGTCTTACCTCATATGCAAATACTCTACAGTTTCATCCCAGTTATTCAGACTAAGTACAGTTCAATATTACTTGACCAAGTATTCAGCTATCAACCACACAGATAAACAGATAAGTTAGGGTGTTTATGCACTCATGCTCAGCACCCATGTGAATATTTTCAGTAGTCTCAGGTGTAGTGTTGTACTAAAGTGGAGAGTATAGTTGAGAGAATATTCGAGGAATATGTCTAAGCTTGAAAATTTGTAGTTGCAGTGTATAAAGCTTAGTCACTCCATCTTAGATGATGTTTCCAAGGCCTTGCTTCATATCACAAAATTTTAGTCAGGATGTGATTTCTTATTCTGTCGTTTTATTCAGCCTATGTTAAGATTCCTTGCTCCCTAAAGTCACTAGCACTCTATAGAAAGAGTGTCAAAGGAAGGCTCCAGTCGAGTATAAGATTTTAGCATAAGATAGTCCGCAAGTCAGCAATTTAGTTTAGTAGTCAGGCAGGCAAGTTCATATGGGTTTGTTTCCCATCTTTCCATTTAGTCGCACAATCCAAAGTCGCAGGGATGTAACTATTCCAAGATCGAACAACTATGTAGTTGCGAGTTCATCTCAGTACAGGCATCATGTCGTAGTTTCAGATCCTAGATATTCAGTTATGATTCAGTTCGTAGGTGCCCTGTGCATTATCCCAGTCTTTCCTCAGTAGTTCAGCCAAGTCAGTATCCTTCAGGAGACGTATTATCCCAAGGGGGAGATACACTATAATTTCCCCGAACTTGCATGACCTAAAACTTCCATCTTCTCATCACATAATGAATACAGTTTTGAGTAGTCGGTACTCATAAATTGACCCTCAAGTTACACTATTAGCCGTAAGACATATATTCAGGGACTCAGTTCAGTTCATGATATTCAGTTCATGTATAACGTTTCAGACTCAGTTATGTTCTCATGTTCCCATTCATGCGTGTTCAGTAAAGGATCTCAGTTTTAGATCGATAATCTTACACTCTTGAAAATATATCCCATTAAGGGGGGAAAGAGGTTTGGCAAGAAGGGGGAGTTTAGTACTCGATATGTCAACCCTCGCAAATTTCTCAGTCATTTAGGAAAGGTTGCTTACAAGCTTAGGTTGCCTCCGGATCTAGCCTCAGTATACTCAGTATTCCATGTCCCCTTGCTAAAAAAGTGCATAGGTGACCCAGCAGTTGTAGTCCCTTTATTGGCCTACAATCTACAAGAATGATCATGATTTTGCACTGGCTTGTGACCAATGTCAGCATCAAGGCAATATCTCTCAATGCCATGAACTCCCCATGACACCCATCTTGGAGTTGGAGATATTTTATATGTGGGGAATTAATTTCATGGATCTGTTTGTGAGATCCTATGGCATGAATTAAATTTTGGTAGCGGTCGACTATGTATCCAAACGGGTGGAGGCAGTTGTACTTCCAGACAACAAAGGCAGAAGTGTCACTATTTTTCTACAAAGAAACATCTTTTCTAGATTTGGCACTCCACGTACAATCATTCAGGACGGTGGTTCTCACATTTGTAATCGGTTGTTAAAGGCCATACTTTATAGGTATGGTGTGAATCATAAGGTGGAAACACCTTACCATCCACAGACTAGTGTCCAAGTGAAAGTCTCCAACAAAGAAATAAAGTCCATATTGGCGAAGACTGTGAATGCCAACAAGACCGACTGGTCTAGAAAGCTAGATAATGCATTGTGGGCCTACCATATAGATTATAAGACTACCATATATGCCTCTCCGTATAACTTGTATATGTAAAAGGATGCCACTTACCAGTTGCACTGGAACATAAAGCACTTGGGGCGTTGAAAAAGCTGAATTTTGAATGGCGTGATGCAGCGAACTTGAGGTTGAGCAAGGTAAATAAGTTGGACAAATTCCGAATATGCGCTTATGAAATCAGAGACATTTACAAAGAGAGAATGAAGTGGTACCATTATAAGAAGATTAAAAAGAAGATGTTCAAACCCGGTGATGTGGTCTTGCTATATAATTCAAGACTATGCTTATATCCTGGCAAACTGAAGTCAAGATGGACCCAACCATTTATTGTGGTTAAGTTGTTACCACATGGTTCTATTAAGTTAAATCGTGATGGTGATGTCCCGTTTAAAGTGAATGGGAAGTGTATGAAACACTACATGGGAAACCTAGAAGAAGTTTGAGTTTGTGCTGAGATGGACCTTGACGAAGTCAGAGTAGCCAAGGGAACTGAGTCGTGCCTCGAAAGTAAATTAGGCTCTTCTTGGAGGTAACCAAAGGTATTTTGTTATTTTTATTCGTATTTCATGATTGATGTAATATTTTTGCACCAACAGTACCACAGGTATGTTCCTAACTCTCTTATTTTGGTTTGATGCATAGGGGACAATCTAAGATTTCCAGTTGGGGGTGGGGCTTCTTCTGGGTCTTGATGTCCTCTTGAGATTTTTGTCTCCATGCCTCTTTTCCCCAGAGTATTATTCCTAGTAGATCCGGCATGTTTAGGTGTATAGTGTTTTGTTTCGTGGTGTTTTGTGTAATTAGGAGTTTTTTAAGTATTTAGGGCAGTAGTCATATTTTGACTGATTTTTTATACCCCTCAAAAATTTATGTTTTAGAATTGTGTTGATGTATATATGTGTGAACTTTGTGGATTTTTGGATGGAATTAGGATTATGGACAGGATAATGACTTTTTGACAATTGCATGAATTAGATAGGTAGTAGTGGTGATATTGACTCTGTTCTATGTGAGTGTGAGATACTACCTAGCGCCCTTTGTATGTGAATTCAGAACTTGTCTAGTTAGTCTTCCCTAGGTTGAAGAATAGTTGACACGACACGAACCAGGGCCTTGTCCCAAGACCAAATCTTACACAACCCGTCATTTTTTCTCGATTAAAACCATTACCAAGCAACCAACCAATCCATTAACCATTTATTAACCAAGGACATTAGTAGTGGTATCGTCATACCGACTATACTTGCAAGTTTTGTCCATAGCCAACCTATGTAGGTTTAAGGGATTCCATGTACCCTTCCATTAACCATATTAACCCAGTTGGGTGTCCATAGCCAACCATACTAGAATCTTGGGAACGATTCTAAGCTCGGCTCTTAATACCAAATGATACACGAACAAAGTACGGAATCAAAAACTAAACTATGATACGAATACGAAAGCTAAAGAGGGATAAGAAATAAGATAGACACAATACAAGGAATTGAAAGAAAATAAAAGGTATATCAAACCCTAAACCCTCAATCAATTAAATCGAAAAAAGTACCTAAATCTTTCATAGACCTCAAGGGAATCGATTCCCAAGCAACCCACGACTCTAAACAAAAGATCAACACAAGAGAATCCACGCTTGCCTCAAACTCTCACAAGTGTTCAAATTCATACTTAAACATAAACTACTTACTAAAATGAAAAGAAGTCCTATTGATAGTCTAGGCTAGGTTATTATATCATATGGGCCCAAAATTGACCCATTTAGGAAAGACAAACACATAAAAGCCCATTAGGCACTTGCTTAAGCATATGGGACACACATGGGGCATATCCCAAGGGTAAAGTGGGCTATTTTGACCCGCTCTCGTAGATCTAGAGAGGATTGGGCATACCTCCAAAGAGGATGGGGCGCATCTCCTCTTTAGGGGGCTTTCTAGCCCTGTTTGGTCTTCCATTGGCCTCTCTAATGTCCCTTAAGTCTCCTTGGTCTTCATAATTATCCAATGGATGCCTTTCGGTAGACCTTAAGAAGTCTTCAAGTTTCATTTGACCTATAAGCATACTCTCTAGGAACTCGGAGGCTATTTAGCTTGTATTATCCTCCCCTTCTTGAAAAGGATTAGCCCTCGAATCCAGACCTTGCAACACCAAAGGAAGGACAAACAAACATAATATACTCATATCATGAGGGTTAGAATTATCTCATTCAATCATACCATCATGCCAAGTTTTCACATTCTTAAGATATAACCAAGCATCAAAATGATCAACAAAGGGTGTATAAACCCACAAAGTAAGAGCTACTTGGTCATCCAAGAGATTTAAGCAAAGGAGTGTGCTAAGGGAACCATGGTAATCATTGAACCTCTCATGAAGGTTCACATGGTTTCTAAGTCTCAATAAGCTCATAACCCCACTATAGCACTCATCTTTGTTGGAGACCCTTCCCTTACATAACTTTAGCCTCTCAAGTAGATTAGAAATCTCCAAGAGAGACGTTCTGTCATAGGAATGAGTTCCAACACCCTAACCTATGGTTGGATTGTCTTTTTTCCCAGGCACCAAATAGTGTGGAGAAGAACCTCCACATTTTAAAGGATCACTGCGATCAAATGGGTAGAGTGTCCATGGACATAGGTTTAGGAAATACTTCTTTCCCCCAAGATTACCACCAATACAATTATTTGTACCCTCTATACTTGCATGATCACCAACAAAGGCAATTAGAGGATCATTCCCATTCCATCGACTAACAATCTCAACATTACCATTCACTTAAGGTCCTTTAAGCACTTCACAAATATTCCCAAGTGATGGGCTAGGTTTACACAAAATTCGGTTCTCATGACTTCCACAAGACAATGTACTATCACTTATCTCAATAGCTTCAACACTAGGTGGACACAAATCGCTCTTACTAGAAGATTCAATTTTGTCATCATAAGGATCAACTAGTGTTTCCACGCTTTCAAGTTGTACATTATCATCATGAAGTAAGGAGACATTAGGCATACTTAAGGATAAACTATCTTTCACACTTAGTTGGCTACTAGCCTCATTTACCATAGTGGAAGAGTTAGTTTGATTACCTTGAAGTTTGTTTGGATCATGTCCACTCAAAGAAACTCGAGAATTTGGTGGATTGGATAGGACGGAGTTAAGGGAGTTTAGGCGATCTATTATTTTATCCATCCTTCTTGAGAGTGAACTTTACATGCTTTCAATTCTTTGATTTACATCTTGTTTCACACTCATTATGACCACAACTAAAGTTCCCATGTTTATCTCTCCCGAAGTTCTTGGGCTACCTTCTCTCGATGCCATGGAACCTATATGAAAGGAATACTAAAAAACAAAAATAACAAACACGTTAAAGGTTAAGAAATCAACCTCACATGCTCTCAAAGTTTCCACCTTTAGATCATCTCTCAATTGGCGTCGCAAGTGTTGATAGCTCTTTTGTACTCCAATGAGATTGCTTGGTGCCAATTGTGGCTTGAGGTCAGAATAGATTCTTATTTGAAACGACTCAAAGGAAATATTTACGGACATGAGTCAAGAACTAACAACGAATTCAAAAGAGAAAAGCTTGAAAGAAAAGTAGGACGATGAAAGAAAAGGACTCAAGAACTATCAATCAACTTAGTAGATAAGTTACTAGTTGATGAGTAGTTAAGAATCAAAGAAGAGATTTAACAATCAAGAAATGGAAACTAAGAATCAAACCTTGAGCAATGGAGTTTTAAAGGTGTTGAAATGTGTTTTAAGACTTGAATTGATGTTGGAAAGTGTTGATAAACTTGAATTGTGTTGTTGAAGTTGTTTCACGTCAAAAGGAGGTGATTTGCGTTGGGTATGGATGATCTTCGTTGGGCAGTCTGCTCCAGTAGTTGGGACGCAAGTGCAAGGCACCTTGGAAGAACCTTGGCCTTTGCTTGCTGCCTTGAGATGCATTTGGAGTGTGGCCACAACTTGGGCGTAGGTTGGGCGTTCCTCAAGCACAAGTGGTCCGCCTATTGGTCCTTGAAAGGCCAAAAATGCCCTCCAAATGGTCCCCCCCCCTTGTACTCTTTTGTGGAATATTATTTAGGTACTTGTACAAACACTTTTGTACACCTTTTTATTCACTTTTGAGGATCACACAACCACCTTTTGAAGAAAATTTCCCTCGAAGATTTGACTTTCTCCAAGAACACTCAAGAACACCAACAACTTCAAAATGCTCTAACTCTTCAACCCTTGCTCGGAATGCGGTGAAATTTTAATTTTCAACCTTCGAAACACATTCCAAGCATCAATTTCCTTAGATTCTCAACCAAAAATTCCAGATTTTAACTCCATCTTCAACCTTAAAACTTGAGCTTCTCAACAATGGTTGGCCCTCCGATTCACCTCCGATTGAGCTCAAATTCAAGGTTTAGACTCTAATGGTGTTAGGGAACAAGAATCTAACACTAAAATACAAGAAAAGCTTCAAAATCAAAGACTTAAAATTTGACCTAAGGAAAAAACATGAATAGTGAATTTTTTTTTTAGATTTTTGATTTTTTGACTCTCTTTTTTTGTTGATTTTTGAGATAGCAAAACCCAAGACTAGAATCGCGGGAACGATTCTAAGCTAGGCTCTTGATACCAAATGATACACGAACAAAGTACGGAATCAAAAACAAAACTACGATACGAATACGAAAGCTAAAGATAGATAAGCAATAAGATAGACACAATGAAGGAATTAAAAGCAAATAAAGAGTGTATCAAACCCTAAACCCTCAATCAATTAAACCGAGAAAACCACCTAAATCTTACGTAGACCTCAAGGGAATCTATTCCCAAGAAACCCATATTTCTAAACAAAAGATCAACACAAGCGAATCTACGCTTGCCTCACACTCTCACAAGTGTTCAAATTCATACTTCAACATAAACTACTTACTAAAATGAAAAGAAGTCCTATTTATAGACTATACTAGGTTATTAGATCATATGAGCCCAAAAGTGACCCATTTAGGAAAGACAAACACATAGAATCCTATTAGGCACTTGCTTGAACATATGGGGTGCACATGGGGCACATCCCAAGGGTATAGTGGGTTGTTTTGACCCGCTCTAGCAGATCTAGAGCGGGTTGGGCGCACCTCCAAAGAGGATGGGGCGTATCTCCTCTTCCAGGGTCTTTCTAGCCCCGTTTGGTCATCCATATGCCTCTCTAATGTCCCTTAAGTCTCCTTGGTCATAATAATCATCCAATGGATGCCTTTTGATAGCTCTTATGAAGTCTTCAAGTGTCATTTGACCCATAAGCATCCTCTCTAGCAACTCGGACGCCATTTGGCTTGTATTAGTGATTCCCATGTACCCTACAAACATAACCAATTTCATAGCCACCAAGGCTTTACCATTTAATCCTTCCAAACCATGTACACCATTTATACAATTTAAAACTATTCCAAACCATTTATGACCATGCCAAACATTTATAGCATTTATATCATTTAAACTATGCAAAATCACCCAAATCCATTTAGGATCCCATTACCAAAACAAACCATGCAACAGGTTTCAACAAAAGAAGGTCTATCTCCAAGAAGTTTCCAGCAGAGAGGTCAGTTCTCTAAAGCAAGACACAACTCATTAATCAATAGACCTCTTACAAGGTCACAAAGTAGGAATTTTTGACATCATGTGGGATATTTATCTTCTTCAGCTATATAGAGTTTTTTTTGGCATATTTTATATCTCTTCTGTTAGGCTATAGTGTTGATTACTATATCACAATAGAAGAGCACTATTTGTATGAGCAAAATCATAGATTGTATAGCCTAGTTATTAGGTTGTCTTATCTAAATAAAGTTAAGCTACTAGGTCTCATGTTAGGTAGCTTAACTTTCATCCTTTTGTTATCATTTTATGCGAGGTCTTGGCCCAGTCCCCCTCCTTGTACTTGCTTACTTGTTGAAATAAAAAGCTTGGGGGTGTTGCTCAACCCTCGTCCCATCATGGGTCTCTTAAATTAAAAAAAAACATGCAAGAGTTCCAATGAAAGTTGAACAATAGAGTGAAAACATTCTTTTAGGCATTTTATCAAACATGTTGAGGACATACCTTTACCAAGACCAAAACCAATGCATAAACCACCATAATTAGGGTTACTTAAGACCCATTTTTTAAACCAAGACTAACAAGTACCAACATACACAAACCATTACCAAAAACATGTAAAAACATAGTTTAAACCAATACCAAACCATATGCATCAAGACCCTCAACATATAATTCAAAAACCACCATTCATGATTCATAAATCAATGTTTAAAACATAATACACATGCCTTTAGTTGGAAATGACAATAAGGGAAGGAGTATAGGACTTATACAAGAAGATTCTGAAGAGAAACATGACTCTTGAGCCCTTTGAAGAACACATAAAGAAACCCTAGCCTCCAATCTTCAAGAGTAAGTTTAAGAGAGTATTTGGAGTGTTTCCATCCTTTAATAAGTGTTATGAGAGGCCACCAAGGGTTATATAACGTGAGAACATAAGGTCTTTGAAGTAGGAAATATCCAAACTACCCTTGACATAAAATTAAAACAAACCACGTCCAGGGGTACAACTCACCTATACCATATGTATCCTAGGGCACGAGTGGTACCCCAACTCAACTCCAAGACCATGACAAGACCCTACACACTAGTTCCTATATGACTCACACCTCCCTAACTCATACCTAAGGGTATGAGTGGTAGACTCAATCATACCCACAAACCGTACCATTGGTAGAATCCACAAGACAACTGAAACAGGCATTATACGACTTGCCTTGCACCACTCATATGCTTCTATATGACTCATACCAAGATGAGCCATATCTTGGGCAGTAGCTACACCAAACACACTGCCTAGTGTACAAGTAAACCACATAGCCTCCCTCTAACTCATATCCAAGGGTACTATTGGTACCCTTGAGTCGTACCAAGCCTAGTAAGTCAAAAACCAAAGAAATTTTACATGGGTCCAAGACTTCGGGTGTTTTCAATCTCCCCCACTAGGATTATTCATTCTCGAATAACGAGTAAGGGTAAGGGGAAAACAGGAGATAACATATTAATACCCAACAAACTTTTTCTCAACAAAAATAGGAAGAAAGGACACACAACCAATGTGAAAAGATCACTACATAACCTAAACAGGATTTAGACCCCAACACCTCCATTTTGACCCTTAACTAAGTTATAAAACAAAAATGCAAGAGGAACCATTCCTCACCTTTAACGAAGTTAGAAATCAAAATGTGACAAAGAACATATACCCTACTCACAAGATTTCAAAAGAACTAACGCAGATCCTTGGACTCCATGTCCCCTTTCGCGTCCCTAACGGTTTTCTCAAAATTTTGGTTCCACCATGGAACCTTTACCAAAGATACACCTTTTGTTTGCAATCGGTGAACTTTCCAATCCAAGATCCTCATTGGGAACTCCCTAAAAACAAGGAATCCAAGATACCAATACCGCCCAAAGGAACCAACCAACCAAGGACCATCCACACCTTACCCCAACACAACCTTATAGAATATCGGTCGAATGGACTCATGCAAGGGAAAGTCTAATTCAACTTAGAATTTACCAAGACACACCACTATGAGAGCTTGAGTCTAGCTATACACTACCTCCATGCCCAAGCCTAATCAAAGCTAAAAGGAGTTAACTTAAGCCACCGGGCTCTACACCTTACATCTATCCCCAAACACTACTCCGTTTCCATCACCATTATAACAATAAAACCATAATTAAAAGACATGGGAAAACCATGTCCAACCACTATAACCAGAACCCCCAACCTATAATTGAACACCCAAAATCATACAACTACTAAGCCATGAAAATAATTCATAAAAGCATACCTTACCGGACCTCTCAGGTACCTAACACAACTTATTGGTATATCTACCAACCACAACATTTAAGCCTACCGTTTATATACCCATAGTATGGTCTATCCATTAAAAGATCTAGCACCTTATATTATTTCCACAAGGATTTTCCACCACCTTTTCCTTTCCTAACCTTTTCTCACGACAACAACCTTACCTTACTTCCCAAAACCTTAACTGTTTGTAGTCACCCTAGACTCTTCCCCACTTAGGGGCTTCTGTATTCCCCATTCCAATATATGGCTATACTTCCCAAACCATTACCATCCTAACATAACAAGAGTCATTTAATAAACCACCTAGACCATAATGAAGAAACATCCCAAATAAACCATACCATAAGAGGAATCCTTAAAACTGGACACCAAAAGAAACACAACCTCACATACCATGAGTAACTTAACACAAGGTCAAGGCTCATATCAAGGGAATAAGGTGAATGAAAAATGCGAACCTTAGGCATAAGCGCTAAATGAATACTTGCAACAAGTAGAGTACTTCCTTAGCCAAGAGAGAATAGTATCATAAAAATATGCAACCCTGACCTTCCCCTAAAGTCCACCGCTAGAAGAAAGTTTTGACTAACCATCAACCTTCACCCCTATTATACCTACAAGCACAATACTCTGCTCTAAAAGGTATCACCAAGGATGCTGGGTTCTCTTATGCCCAAAACCTAATTCAACCAAATGCTACCTAGAGACCAGCATAGACATGAAAAATCCATGTGACCAAATTGACTCTGAGGTTTCCAATTAAACCAGAACCATTCAAAACCAAAACATGGCAACCAAAACCTTTTCAAAATCATTTGAATCCAACCAAAACCAATTTATGTTTCTTTAATAATTTATGCAAAACAAAGAGTTGATAATAGTTAAACTATATGAAAAATTATATTCAACGACAATTTCACAAATAGTTTGAGGCCATATAATTTTTCAGGACCAAAACCAAGTAATTGGGGAATCCATAGTACCCCAAAGTCCATTTAACATTCCCATGCATCCCACAATGTTCATAAACATAAATAAGCGTGAATAATGCATCATAATCCCTGGAAAATCAATTAAATAAGTAATCATGTCAAAGCCCTCAATTTTATCAAAACTCACATTTAAAATCATGAATTTAATAATCAATTTCATGCCAACAATAAAGTGCAAGTATAGAGACAAAGATACGTGCAACCTCCATGATCTAACCTATTGAATTACTAGATCCTCAGTCCCTCTGTTGTCCCAGCCTATATGGCACAACTCTCCACTATTGGATTTCCCAAACCATCAACCTCATCAAACCTACCAGTTTACCCCGCAACACCTGCATTGCTATCCCCGATCTAACATACTCCCTTTACCTAGATCAAACATCTAGATTCAAGCCTACGATCTACCAACCACCATTCAATACTATCAAAATACCCCATATAGAATGGAATAAAAATATATAAGGTCCACCTCACAAGGAGGACGCTCTCAATTTCTTAGTCACCCACCGACAACCTTTCCATTCCCA
The DNA here is from genome assembly GCA_030864215.1 of Capsicum pubescens. Classification (NCBI taxonomy): domain Eukaryota; kingdom Viridiplantae; phylum Streptophyta; class Magnoliopsida; order Solanales; family Solanaceae; genus Capsicum; species Capsicum pubescens. Next base: position 86,426,440 of record CM061544.1, on the reverse strand, counting down.
GGAAAAAACATTCCCCTCATGTATGCAAGAACAAAACACTCCACAGAGGAACATTAAGACTGATGAAACCTTCATCTAAGAGATCCCTTAGTTTCTCCTTAAGATCCTTTAACTCCAACAAAACCATTCTATAAAGAAGGAATAGAAATTGGAAAAATGTCCAAAATAAGACAAATCTCAAACCAACCTCCCCATTAGAAAGACACCATGAGGTTCATCAAGAGGACCTCAGGGAATTCTATGCACCACCAAAACCGATTGCAAAGAAAGACCTTTCGAGTTAGAATCTTTTTAACCTAGGAAAAATAATAAAGACATCTCTTTTGGAGACCAATATCCGAGCTCTAAGATATAATACAACTTTTCCCTTAGTAGTTAGGGAACGAAACCATCTTGCCACCCCATAATTGACTCACCATGGATACTAAAGACAATCTAATAATAAAAAGCATGAGTGCAGCCAATCCATCCCCGAAAGGTTATCAAAATTCACCACATCTAAGTCAGAAAAATCCACCAAGACTCCTTTATTATTAACAGATACCACACACCCTCATAGACTCTTTTGGCGATCACAAAGTCACCTATCGGGGTAGAAACAGAAGAAGAAAAAAAAAGAAAAAGAAAAAGAAGAAGAAGAAGAAGAAGAAGGAGAAGAAAAAGAAGAAGAAGAAGAAGAAGAAGAAATAACCTCAGGACCAAAATACATAACCATAAATAGGGCCACAAAAAAGGGGGAACCCCGAACTAAGTAAACCATACACACCACAAGGAAAAGAGTTTTCAACACACCAATGTCGGTATCACAATATACCTCAAACTTCCAAGGGATAGTAAGAACATTGAGACAATCCTAATCAATGTCGGAGCCAGAGGTAGTAGCCAATACTCTATTTGCCCAAGAGGCAACCCTTATGGAACATCCCCATCACACGAGACCCAATTGACCACAACCAAAATACTGATTCCATCCTCCCTCATAACAATCACGGTGTGACCAACCACAAAATTTATAAAGAAAATGGGATGATACAGAATGTGCCCCATTGGCCTGAGATGGGGCACCTTATGCCCTAGAAGAATGTACCAATCTGAAAACACCTGTCTTCTAATTGAATTCGAGTAGGGAACATAATACATAGAATAGGAGTTAGGACTTACCTAACTCTTCCTTTTTGGATCATTTACCGCCATACCATTGGCCTCTCCTTTTGTTTAGAAAATTGAGACCCTCTTACCTTAACCATTTATCAATCTTACCTTATTCCTCCCCATACCAATAGGATAGGACTGGCAAGACATAGTTGTCACTATTTGGGTCAATAGATTATTAGGATGAAGAAACTCGGCATTGGTATTCCTCTTTTTGAGGTGGCCGAGAATGAGTGCCATCTTTCGAAATAGGGTCAGTGGAGACCGATGGGAATCCACAAGTAAAACCAGAGGATGAGACCTTTGATTGGGTCTGTTCCCCATGAGTTTGACTAGATCCATTCATGTTGTCCTCGAGTGGGACAGGCAAGTTTCCACGAATATTAGATCATTGAGAAGACATGATCTGAAGAGTGAACCAAGGAAGATTTAGAGAAAGGTTCAAGACCTTAGACTCCATATCCTGAAAGTAGAATAACTAAGAAAGTAAAACATCCTTAAATGCCTCGTAGCCTCCTAATTATAAGTGTGGTTCATGACACCCCCATAAGCAAGACTCAACTCGACACGGCTTTGTGGAAACAACATGACACCGAAACCAAAAGCTTTGATACCAACTTTACATGACCCAAACTAGGGTTTTGTCATAATAGGAAATCCCAAGCCCAGCAAGGACCGAGAACTGCCCCTATTACCCAACCCCACCATCTAACACAGACCTTGAGTCAACTGAAGTCTGAACATATAGCAAGAGAGCATATCCAACCATATCGTGACTTTGGGATAAGTCTATATTCGATACCAACCCAACCAAGTCCAACCACCCAATGACCAACCAAACCAATGTGGAAACCATAAGCCAATACCATGATAATAAACCAATGTATGAATGTATATATATATATGAAACATATCTAGTCCATACTATACCCAAGTCCACAGTTGTCCATATAAAGTGTAACACCCCAAGTCTGTACCCCGAATGCTACACGGTGCTCATAATCCCGAAAGACCACAAGCTAACCCATGACTGGTACCCGTTGCAATAACTGTGTAATAAATACTATAAGGATTACAGAAATAGGTAAAACATATGCCATAATGTTTAAATCTATAAATAAATCTGAATGAGGTATCAAAATACCAAAACTAGATATAAGTACTAAAAAACTGAACAACTGTCTGAAAAGCCTCTAACTGTCTGAACTGTGGAGTTGATGGGACAAGTCCCAAACTAACTCTGTCTACTAAAAATGAACTAAAAAATTGTAATAAATAAGAACATCCTCGAACTATGAGGACTCACCACTAACTCTGTATGCTGAGAGCCTGAACTGCTAAGGGTACTCGGGAGCTTGTGCGTCTGAACCTATGATATAAGACATCATAGCACAAAAAAAGCATGTGTCAATACTTTAAATGTACTGGTATGCTAAGTGAGGTAGGATGAAGTTCATGGGTTCACATGCATGAACAATAATAACTGAATAACATAAGTATGACTGAATAAGTCTACATGCATAATTATGTAAACTGTATTGAGATCATCATAACACTGAGTACTAGATTACTGGTAAATGAATGAATGTATCTGATAATCTTGATTCTGTGGAACTATACTGAATCTCGTACTGAGCTGAGTGACTTTGCCTGACAGTCCTAAATCTGTGAAACTGAACTGAGTTCCATACTGAGACTGAATCTAAAATTGAGACTGTGAGAAGTAATTATCTAACCGATATGCCCCTTCTCTAACTGATTTGGGGGTCCAACCTGTAACCCCAGTTGGAAGGGTGTCAATACCGTTCCACGGGTAAGGATAAGTGTTGATTCACCCTCATCTGGCAGGTACTTTGAACATGAATGGTGGTACCCTCAACTGGCAGGTTGATGTCTCAACCTACACTGGCTATGTAGTTCTGGAATTTAATGACTGTTTCTAAGGATTTCACTCTCTACTGGAAGGTGAGTCTGCATCCTTGGGTTCACTCGGTGCTGAATCCTACTCCCAACTGAATAGATACCGGACTAAATTCTAAACTGTACTAGGCTAGACTGAATTGTTACTGATCGTACTATATAACTGAACTAAACTGAGTTCACTGAGTTCCGTGGACTAATAGAATGCTACTGAATTCTGTTAACTGCCTGAATTCAACTGATCGAGACATGACTGATTCTACTCTATAACTAACCATGGCTCTAGACAAGCAGCTAAGTTGTCGGGTATTAAATACCCCCAGGAGTCGATAGCATAAACTTAAAAGACATGGCATAATTCTTGAGACATGGTAACTAACTACTTAGTCATCAGTCATTCATTTAGGCATTCAAGCAAACACTTGCAAACATGCTAAACATGATGTAATTTCACTATTCAACTCACATGGACAATTCATCAAACACTTATGGGGCATAATATATGAACACACAACTAAAACAACATGTAGGCAACGTGATTTAATTCCAAGAGTTTCAACATGAATTCACATGATAAATCACACATATCAATTAACTCTACATGAATCTTGCAATAAATCATGAATACACTTTAATTCAACTCATAGAAATCATGAAATCACTCTACATGAACTTTAAAAAAGTTTCTTGGACTCGAAGGGTGGAAGGAACCCTTGGATGAACACTTCACATACCTTCGTTAAGGAATTTCTAAAAATTGATGGTGGAATCTTGAGTTCTTGATTTGAAATTGAAGCTTCTAGGGTTTTGTTCTTGAGCAAATTTGAGAAAGAATGAGTTTACTTGATCCCTAAAGTGATAATTTCATGTTTTGGGGGCTGAAGGTTGAGGTAAAAAGACCTAAATACCCCTAAGGATGCGGTCTTTTAATGACTGAAAAACTATACCATCGACGCGCAGATCGACGCATCGCGTCATTGGCATCGATGTGATAGCCAACTCATTGCGTCGAGTCCATGTCAACTCACTAGAAATTGATGCTGGGAGCTGGGGAAAACATTCATCAATACAATATACAATGCAGAGAGCCAAGATCGCGTTGATCCACTATTTTGGGATTCCAAAGGTTCTACAAACGAAGTCCGAAAAATCCAAAACTTGTTTGAAAACACCTGCGGGCATTCCTGATCATAAATCAACCTAAATATCCATATTTAATGGACGTAAAGGCTATGAAATAAGATCTCCAACTTTCTAAGGCTAAAATGACTCTAATTTTGAATACTTAGCTAGAATATTCTAATTCTGGGACGCCTTGACAAGCCTAGAGGACTGATTTAAGCTAAGAACTTTATGGGTTCTTACACAACGCCTCTAGACCAACCAAAGAGTACCTAGTTGAGACATGCCCCCGACCATAGTCTATGACAAACATGAGACATGAAAAGTAAACCATGGCATGAAATAGATGCCTTCCAAACTATGTAAGATCACTACATCAATCCAACATTGATTGTCCCCAAATTCGATCACTAAGTAGGAGAAATAGAATGGTGGTCCCTGCATAGCGTCGGCATACAGCCACCCGAAGATGGGTTAGTGGGTAAACACTTGTATGCACTCAAGATAAGGATTGAACAATGTCATTTACAAAACCAAGTGAAACCTATCCATATGCACACACCACACATACATATATATATAACTATGTCGGGAATGGGAACCGAGTTTAGCATGCCTTTAAAACTTTTACCTGGGTTGTGTAGCTTTGCCATACTAAACCACCCACGGGCTATATAGGTTCATATCCCCCTACTGAAAGGTCCCAGTGTGTATATCCGTACAACTAGGGAAGAAAACCTAGGATGACTAGTATATCCCCCAAACATAAAGTGTGACATCATGCACATGGTCACAAAGACCAAACCTCATATCAGCAAATATGAGTTTTCAGTTTTGGTCCCCCCGGGACCTCCACCTTCCACGTATTTTCTACACACCCCACCATTATTGCCCAATTAAAACCATTACCAAGCAACCAACCAATCCATTAATCATTTATTAACCAAGGCCATTAGTAGTGGTATCGTCGTACTAACTATACTTGCAAGTTTTGTCCTGAGCTAACCATATGTAGGTTTAAGGGATTCCATGTACCCCTCCATTAACCATATCAAACCACTTGGGGATTCCTATTTACCCCACAAGAATAACCAATTTCATAGCCACCAAGGCTTTACCATTTAATCCTTCCAAACCATGTATACCATTTATACCATTTAAAACCATTCCAAACCATTTATGACCATGCCAAACATTTAAAGCATTTATATTATTTAAACCATTTAAACTATGCAAAACAATCCAAATCCATTTAGGGTTCCATTACCAAACCAAACTATGCAAAAGTTCCAATGAAAGTTCAACAATAAAGTGAAAATATTCTTTTAGGCATTTTATCAAACATGTTGAGGAAATACCTTTATCAAGACCAAAACCAATGCATAAACCACCATAATTAGGGTTACTTAAGACCTATTTTTTAAACCATGACCAAAAAGTACCAACATATACAAACCATTACCAAAAACATGTAAAAATATAGTTTAAACCAATACCAAATCAGATACATCAAGCCCCTCAACATATAATTCAAAAACTACCATTTATGATTCATAAATCAATGTTTAAAATACAATACACATGCATTTAGTTGGAACTAACAATGAGGAAAGGAGTGCATTCCTTATACAAGAAGATTTCAAAGAGAAACATTACTCTTGAGCCCTTTGGAGAACACTTGAAAAACCCTAGCCTCAAATCTTCAAGAGTAAGTTTGAGAGAGTATTTGGAGTGTTTCCATCCCCTAATAAGTGTTATGAGAGGCCACAAAGGGTTATATAATATGAGAAAATAAGGTCTTTGAAGTAGGAAATGTTCGGACTACCCTTGACTTAAAATTAAAATAAACACGTCCAGGGGTACGACTCACTTATACCATCTGTATCTTAGCGTACGAGTGGTACCCCAACTCATACCCAAAATAATGCCAAGACAGTACACACTGGTTCCTATATGACTTACACCTCCCTAACTCATACCTAAGGGTACAAGTGGTACACTCAATCATACCCACCAACCGAACCATGGGCAGACTCCGAAAGACAACTCAAACAAGCACCATACAACTTGCCTTAAACCACTCGTATGCTCCTATATGACTCATGCCAAGATGAGTTATATCATGGGCAGTAGCTATACCAAACACACTGTCTAGTGTATGAGTGAACCACCAAGCCTCCCCATAACTCATATCCAAGGTTACGATTGGTAACCTTGAGTCGTACCAAGCCTAGTAAGTCCCAAGCCAAAGAAATTTTGCAAGGTTCTAAGACTTGGGGTGTTTCAATAATTGGTTAGTAAAGGATCAAAGGTTGTTTTGTATTATAGTCCACCTTCAGCCTCAATGACCTTCCATGTATAAAGTATATTCCTTGATCCCTATTTTGAGCCTTAAAGCCTATTTTTATTATTTTCATCATTCACCTTCCTATTTGTTTTATAATTTACCTATTTTGGCCCAAGTCCTCCTTTGACATTGTGCACCTCAACATAGGCAAAATGACTAAGTTGAGTGTGGATATTATAGGGGTGCCTAGTGTAAAATGGGTATGAAAAAGGGTAAAGTAAGAAAAAATTAGTAGGGCTGGGTGTGTGATAACGCTCAATCTACAGCTCTCGTTTGAGTGTAAAGCGGTCGTTAGCAAATATAGAACCCAACCTGGGTTGGGTGTCGATCCCACAGGGAATAGCTTGGACAACAAGTAAGTAAAATTACTAAACTTTTGGTGCAAGTCTCGTAAGAAGGGGGGATTCTTGTTTTGCAAGTAATGTAAACAAAAGCTGAAAATAATAAAGTAAAAAGAGAGAGATTGTTACGTTGGTTGTAAACAATCAGAATTGAAGCGTTGGGGTTATGTCCACCTTCTGAGGTATACGTCTCTATTGGCTATGAGTGTGTAGAATTCTGACATGCAATTGCTTATAGAGGATTGTAGTCGATGGTAAATCCAAGCGTCTCTCGACCTAAACAAGGACTATTTCACTTTAACTCTCTCGAGCTTAAAGCGTGTCTAACGGTACGAATTCTCCAAGAGGTTAGTCCAGTTACAGCACTAGCTTTTTAATAGGAAAGGGTGTCCTACTACCTTGACATTATCTCTTTTCCAGACAAATAACTTTTCTCTCAAACAAGTTAAATGTTAGACTGGCGTATTCTTGTGTTTGCAACCGCAAAGAATGTAGATTAAGATGAAGAGAATAATGATATAAGCAATATACGTGCCTCGAACTCACAAACTCACAGCAATAGATAGTAACTCATTCGGCTTCCATAACCCCAACAGAGAAGTTTAGTTACCCATGAATGCGAAGGAAATCACGATTGACATTGTTATTATATCACGATATTGAGTAATGGCGTGTAGATCAAGTGATAGGCGTGAGGCGTGATTCCTTAGCAAGTAACGATTCTCTTGTTGTGGAGTTTAAGAATAAAAGAGTAGATTAGAAGTGTTTGTAGTGGAAGATGAGAGGGATGGAAGAAAATTAATTGTTGAATGATGAATGTCCCTTTTTAAATCTCTAGCATGATAGGGTATTTATAATACCCATATCCTACTCCTACTAAGCTAATGAAATAAATAACCAAATCCTACTAAACTAATGAAATCCTTAACCCAAATGTACTAGGTTAAAGTAACATTATCATAATCCACATAAAATAATGAAATACATAACCTAATTGCACTAGGTTAATGTATCATTGTCAAAATCCAGCTTTGTGTCTGTAAGTCCCCAAAGTCTTCAGAATTGTTGTTTTAGCCCAGGACAGATTTTCCATGCAGCAGTTTTGGTCCTTTAGGCGTCCCACTTCCTTCTCCTTCGTTCGTGAGCTTTATTTTGCGTCAAGTTAGCCATAAAATGCTGTATTTTGCATCATTTATACCTGAAACTTTCCTAGTCATGTTCGTTAGCTCATTTACGGGAAAAAGGACTAAAAGTGCATGAAATATATAATTTGTTCTCAAAACTAGGCTAAAATATGGGCAAAATATATAGATATAGGCGTGTAAATCCGCCTATCATCAACACCCCACACTTAGAGCTTCGTTCGTCCTCGAACAACATATCATGTCCTTCTAAGCATCAACTTAAGGTTTTTACAGCAACAGCACAAAACATTTATTAAGACAAGCACAACGATTATCAACCAAGAGTAGCTTTCCGATTATAAGTAGAAACAATTTAACCTCAAGTATAGACTCGTGATGGTGATCAACTCGCATGCAAACGTTAAAGTGCATAGAATCATATACAACTATCCAAAACTCATCAACCATATGTGTCTCACCATATAGTACCCATAATCACTCATAAATTTCGCATATTTTTCAAACATGGGTATCAAAATGTCCTTGCTCTCACTCTCACAAAGAATTCATATGTAGCGACTGATGACCATAGGCTTGCCCTTAATGTAATACTCTACTAAATGTTGGAATGTTAATATTAGGATCAAGTAGGTCTTTTGATGGTTGTAATGTAGGCTAAGGGACGGGTAGGACTATTTTGGCTAGGAATAGTGACTAAGTTCCTAAGCGCTTTAATACATCACTTTGTATCATTGACATTTTTTTTCTTTCAACCTTTCTTCTTTCTTTTTTTATACCACACTTGTTCTCCTCTTTTGTTTTTCAATTTTAAGCACAACTCGCTTTTCAGCTTTCTTTTCCTTTTTCTGTTCACAACATACCTCTTATGATAGCACTTTCTTTTTCATAACACATTCAAGCACCATTACAATTTATAGCATCATACTCACCCAATTTCCTCTTATGTTGTCACATGACTTTTTCACTTTAAAGCACTTAGGAGTTTGGATCAAATTATGGTCTTGAAAGAAATGGATTAGGCTTACATACAAGGTTGTCAAAGAAATAGGCTAAAGGCTCAAAAGGGTTTAACTAGGATGATGTCCATGGGTAGGTAAAACTGAAGGTAAACAAATATGGGTTGCCAAAGAAATGCCTAAATCATATCCTAAACTTACACTCCTTATTTTCGCTTTGCATACATACCAGGCAAGTTCTAGCATCAGCCACACACATAGATTATACGATTATCTCACACACACAAGGCACATGGTCGACTTGATTGGGAGTAGTATAGACTCTCAACATAACAAGTGAAGGAATTGAATCACAATATCACATAATGAGTCACAACTAGAGCCTAAACGTCTCAATAGTCACAATTGTAGCACATCCTCTTGTTATAATCTCATGCTGCCTATCAAAATAGTTTCATGTGAAGCTAGAAAAAATAACAAAAACAAAAAAACTAAAAAACGAAAAAAAACAACAAAAAAAACAACAAAATAAACAAACATAGATGCGATAGAGAAATATAGCATACGATACCGCCACCCCACACTTAAACGGTACACTGCCCTTAGTGGAAAATAAATACGAGGAACCTGGTTAGTTGGACTCTTCCTCAATGTCGGGGGTCATACCTCCTTCTTCGGAATCATCATAAGAGTCGTCGTCAGAGTTCTCCTCCTCATCAGAGTCTGGCAAGCGTCGATCGTCATCAGTCGGCACATCATCATCTAGAGGTTCCTCAAAATATGTACCTACTCCACACATCTCCCGTGCATGAATATTCATTGGATAGTCATGGTCCAGCTGTTGGAGCTCTGCAGCAGTGGGAACACGACCTCCGCTCATCATTGTAAACCTCATCATGCCGTACATATGGCGGGAGAAACTCTCATCCCGAGCATTTCTCTCCGCCGTAGTAAGGTTGATGTCGTGTGTTGATTCAGCATCTTTTACCTTTGTGAGGTCAACCTTCTTCGGATTATGTGGGATTTTATGATCAGCTGGTTCCTCTTCGATATCCTCCTTCCGCAAGATTGCTGTCAACAAATTGCCAAATGTGAAATGGGACCTTTTGTGGAGTCTGGCCTTCCTCATGGTAGATCGAATGATTTCCCCAAAGTTGATAGGGACATTCATCATCAAAGCATAGACCAAACACACTCTATCTCTCGATATCTTGGTGTATTGAGTCCCAGGAATAAGACATGAGTTGACAATACGCATCCAGATTCTTGCTTCCCTATTTAGTGGAGCATAGGGGAAGGTGTTGTGTCGGCCGGTTTCTTTATGTCTGCCCCACCTTGCCATTGATCTGCTTCAACAAAGCGTGTGTCGTATTGCTCTATAAGGAGGCCTGCTGTACAGCTCTTTGAATGGTGTTGTGTCGACCGAAGGTAAGCCAAGAAAAGAGCTCCTTCTTTTCTAAGGTATAATTGTTGATCAAGTCGACGTGCACATATTTTCTTTCTTTGTTGCTGTTGTACCATGCTTTGGCTTCTTCCTCAAGAACCCATTTTATTCCGAACATTCGGCGTGGTAGTTGTGCTGAGGATGATTCTCCTTGGTCTTTTCGACTTCTCTTCTTGCCCTTTTGGGAAGTGGTCGCCTTCTCCTTGCCTTGCCTCGCTTTAGGTGCCATTGTACCTGAGACTAGAAATAGTGTTAGTTGCAGCACAGTCTCACTTGATACAATCTATAAGCAAGAATTAGGGGTACCACCCCACACTTATTTTTGTTAACACAAATCAGTGAGGTGAAAGTAGTCGATTTACTCAGATTTCATCGAGATACGTTTTAGGATTGTATTCCGACAAGAAAATCAGCAATGCATCACTTACTTGCAGCCATTGGACTACTTTCATGGTAGATATAGCAAAACTACTACATAGGGGTTACCACATTGAATCGTTATTCTTACAACAATCACAACCTCCTAAGTGGGTAGGCACTATAAGTCTTATCCCGATGACCGGGATAGTCTAACATGTAAGTATCCAAACAACAATCTTAAGCAATATTCATAGCCATAGCAATTCCGCAAATATCATAACAATGCTATTGAAACCAAATTCAAGTTGAAAACAAGTCAAGATTTTCCTACGTATATGTTCACTCACATGATTTTGCAACAACAATCCAAACACATGAACATCACCAACAATCTTATATAATTTAGCAATTCATAATAGCCATAGCAACTTAGTACTTACGAGAAATAAATGAAGAATAAGAGAGTACTTACTTGCTTGAAACTTGTGGAGATGGTTTTGTGAATTGGAAGAGCAAAAGAAGAAAATTTTGAGAAGATTTGGAAGAGTATGCGGCGCCTTTAGGGTATTTTCTATTGTGGTTGTGTTATAAAACTAAGTCCCCTTTATATAGGAAGAGTATGGGTCGGGTTATGACCCATTTACAATCGGTTTTGGAGACAAAAATCCTACATATGCGGCTCATAATACTCGGCATATCAATGACATATGCGGCGCATTGTCTATGGCATAATGGGATATATGCGCCGCATAGTCTATGGCATTTGTAGACATATGCGCCGCATAGTCTATGGCATATGAGATACTGATACCAAATGCCATAGCATAGGCGGCGCATAGTCAAAAGCATACCTAGGAATAAGCGGCACATAGTGTATAGCACACTAGATTCTGAGACCTTAGGCTATAGGATAGGTTGTGCATCATTCGTGGCCTAGTTTTACCAAGGCCTAGCCTTTCTCAAAGCCTATTTTGGCGTGAGAAAGGCTCAATCCATAGACTTATGCATCACCCTTCCTAACTTACCAACATTACCATACAATGCGTCCAAATCGTCAATTGAAATCAATCTCCTCGTTGACTACTTCTTGCACCTATATTCGCTCAAACAAATGAAAACGATTAGTACGATGGGTTGCCTCCCACCAAGCGCCTTAGTTTTGGTCATGGCACGACTCTTATTTTTGGATTTTTCATTTATCAAAATCAAATCAAGTACTAGAATGAAATGAAAAATGAAAAACGATAAATGATAAACGATGGGTTGCCTCCCATCTAGCGCCTTATTTATTGTCGTGGCTCGACATAGTTACCTCGAGTACTTAGACTTCGTCGAGATAGATGGTTGGTCATTTTCTGAATGGATTTAGACGATAATGAGGCTTACTTGTAGGCATGCAATCTTCTTCGAGAAGACTCATACGTCTCCCCGGAGGGTCACCAATTATATCATCAATAGTCCAACCCATAGCTCTCATGTATCTCTTCAGAGCAGAGATGAGAGCCTCTACGTGCTGTTTACTTAAATCATCTGCACTCACCGGAAGTATATTTATACTTTCCAAGAACACATACCTTAGATAATCGGGGAGCTCTTTCGATTCTAGCATTGGTGGCTCTTCAAGGGAAGTCTTCGCTGTTGGTGACGGTTGATTCTTAAGATCACGGTCCGGTTTCTTAGGAGTATGGGAATAGGACTCTATTTCTGTTAGAGCACCCATAAGTTCTTCATATTCTTTAGCATCCTCATGCTCAACATTCAGCAGCACAGCAGACAATGGCTCAACAGTAGGCTGTTTCTCTACAGATAATGCTTTCTTACCTTCATAATGAACATCAGCTACAGAGAACACATCCATATCTCTTGGCTGTTTCATCGCTTTGCACAAATCAAAACGAATCACTTCATCATTCATTTGAAATAAAAGCTCATTATCTCTCATGTCAATAAGCACACTTCCTGTTGCAAGGAAAGGACGTCCCAAGATTATGGGAACTTCATAATCCACCTCGCAATCCAAAATCACAAAGTCTGCAGGAAAGATGAAGGAAGAAACCTTCACCAACACATCATTCAAGATACCCACAGGTCATTTTACCGACCTATCAGCCATCACGAGCCTCATATTGGTTGGTGTCAGATCGCCTAACCCCAACTTCTTGTAGACGGATAGTGGCATCAAATTGATGCTAGCACCCAGATCGCACAATGCCTTAGCAAAATTCATAGATCCAACCGTGCAAGGAATAGTGAAAGCACCAGGGTCTGCCTTCTTCTGTACTAAGGACCTTGTGGCAATTGCATTGCAATGATGAATATTATCTGTCGGCTCATAGCTTACTGCCCGCTTCTTTGTCAACAGGTCCTTCATGAATTTCGCATACCCAGGCATTTGTTCAAGTGCTTCCACCAATGGAACATTAATGGTCAGCTGCTTTAACATAGTCATGAATTTGCTGAACTTCGTATCATCCGCCACCTTCTTCAATCTTTAGGGAAAATGTGGTGGTGGGTATGGAAGTGTTCTCTCCATGGCTTTCTTCTCCTCTTGCTTCCGTTTTTCCATTTTTTCAGGTTGCACATCACTGGGCGTGACATCCTTGACGTCAGGACTGGTTGTTGCGGCATCTTCTCCTTTTGCGTTATCATCCATGTCCGCTACTTCATCAACCACTTGCTTGCCTTTTGCTGAAGGTTCCAGCACCTTACCGCTTCTGGTAGTGATGGCCATGCATGACCCATCATTCCTTGGGTTTTGCACAGTATCGCTAGGTAGAGTGCCAACCTTTCTTTGATTGAGTGCTGCTGACAGTTGGCTCAATTGCTGCTCTATTTGCTTGATTGAAGTGGAATGAGAATCAACTAGTTATTTCATAGAGGACAAATCATTAATTACCTCAGTAACTCCTGCGCTTGTTGCTTCCACTCCTTTCAATAATTTAGCCATCATGTCTTCCATACTTCCAGAATTAGATGTGGTGGTATCACGTCTACCAGGGGGAACGTACAAACCACTCTTTTCATTCTTTTTCTTCCAACTACCTTGGTCCATGTTTCCAGATTTACCATAATAGTTCCGACCTTGGTTTCCTTGGATATTCCCTCGGAAACCCCCCTGATTATTCAAGTAGTTGGCTTCTTCTTCCGAATCAGATTCGTCTCTTCCTTTTAGCGCCACAGCTTTCACTTTTTCAGTCTTCCCTGATAATAAATGCTTTGTAAGAAGATCCATTTGTGTTTTCATGTGCGCCATATCTTGATCACGTTCTTCTTGTCTTCTTCTTTGGTCTGCAGTCATGCCTATAGATAAAGTGGGGCTTGCTACCTCGGAATCCCTGGTATGCCAAGCTCTACTTTGTTTCGTCATGCGATCTAGCATATTGCTTGCTTGACCAAAGGTGAGATCCATAAATGATCCTCCAGCTGCGTTGTCCACCACTGGCTTAGTTATTGAATTCAAGGCTCTATACAATATCTCCATGAGGTGAACATTAGTCATGTGATGGTTTGGGCATCTCGCTAGCTTTGTCTTGAACCTCTCCCATGTTTCATGAAGAGCTTCAGTGGGAAGCTGACGAAAGTTGCTGATTTCATCTCTCAATTGTGCCCTTTTGGAAGGCGGAAAAAATCTTTCTAGGAAAGCGTCTCTCAATTGCCTCCAATTTGTAATTGAATCAGGAGTCAGCCCATTCAACCATAGTGTTGCCTCCCCAGACAGAGACAATGGGAATAGACGTAATCGAATTGCATTCTGACCAACACCAGGATTGTCAAAAGACTTGCATGTAGAAATAAAGTTGATGAGATGCATATTTGGATCATCGCCTGCTAGTCCACCAAATAATCCCTTGAGTTGCAATAACTGAATCATGGAGCTCGTGATGTTGAACTTGGCTCCGGGGGTTAATGGAAGAAGAATAATGGCTCCAGTGGCACCAGCTCCATCAAGATCATCATCATCATCATCGAATGGTATTTCACGTTGTGCATCCATTGATGTACTGAAAAAAAAACCTGCAGTAAACAAAAACGAAAACTAAAAGTAAAAGTACGAGAGTCTTTGACCAAAGGGTCTAGTAATTATTACGAACTTAATTGACACTTGTATTCCCCGGTAACGGCGCCAATTTTTGATAACGCTCAATCTACAGCTCTCGTTTGAGTGTAAAGCGGTCGTTAGCAAATATAGAACCCAACCTGGGTTGGGTGTCGATCCCACATGGTATAGCTTGGCCAACAAGTAAGTAAAATTACTAAACTTTTGGTGCAAGTCTCGTAAGAAGGGGGGATTCTTGTTTTGCAAGTAATGTAAACAAAATCTGAAAATAATAAAGTAAAAAGAGAGAGATTGTTACGTTGGTTGTAAACTATGAGAATTGAAGCGTTGGGGTTATGTCCACCTTCTGAGGTATACGTCTCTATTGGCTATGAGTGTGTAGAATTCTGACATGCAATTGCTTATAGAGGATTGTAGTCGATGGTAAATCCAAGCGTCTCTCGACCTAAACAAGGACTATTTCACTTTAACTCTCTCGAGCTTAAAGCGTGTCTAACGGTACGAATTCTCCAAGAGGTTAGTCCAGTTACAGCACTAGTTTTTTAATAGGAAAGGGTGTCCTACTACCTTGACATTATCTCTTTTCCAGACAAATAACTTTTCTCTCAAACAAGTTAAATGTTAGACTGGTGTATTCTTGTGTTTGCAACCGCAAAGAATGTAGATTAAGATGAAGAGAATAATGATATAAGCAATATACGTGCCTCGAACTCACAAACTCACAGCAATAGATAGTAACTCATTCGGCTTCCATAACCCCAACAGAGAAGTTTAGTTACCCATGAATGCGAAGGAAATCACGATTGACATTGTTATTATATCACGATATTGAGTAATGGCGTGTAGATCAAGTGATAGGCGTGAGGCGTGATTCCTTAGCAAGTAACGATTCTCTTATTGTGGAGTTTAAGAATAGAAGAGTAGATTAGAAGTGTTTGTAGTGGAAGATGAGAGGGATGGAAGAAAATTAATTGTTGAATGATGAATGTCCCTTTTTAAATCTCTAGCATGATAGGGTATTTATAATACCCATATCCTACTCCTACTAAGCTAATGAAATAAATAACCAAATCCTACTAGACTAATGAAATCCTTAACCCAAATGTACTAGGTTAAGGTAACATTATCATAATCCACATAAAATAATGAAATACATAACCTAATTGCACTAGGTTAATGTATCATTGTCAAAATCCAGCTTTGTGTCTGTAAGTCCCCAAAGTCTTCAGAATTGTTGTTTTAGCCCGGGACAGATTTTCCATGCAGCAGTTTTGGTCCTTTAGGCGTCCCACTTCCTTCTCCTTCGTTCGTGAGCTTTATTTTGCGTCAAGTTAGCCATAAAATGCTGTATTTTGCATCATTTATACCTGAAACTTTCCTAGTCATGTTCGTTAGCTCATTTACGGGAAAAAGGACTAAAAGTGCATGAAATATATAATTTGTTCTCAAAACTAGGCTAAAATATGGGCAAAATATATTGATATAGGCGTGTAAATCCGCCTATCATCAGTGTGGTAAAAGAAAAAAATTGAAAAATTAAAAAATAAAGAATAAAAAACCACACCAACTTGAATGTGCATAAAAGAATAAAAGGGAGAAATACGGGTAGAATAAAAAAGAAATTGGCTAGTAAGTGAGACCCAAAGGTTAGTGTAGTTCCAAGGAGGCTTAGTCACTTTATATGTCCATATGTATTATACCAGCCCCGAAGACTACATTACAAGCCAAGAAAATTCCTATAGTGATCTTAAATTAACTATCTGAATGTTAAGGGAAAGCCTTTTGTATTTGACATGCATTGATTGGGACTTCTTTCTTGAGTGTGAGTATTTCTTGACCATCTTTTCATTGACATTCATGTTTTCTTATGAGTAAGTGGGACATCTTTGTTGTGAGGGTACTTGAGTCATATTTCTAGCTATTTGCTTGTTCGGGCAGTGTAATTTGTATATACGAGTAGTTGTCTATAGCTAATGTAATTGCCATACGTTGATCCCATTGCGTCACATTGTTGTATTTCATTTTAATACACATTTGGTTCTAAAAAAAAAATATATGAGGGGATGTTATGATTTGAACATAATGTGATGACTGGCTACCTTCAATAGCTTAGATTCTACTAGTTAAGCGTCGTTTTTGTTTTGTTGTGTTTTTGTTGCCTACCGATATGAAAATATTCTAAGTTGAGGAAGTTGATGTGCTATAAAAACATAGCACTTTTGATGCTTAAAACAAGGAAAATATGCAAGTTTCTAGGGCCTTTTTGTTAGATATGATTTGTTTTGGGTATATTTTACAGGAAATCATGTTTTGGATAATAAGTTTGCGAAAATGGTGAAAAAGGTATTTTTGGCCACTTTTGAAGTGATTATGGATGTGGGATGTATTCTGATTTGATCATGATCAAAGCATGTTCTAGAATCAAAGAAGATTTTAAAAACTGACTCCTGGCACCTACTAAGTTGACCCATGAATCGTAGGTAGGACCTATAGACCACAGGTACATAAAGAGGGTACCAAAAAGTCAAAATCCCAAGAGCTAAATTGTAGGAATTGATCAATCTGCAACCTGCGGTCTGCACCTGTGCTCTGTCCTAGACCTCAGGTGCCACCTACGCCCTTCCAGACCACAGGTATAGAGAGCAAATGGCCAGCAACCCTGTTTTATCCTATTTTATGCGAGCTTTATTTTTAGGGTTTTCTCTTTTATTATAAATACCCTTTATGTACTTTTTAGTAGGAGTTACACACTCTTGATACTCGCAAATATATTTTGATTTCAAAATCCGTCTTTGATCTTGGGATTCTCTTGTATTAACTTTAGTTGATTTATCAAGTTACGGTTTTGGGTTTTTATTCATCTTTTCGTTGTTATTTTATCTAAGATTTCAATTATAAATGTTATTGATTTCTTCATAAGTATGAGCGACTTAAAACCCATAGTCAGTGTTGTACAACCCTGGCTGATTGACAAAGTAGGGGAAGTACAATTATTGAATTGAACCAATACCCATGGCATGCATTGCATTATCTTTAGTATAATAGTTGTCTTAGCAGTTTCAAATGTTAGGATCCCCCCTATATATTGCTACTTAATCCAAAAGAGTAGTAACTAGGAAACGATAATGAATATAGTAATTTGGGAGTTAATTATTGATCCATTGTGCACAATGGAATATAGTGAATGACCGTTAGGTTTCATCTAATAACTAGAGACTTAAAAGGTAATAGTTAATTGGAATCAATATAAGGGTTAGTAATGTGACATTCTGAGACTCAAAAGGTAAAGGAGAAAATCCTTCTACTCGTCTAAAAGACTGTAGAAGGTACATAACTTATAGATTTTCCATTCAAGGTATTAGGTTGTTTCTCCATAGTACGATACACCTACGGAGTTGAGAATCCAGGGGGAACACAATCCTAGTGTTCACCTATAACTAGTTTCAACCAAAGTTAATATTTTTACTTGATCGAGATTACAACAAGCAAATCCCTTATTTACTTTCTTGTTTTGCCCATAGACTTCAACCACTGTGATTTTTCAAGCCACATGTTCCCTTGGGACTCCACCCCAACCTTAGTTGGGTTACTATATCTTGACAACAACTATAGCATCATCTAGAAAGAGGTATTGCTTGGACGTTATCATGTGGCACTTCAAAAAAATCTTTAATTATGAGTATATGAAAGTGTTGGTTTTCTTATTATGGAAGATCAGCATTATATATTGTGACACAAGAATACCCTTGAAGCAATCTCATTGGTTCAGGCAAAAAGATGGCAGCAAATTTTTACCAACTTTTATACTATGTGTCGGCTGGGAAGTTAACTATGATAGCGACCAGTGAGCCCAACTTGTTCCCTAATATATGTACACACCTAATTTCGTCCCTCCGCAATATCATTTTTACCCATTTTTTACCTTATCCTACCGTGTACCCTCAATCATGTAATTATCCCTCCACAAATGACAAAAATCAAAACCAACTCTAAACAAATCTTATCCCAAAATCCCCACATAATCCCAATTGATAACAAATTAACAACCTTCCCAATTAAAAGCGAACACCTAGCTACCCTACCCCACCTCACACCCTACCCTCATACCCCACCTACACTCACTCACCTCATATATACATGGTTCCACTCACTATAAGGAGGAGCTCAGGATTATTCTCTAAAAAAAGGGAGAGAAAAGGAACCACTAAGAAAGGGAATTCCTTTCTTCTCCATTTTTAAAGACCCAATACACAAAATTCTTTTTTTTCCTTAAAACACACAGCATACGCACGCCATATACAAGAAAAATAGGGGGCAAACACCATTTTTGTTTTCTTCGGCTTCAGGGTTCACAAATACAACAACACCATTCTCAATTCTATTCACACCCAGATCATACACGATACCCCACACACCATGAACGAAGAGGCATAGAGAGGGGAGAGATCGGAGAAACTACAAGAAAACGAGGGGAGAGATCGGAGAAAATAGCGAGAAAACGAGGGAGAGATCGGGAGTTGGAGAGAGAAACTAAATGGAGAAAGAGAGATCGTGAGGAAGAGAAGTGAGATGGAGAGAGATTAGAAATTGGGAGGAATGGAAATGGGGATCTGTTGAGTTTGCTCACCGAAAATTGACTGAAAATCATCCTCTGGGTATTACTATCATTGTTACGCCGGATTTACCATCGAAAAGACCCTGTCGTCGCTATCTGCCACTATTTCCGGTGAAACTCACCTGAAAACAGCATTGTCAGCTTCGCTCCAACTATTCTATTCTCGGTTATTTCCATTATTAGCTCACCGGAGCTCGAATAGTATGGGTTCCTCAGTTTCTTTGTCAGTTCGTGTTATTATTTCTTTCTCGGGATTCAAGTCAGTTCATGTTATTATTTCTCATTATTGATTTGGTGTGGATCATTATTGAGGTTCGATTTGAGGTTCTTCGGTGCGCGGATTCCGTCTTTTCATTGACTGATATTTGGAATAAAGTCGTCGTCAAGGTCTAATTCTACTCTTTACCTTTTTTGTTTTATTGTTGATGGTATCCGATGCATTGATTCTAATATTGTGTGTTGTTTGACTCGTGATGATGTGAATTGTTGTTGTTATGGTTTGGTATTTTAATTCCCTTGATTGTGGATTGATTATGGATTATGTGATGAGATGATATATTGTTCGGAGAATTAAGATTATTTGTTTGGGGACGGGAATAGAAAATTGATAAAAGTAAATATTATGATATTTTTGATACATTGTTGATGTTGAATGCGATATGTCATCGAGCGAGTAGGCAAACAGTAAGCTCAGGTAAGCAAGTTTAGGATTGGTGTAGTGTTGGAATAATTGGAATATTTGTTGAATGTCTTGTTTATCGTATTTGGAAAGTGTATTTATTTAACCGGGGAATGCCCCGAGGTAATTTGTATTTACTCACCGGGGAATGCCCCGAAGAATTTTGTACGCTAAGGATGTTCGTGATCAAGACCCGAGGCATCGGGTAAAGCATTGGTTTAGGGCTAGTGTAGGTTATTTTAGTATTTTTATTTCGGGTTGTAATAATTGGACCGAACACTATATTTTGGATTTGTTTTGGTTTGTGTGTTTGATGGATTGTTTTATGTGTTTTTGTATGGTTTATACATTTGTAATGCCAAATTAGTCGATACCCTCCACCAAGCGACTGTGGTCAAACCACGGGATCGAGGGGTGCCTAACACCTTCCCCTTGGACAACAGAATTCCTTAACCAGAATCTCTGTTCGCAAAACTAGTTTAAGAGTCAAATAGTTTCGAAAAAGATTTTCTAAAGGTGACTTGGCACACCGGATTATGCCAAGTGGAGACTCTGATTTTTAATGTAAAAACAATCTTTTTTTCGGAACCAATCTTCATTTTGTCACTTTAATAAAAAAACCCTTTCAAACCTTAAAATACTATCTCTTTTTTTGGAGTCGGAAAAGGGGTGTGACAGCTTTGGCGACTCTGCTGGGGACTTTTCAGAATTCGAGCTTATTTTTGAGTCGTATCGGCTTTGTTTGGCATTACGAGTGTATAAGCATTGTTTGTGATTATTGTTTTGTTATTGTTTTCACTTTTGTGCGTTTTCGTGCTCTTTGTTTATAGTATTTATACTATGTGTTACCGCTTTATATCTGTCATCATGAGTCCATCCCCCTGGCCTTCTTTCTGCAATGAGTCTCGGAGCGCACGTCGTGCGCACGAAATCTAGTTGAGTCACATTTATTTTAGGGAGGGAGCCGTTGGATGTATGGAGTAGGTGGAAAGCAAAGCAGCCACTATCGATCATATGCTCCCCCGAACGGCCTTGTTAGTAAACCACAACGTAGGTCAGCCTTTAGTTCATTCTTATGTGCATCATATTGAGACCTAGCGGGGCCCACACGGTCCTTTGTAGGAGACTCACCTTTAAAGCATCCCTACGTGCTAAATGTTGCATCTTTGAGAGTAACGTGGTCATTTGACGGACCGATTTGGGGAAAACATGTGTTAGAAGTAAAGTGTGAAGAAAAAAAAGAAAAAGAAAAAAAGTGAGTCGAAAAGAATGAATCAAAAAGGAGTGTCGTGGTTTATTTTAGAATTCCTTATGGCTAAAAAAGAAAAAGAAAAAAAGTGAGTCGAAAAGAATGAATCAAAAAGGAGTGTCGTGGTTTATTTTTGAATTCCTTATGGCTTTTGTTCTTCACGATCCAAAAACTCAAAAAGATTTTTTTTACATTTTTGCATTTGTCTTCTCAAAGTACCGTAAATTCAAAAAGAAAAAAAAAGTTTTTCTACGTATTTGTCAAAAGCAAAAATACCAAAAAAGATATTTTTTTTCCATAATGGATGGTGTCAGTCTTAGTTAAAGTGTCTAATTGAAAAATCCAAAAATAGTTTTTATTCGTTTGTTTTTTGTTGTGTCTCTTAAGTTAGGTTCAATTTATTAGTTAATCATTAATTGTCCAATCTGGACGAACTACGCATACCTGATTTCCGTCCCTCGGGGCGGGATACGTAGGCAACCCTCGGTGGGTCCGGTAACCTTTATTTTGGTCTTCGTCTTAGTCTTAGGCTAGGTCTTTTACTCCGTAACCTAGAGTTGTTAGCCAAGTAGGCTGATTTTATTTAGCATTACTGTTCAGCGTTTTGGAGTCTTGAAGCGGTCTATCCCATCGACGTATGTCCGCGTCAAATTCCCAATGGTTGGGAACCTTTTGCTCTTATCAAATTTTGAGACAATTTCTTATCTGCTACTACAGGATGGATCTATCCACAAAGTCTAGAGTCCTTATGGTTGTCAAGGTACCCAAAAAGTTGATCAAGTGGTGGGGCACGTTCAATTACTTCGAAAAGCACGAAGTGAGGAAAGTGTTAGGCAATCTTGTAACACTCATGGATCTCACGCCTCGTCCGGATTTAATAGAAGTTGCGTTGACTTTCTGGGATCCAAATAATTTGGTGTTTAGGTTCGGAAGTTGTGAATTGACTCCTACCCTGGCAGAAATATCTTGTTTGTTTCGGTTGACTTACATGGGACAGCAGATGATTTTAGCCCGCAATCATACTCGTAAGAAATTCCTTCGACTCTGTGGATTAAAAGATAACAAGCATCTGGGATGTCTCAAACAATCTTGGATTTCCTTGGACTATTTGTTTGCTAGATTTGGGTCTTTAGAGGGTTTCGACTATTTTTGGGATGAATTCTGTACTACCAAAAAAATCTGGGAACAACGTCATCTGGAGGTTTTCTGTCTGGCTTTGTTGGGTATCTTAGTGTTTCCGTTAGATGAGAGGTGTATCAATACTCGTCTACAATCAGTGGTGATAGCTTTATTCAAGAAAAAAGATGAGGTCACCATCGTACCAATGATCTTAACAGAAATATATAAGGCTTTAACTGAAGTAAAAGGAGGGGTACGATTTTTTTAGGGGAGTAATCTGATATTGCAGTTGTGGATGATGGAGCACTTGCATACGCCTTCTTTGATTAGAGCAGATGTGATCGACCGTTGTCTGAATGATCGAGTGCAAGCCATGCAAGAAAGAATGCATTTTGACAAATTTTCTTTTCCTATTGGAGTCAATTCTTGGATCGAATTTCTCGAATCAAGAACTCCAAACAACATTCTTTGGTGCTATATGTGGTTTTGTCCTAAGAAAATCTTGATTGGATCTCAAATGCAACTCTTTCTAGTTTTGATAGGACTTAACTGCACTAGGCCTTACAGTCCAAGAAGGGTGATGCGCCAGTTGGGTAGGATGCAAGACGTCCCCCCAATAATGGACCTTCTAAAGGATGTAGAGTACTTTAAAGATCAAGCCGTGAGGGAAAACAAATATGAGCAATTCTGGAATAACGCGATAAAGTTAGGTGTCGATACTTTCGAGGAAAATCCAGGATGCACTCAAAACTATGAAATCTGGCTACAATCTCTGCCCCGTGGCATTAGTAGACCCTTACCAGCCCAACTCAGAGGGCGAATACGGGAAGCAATCATGGTAGAAGATGATGAGCAGGAAGATCCGGGTGTCAAGGTGGAGTTTTTGAGAGTTCAGTTGTCGCGTTTGATCACAACTGTGGATGGGTGTCAGAGAAACCTTTGCGGGTGTACTCTCCAAGAGGCGGGGATACGGGCAAGAAATTTGTTTCTGGGTATCAAAACGTCGTTGCAGGACATGTTGCAAAGTCTAAGTGGAAAAGTGGGGACTTCACAGATGGGTTCATCTCAGCCGGGGACATCAACAGAGCACCAGTTTGAAAGAACATGTCTTATCTTTATGTAGTTTTGAGTCTTTTATGTTTCTGTCATTGTAGGTTGGTGTCTGTGTTAAGTCGGAGTTAAGTTTGTTTTTAATATTCGGGTCTTTATTGCACGCATATCGTTAGAGGTTTAAAGTGTTGTTTTGTATTTGTTGTTTAGTTTAAAGTGGTCCTAAATTCGTTGTATGTTTTGCTATCTTTCATCGAAATGTTAGGATGTCACGTCTTTCTTTTGTTTACTTGTTTTCGTGTTTCGTGAAAAAAAAAAAACCTTCAATTGTGTAATGTTTATGCATAAGCTGCCCGAACTACGCAAGATCTGATTCATGTACAACATGATACGTAGGCAGCCTACTTTTGGGTTCGATCTAATCATTTTGTTTCGTTGTTTTTCATTATTTTTCCTCTTTTAAGGAAAACAAAAGCCATAAAGAATGATAAAATAAAGGTAGATAACGTGAGGAAAAGAGCAGATATTGATAAAAAAAAAATAGTAATAGGTGTAGATAAAATAGAAAAAAAAAGTGTGTAAATAAAAATCGGGATGATGTTGAAATGACCTCGCTACCCTCAAAAGCTGGTAGAAATGAACATGAACTTAGGGCAATTTTACCAATGTGATTCCCATGCTTTTGGTATACCCTAATCCTAACGGATGTCGTCTTTGATGAGCATGTTCTTTCAGATAAAAGTGGTAGGTTTGCAGCACTCTGGCTAGTCACCCATACTTCACTAGATCCAAAGCAAAGCTCGCAATGGCTAGCAGGGAGATTGAAAATTCGCTCATTGACCCGGATCAGGATCACAGGGAAGAAAGTTCAGAACACAATGATGAGGTAGTAAGGCTCAGGCAACAATTGATAGATTTGCACCGGGCATGGGCCAACGGAATACCTCCTCCTCCGCTCCCTGAAGGTCTTGGGAATATCTCTAATTGCCCACCGCTCTCTCAAGCACAATTATCTGCTCCTACTGAGTCACCTGAGCACGCGCCAGGATTCACTCCGCGACATTATTATCCTGGCAATTCTGGTGTTCCCTTGGCAGCTCCCCAATCAAGACCAACTGCTCAGCCAGCGCCACCGATCACACCGGTATTCGTGGCCCCGCCACCACAAGAAACTCCCATATATGCTGTGCGTCCCACAATGAGGCCTCCTCGGTCTTCCAGTGAGCCAGCACTGAAGGTTTCAGATGTTCAGTATTATGCTATGGAGCCTACTCTACAATTGAATGAACCGTATGGGTACACTCAGCCGCCTGCATTTCCATTTGATACGGAGAAACCTGTCGCAACGGAGGAACAGGATGTCATAGCCCGGAAACTGAAGAGTTTAGAGCAAGCTATGAGGAATTTGCAAGGAATCGGAGATTATAGAAGTGTTTCCTATAAAGACCTGTGCATGTTCCCAGACATCAACCTGCCCCCCGGTTTTAAGATGCCTAAGTTCGAGAAGTACGCAGGGTACGGTGATCCTGTTTCACACTTGAGACGTTATTGCAACCAGTTGAGGGTTGCAGGAGGAAAGGAAGAACTACTCATGGCCTTCTTTGGCGAGAGTCTTTCAGATCTGGCTTCGGAATGGTTCATCGATCGGGATATCGATAAATGGAATAGTTGGGATGATTTGGCTTCTGAATTTGTTCAACATTTTTAGTACAACATCGACTTGATTCCGGACGAAAAATCTTTGGTCAACATGAAGAAAAAAAGCACTGAAGGTTTTAGGGAATACGCTATAAGGTGGCGTGAACAGGCCGCTAGGGTAAAGCCTCCAATGAAGGAAAGTAAGTTGGTAGAAGTTTTCATTCAGGCGCAGGATGAGACCTATTTTCAACATTTACTTCCGGCAATGGGAAAGTCTTTTATGGAAGTCCTCAAAATGGGGGAGATGATAGAGGACGGGATTAAGACCGGTCAAATAGTGAGTTTTGCTGCATTAAAAGCTACCACACAAGCGATTCAAGGTGGATCTGGCGCATTTGGAGGAAAAAAGAAGAAAGAGGATGTTGCGACTATCGTAGCCGGAACCCATACTTATCCTAAAAGGCCACCTCTCCCCTATCCCCAATCCCAAGCCCAAGTCTACGCCCAAGCTCCATATATTCCTCCCCACCATTACTACCCTCCACAAAATCCTTTATATTCCATTCCACCACCCCCTTACCCAGTATATAGTGTGCAACCATATGCCCAAACCCCTTCTTACCTGCAGTGGCGCGCGCAAACTTCACAAAATCGCCCATTCGCTCCACCAAATCACCAAAACCCCTCCAGACCCAGTTTTCAGCCTAGGCCCATGTATAAGCAGGAGAGAACGGTCAAAAATCAATTCACACCTCTTGGGGAGTCATATGCTAGCTTGTTTGATAGGTTGAGGAAGTTGAAGGTTTTAAGCCCAATTCAAGGAAGGCTTTCAAATCCACCACCAAGGAATCTCGATTATTCTTTAAGGTGTGCGTACTCTTCTGATATGCCAGGCCATGATATTGAGAAATGCTGGCATTTAAAGAGAGTTGTCCAAGATTTGATTGACACAAATTAGATGTTGGTCCAAGCCCTGGAGGGTCCAAACATTAACCAGAATCCGCTGCCAACCCATGTTGAAGCCAATATATTAGAATTGATATATGATGGGAAAGAGTCTTCGAGGGGTTATAAGCCTATTGTCAAGATACACACCACTGAGGAGAAATCGGTGAATATAGCGGAGTCTTTGAAAGCAATGTCATTGAGCCAGGAAGGAATGAGAGAGGATAAATCCCGGGAAAGCACAAAGAAGCCCCTGATCACAGTACAAGGCACCAGAAGGTATGGTGATTCGAGTCAGGATAAACCTAAGTTGACAGTGGTGGGAGCTTTGAGTCAGCCTATCTTGACGGTGAAAGGAGCACTGGCAGCGCCTATTGTCCTCAAACCGGTGACCCAACCTCCGATAGTTGATACGAAAAGGATTCCCTGGAATTATGGGCGGACTGTGATGACCTATCATGGGAAAGAAGTTGTGGAAGATGTAGATGAGGTAGGAGGTTTGACCAGGTCAAGAATATGCCTCGTGCCTGAAAGCTTAAGAAAGTCTAAGCCAACGGTGAGTGGACCATCGTCTATCAAAAAGCCTATCACTGAGGAGGAAGCTGAAGATTTTTTGAAAAAAATGAAATTGCCAGAGTATTCAGTATTAGACCAGCTGAAGAAAACCCCTGCTCAAATTTCCCTTTTATCTTTGTTGTTGCACTCCAAGGAGCATCGTGATATTTTGCTGAAGGTATTGAATGAAGCATATGTTCCAAGGGAGATTACAATCAACCAGGTTGAGAAAATGGTGGGAAAAATCTTTGAGGTCAATCGGATCAGCTTTTCTGATGATGAATTGCCTGTTGAAGGTACAGGGCATAATCGGGGTCTTTACATTACAGTGAAGTGTGAGGATTTCTACGTCACTCATGTTATGATTGATGGGGGTTCAGGTGCAAATATTTGCCTTATTTCTACTTTGAAAAAACTGAATGTTGGTGCTGATAGGATCAAGCCCAACAATGTATGTGTTATGGCTTTTGATGGTGCAAAATCAAATTCCATTGGCGAAATAGAACTAATGTTGACCATAGGGCCTGTTGAGTTTGCCACAGAGTTTCAGGTATTGAACGTAGAATCCTCTTACAATCTGTTGTTGGGAAGGCCCTGGATCCACAAGGCCAAGGCGGTTGCATCTACGCTGCACCAAATGATTAAGTTTGAGCATGACAGGCAAGAAGTAGTTATTCATGGTGAAGGAGATTTATCAGCCTATGAAGATTCTCCCTTGTCCTTTATTGAAGCAAATAACGTAGAGGAGACATTCGTCTATCAAATTTTTTGATACAGTGCCAGTGAGTCGTATCCCTGAGTGGTAAGCTATACTGGGACCGCAATTGTCTTCTGCTTCTATCATGATGGTGAGTGAACTTTGGAAATACGGATTTGAACCAGGAAAAGGTTTGGGAGCATCTCTGCATGGTATAGTTCATCCCATATGTTCGAGTGAGAACGTGGGCACGTTTGGTCTGGGATTTGAGCCTACAGCTGAAGATCTGAAGAAAATCAGGGGAAGGAAGAAGGAAATATGGTCACTCCCTCGCCCAATGCCACTACTCAGTGAGTCATTTGTTAAGAGCGATGTCGTGAAGCATGTGGAATCTGAAGTTGAATTGGTGGGTGACCTCCAGAACTTTTTTATTGAAGTTGATATGGTTGAAGCAGGAGAAGGTACCAGTATGGCAGATGTGCAATTCATAGGTCCAGCTGTCCGGCTCAATAATTGGGAAGTCACTCCTCTCCCCGTCAGGAGGGAGTTTTGATAGTTTATTTTGTTTTCCTTTCTGTTTATCCGAGTTATTTCAGGGTTGTAATTCGGATTTTAGTTTGTTTATGTTATATTGGTGTCTGTGTTTAAACCCTTCTATCTTTTATTTAATGAAATGCAATGTCCCTTTTGTTTTGTGTCTAATATAGTTTGTTTTTTTACACAGTTCTCTTTATGCTGATTCTAATGACATGACATGCATACGGAATTTTTAGCCTGGTCTTAAAATCCAAAATAATCCAGATGTAATGGAGCAGGATGAGGAAAATGATGAAAAAGAAGCATTAGAAGAAATAAGCAAAGGGTTGGAACAATTTGAAGACAAACCGAATCCTAATTTGAATGAGACTAAGCCAATAAATCTAGGGGATCAAGAAGATGTTAGGGAAACTAAAATCAGTGTACATGTTTTGCCCCAGCTAAAAGATGAAATGATTCAAACGTTAATGGATTATAAGGATGTTTTTGCATGGTCTTATGATGATATGCCTGGTTTAAGCACTGAATTAGTGTCTCACAAATTGCCAACGGATCCCGCATTCCCTCCTGTCAAACAGAAGTTGAAGAAGTTTAAAACAGATGTGAGTATTAAAATCAAAGAGGAAATCATGAAACAACTTGAAGCCAAAGTAATTCGAGTGGCTCGTTATCCCATGTGGTTATCCAATGTTGTTCTCGTGCCAAAGAAAGATGGCAAAATTCAAGTGTGTGTTGATTACCGCAATTTAAACAGGGCAAGTCCAAAAGATGATTTTCCACTGCCCAACATCCATATTTTGCTAGACAACTGTGCTAAACACGAGGTTGCCTCTTTTATAGATTGCTATACCGGATATCACCAGATCATTATGGATAATGAAGACGCGGAGAAGACATCTTTTATCACACCATGGGGAGCTTATTGTTATCGGGTGATGCCGTTCGGTTTGAAGAATGCTGGAGCAACATACATGAGAGCCATGACCACTATGTTTCATGACATGATGCATAAGGAGATTGAGGTTTACGTGGATGATGTGATTATTAAGTCAAAAAGTCAGGTCAACCATGTAAAAGACTTGAGAAAGTTCTTTGAAAGACTTCGCAGGTATAATCTCAAACTCAACCCGGCAAAATGTGTATTTGGAGTTCCATCTGGAAAGTTGTTGGGGTTTGTAGTCAGCCGTTGGGGAATTGAATTAGATCCCTCAAAAATCAAAGCCATTCAGGATTTGCCCCCGCCCAAGAATAGAACGGAGGTAATGAGTTTGCTTGGTAGACTGAACTACATTAGCAGGTTTATTGCTCAACTCACAACCACTTGTGAGCCCATATTCAAGTTGCTAAAAAAGAGTGCTGTGGTAAAATGGACTGAAGAATGTCAGGAAGCGTTCGATCGAATCAAAAGATATTTGTCAAATCCGCCCGTGTTGGTACCCCCGGAGCCTGGTAGGCCTTTGATCTTATACTTGTCAGTCATGGACAATTCTTTCGGGTGTGTCCTGGGGCAACATGATGTCACAGGCAAAAAAGAGCAGGCTATTTATTATCTTAGCAAGAAGTTCACCACTTATGAGGCCAGGTATACTCTTCTTGAAAGGACGTGTTGTGCCCTAACTTGGATAGCACAGAAGTTGAAGCACTATCTCTCATCCTATACTACTTATCTCATCTCCCGCATGGATCCTTTGAAGTATATCTTTCAGAAGCCTATGCCGACAGGTCGATTGGCAAAGTGGCAAATATTGCTTACCGAGTTTGACATCGTATATGTGACTCGAACCGCCATGAAAGCCCAAGCCTTGGCAGATCATCTTGCTGAGAATCCCATCGATGAAGAGTATAAGCCATTAAAGACATATTTTCCTGACGAAGAAGTGTCGTGTGTCGATGAAGTCGTTATAGATGCTGATCCAGGTTGGAGGTTATTCTTCGATGGAGTTGTCAATATGAAAGGAGTCAGAATAGGTGCGGTTCTTGTCTCTGAATCGGGACAACATTTCCCGGTAACAACACAACTTCGATTCTACTGTACTAACAATATGGCAGAGTATGAAGCCTGCATCCTTGGTTTGAGGTTAGCTGTTGATATGGGAGTCCAAGAATTATTGGTGTTGGGAGATTCGGATTTACTCGTCCATCAAATTCAAGGCGATTGGGAGACGCGAGATTTGAAGCTCATCCCGTATCGACAATGCTTGCAGGAGCTATGCCGACGATTTGTGTTAGTAAAATTTAGGCACATTCCAAGGATTCGTAATGAAATTGCTGATGCTTTGGCCACTTTGTCTTCAATGCTCCAACATCCTGACAAAGCCTACATCGATCCAATGCATATACAGAGTCGTGATCAGCATGCTTACTGCAATGTGGTTGAAGAAGAGCTCGATGGAGAACCTTGGTTCTTGGATATCAAGCGGTACATTCAGTCAGGAGAATACCCAATATATGCCACCAACGATCAAAAGAGGACTCTTAGGCGTTTGGCTAGTGGATTTTACTCGAGCGGGGGAATCTTGTATAAGAGGACCCCAGATCTGGGACTTCTAAGGTGTGTAGATGCAAAAGAAGCCTCGGCAATCATGGTTGAAATACACTCTGGAGTATGCGGGTCGCATATGAACGGTCACGTCTTGTCAAAGAAGATTCTTCGAGCAGGTTATTACTGGCTTACTATGGAGAGGGATTCTATTCAGTTTGTTCGAAAGTGTCATCAATGTTAGGTGCACGGTGATCTGATATGTTCTCCTCCTGTTGAGTTGCATGCAATGGCCGCTCCATGGCCGTTCGTAGCTTGGGGAATGGATGTGATTGGACCGATTGAGCCGAAGGCATCAAATGGACATAGATTCATTTTGGTAGCCATTGACTACTTCACAAAGTGTGTGGAAGCAGTAACTTTCAAGTCGGTGACAAAGAAGGTTGTGGTAGATTTTGTTCATGCCAATATCATTTGTAGATTTGGAATTCCTAAGATGATTATTACAAACAATGCTGCCAATCTCAATAGTCATTTGATGCAAGAAGTGTGTCAACAGTTTAAGATCGCACATCAAAATTCTACTCCATATCGCCCAAAGGCCAATGGTGCTGTAGAAGCCGCCAATAAAAATATAAAAAAGATACTGCAAAAAATGATACAAGGTTCTAGACAGTGGCATGAAAAGTTGTCGTTTGCATTGCTAGGTTATCGGACCACTGTTCGCACTTCAACAGGGGCAACTCCATATTTATTAGTGTATGGGACAGAAGCAGTCATCCCTGCAAAAGTTGAAATTCCTTCTCTTCGGGTCATTGTAGAAGCAGAGATCGATGACGACGAATGGGTAAAAGCCCGACTGGAACATTTGAGTTTGATCGAGGAAAAAAGGCTAACGTCCGTGTGTCATGGCCAGTTGTATCAAAGGAGGATGGATTATGCGTATAACAAAAAGGTCCATCCTAGGAATTTTGAAGTTGGTCAGTTGGTATTAAGACGTATCCTTCCTCACCAGGTTGAAGCGAAGGGCAAGTTCTCCCCTAACTGGCAAGGTCCCTTCGTTGTGAAGAAAGTGTTACCTAATGGAGCCTTATATTTGACAGATACTGAAGGCAAAATGGCAGAAATGGCTATCAATGTTGATGTGGTCAAAAGATACTATGTATGATATTTGTTCCTTTGTTTGATTTTATTGCATGTTTAGTACTTGCATTTTGAAGATTGATATGATGAAGGCATTTTATTCTTCTATCCAAACATTGTGTCATCCTTTGTTTACCCGTTTGAGCTTCGTTTATTTTTCTTTCATATCCCTCTTTTGGAATCAAAATAGAGTCAAAGATAAATGTCAAGAAAATAAGAATAAAAGAAAGAGTTCGAAAAAAAAAAAAAAAAAATCAATCAAATCAAATAAAAACAAAGAACAAGCTGATGGAACTACGTGCGACCTGATTCTTCTCTCGAGAGAGTGAGATACGTAGGCTGCCCTATTTCGGGCTCGGTCCAACCAAATAAATTTTAAGATTCACCCAGTCAACAAAAACTGGGGCATGAGTTAATGCATTGTTTGAGTCAATTCCAAAAGTCGTAAGTCCCACCCCCACTTCAAGTATCGTTTGAGCCTCTTACCATCTTTTCTAACCTTGACCAAAAGCCAAGTTACGACCAAAGAAAGTCCTTCAGATCAATTTTTGATAGTGTTAAGGCTAAGCATGCAATGGATATGACGATACATTGTGAAGTACCGCTTGTCTCCCTCAGCATAAGAAATCAGGAAAGAAATACAAAAATGAGAGAGTCTTATTGGTGAAAACCTTTACAGGCACCATAAGGCGATGGTGAGTTGTTAGAAAATGAAAATGAGAGAGTCTTATTGGTGAAAACCTTTACAGGCACCATAAGGCGATGGTGAGTTGAGAGAAATACAAAAATGAGAGAGTCTTATTGGTGAAAACCTTTGCGGGCACCGTAAGGCGATGGGTAAGTTAAGAGAAATACAAAAATGAGAGTCTTATTGGTGAAAATTCTCATGGGCACCGTAGGGCGATGGAGAGTTTAAGAGAAAGGCGGAAAGTGAAAAGAAAGAGATTTGTTGGCGAAAGTCTTTTTAGATGTCGTCAGTCGAATATGATGTATAAGTCCAATGGATTTGAAGAAGCGTCTCAGTGGCACGAACTCAACAACAAATAGGGAGTTTGGATAGGAAGATCAAGCAGCTCAATCCAAAATGCATGTCATACTCATTGGAGTTGGTTGTCGTATTCAGATAAGTTTTCTTTTTGAATATGGGACATTGCCCTTTTCTTTCATTTACATATTCATGTTTTTGTCTTTTCTTATGTTATTTATCAAAAACAAGAGTCACCATCATTTCTTTACATTTTTTAAGTCAAGTCTGTGTCAAAACAAGCGAGAAAGGATTTCAAAATTTACTACCAGTCTTTCCAATTATATGAGGAAAAGCCAAGGAACAACACAGGAAAGAAATATGATCGTAATTCAACACGAAGCAAAGGGAGTCTATCAACCGACAGGCTATTGGATTCGTGGAATCATTCAGATTTGGGAAAAGAGTGCACCTTAGAGGCATGGTAAATATAAAAACCCATTGTTCGAGTCAGAACTCGTCTCTCTCAATCTGGATCTTGGTCAATGATGCGGTAAGACAGGGCAAGTGTTAGCGATTTGGAACAAAGATGAAAGGAATGAGTACTGGGGCAGATACCTGAGAAGCCAAGAGCTGCAAGCCACCACTAAGTTTTTAACTGACCAATTTTTCTTTGATTGAAATAGGGGCAAATTCGTTTCACTTGATTCAGCTACCATTGGAAATGCACATCCATGGGATTTTACTTTATGTTCAGGACCCTCCTGAAAAATGGGACTTTACTTTCTGTTCAGGACCCTCATGAAAAATGGGATTTTACTTTATGTTCAGAACCCTCCTGAAAAATGGGATTTTACTTTCTGTTCAGGACCCTCCTGAAAAATGGGATTTTACTTTCTGTTCAGGACCCTCCTAAAAAATGGGATTTTACTTTCTGCTCAGGACCCTCCTGAAAAATGGGATTTTACTTTCTGTTCAGGACCCTCCTGAAAAATGGGATTTTACTTTCTGCTCAGGACCCTCCTGAAAAATGGGACTTTACTTTCTGTTCAGGACCCTCCTGAAAAATGGGATTTTACTTTATGTTCAAGACCCTCCTGAAAAATGGGATTTCACTTTCTGCTCAGGACCCTCCTGAAAAATGGGATTTCACATTCTGCTCAGGACCCTCCTGAAAAATGGGATTTTACTTTATGTCCAGGACCCTCCTGAAAAATGGGAATTTACTTTCAGTTCAGGACCCTCCTGAAAAATGGGATTTTACTTTCTGTTCAAGACCCTCCTGAAAAATGGGATTTTACTTTTGTTCAGGACCCTCCTGAAAAATGGGATTTTACTTTATGTCCAGGACCCTCCTGAAAAATGGGAATTTACTTTCAGTTCAGGACCCTCCTGAAAATGGGATTTTACTTTCTGTTCAGGACCCTCCTGAAAAATGGGACTTTACTTTCTGTTCAGGACCCTCCTGAAAAATGGGATTTTACTTTCTTCTCAGGACCCTCCTGAAAAATGGGATTTTACTTTATGTCCAGGACCCTCCTGAAAAATGGGACTTTACTTTTTGTTCAGGACCCTCCTGAAAAATGGGATTTTACTTTTTGTTCAGGACCCTCCTGAAAAATGGGATTTCACTTTCTGCTCAGGACCCTCCTGAAAAATGGGATTTTACTTTCTGTTCAGGACCCTCCTGAAAAATGGGATTTTACTTTTGTTCAGGACCCTCCTGAAAAATGGGATTTTACTTTATGTCCAGGACCCTCCTGAAAATGGGAATTGACTTTCAGTTTAGGACCCTCCTGAAAAATGGGATTTTACTTTTTGTTCAGGACCCTCCTGAAAAATGGGACTTTACTTTCTGTTCAGAACCCTCCTGAAGAATGGGATTTTACTTTCAGTTCAGGACCCTCCTGAAAAATGGGACTTTAGTTTCTGTTTAGATATTTTTACTTTCTGCTCAGGACCCTCCTGAAAAATGGGATTTCACCTTCTGGTCAGGACCCTCCTGGAAAATGGGACAATGCTTTCAAAAAATGAAATACTAATTATTTATAATTCTTGTTTGGGATAATTTTCGATCTAGTTTTAATTTTGAGTTTCAGGAGCCCGCCTGAAGAACAGGGTGATGAAATAGCAAGGCAGGAGCCCGCCTGAAGAACAGGGTGATGAAATAGCAAGTTCGGAGCCCACCGGGAGAACAGAGTGAAGAAAATGAAAAGTCAAGCAACAAAGTGATGAAATAGCAAGTCAGGAGCCCGCCTGGAGAATAGGGTGAAGAAACAAAAGATTCAAGCAACAAAGTGAAGCAATTGAAAGCCAAGCAACAAAGGGAAAGAAATTGCAAGTCAGGAGCCCGCCTGGAGAACAGGGTGATGAAAAGTCGAGTCAAGAACCAACAGAAGATGTATAGATAGGATTTTTGTAATTTCATTTATGTTTTAACTTGTAATTTTCATTTTGATGTAATAACAGAGCCGCGGACCGGAACCTCGACGGAACCTCACTCGACTCTCCAACTCGGTATGGTCCACCTTTTCCAATCCTTTGAAATACCCGTGACATGATTCTCTCATAATTTGGGTAGGAAGGATGTCTTAAGGCAAGACCCGATTGTCCTTCTTTCTTCTATTTCTTTCTTTGAATAATGGTCGGGATAAAATTCAGTCTTGTTGTCTACTTCTTTGTCTGAAAACACTTCGTGTTTACATTCAAAGGGGGCATGATGTAGACACCTAATTTCGTCCCTCAACAATATCATTTTTACCCATTTTTTACCTTATCCTACCGTGTACCCTCAATCATGTAATTATCCCTCCACAAATGACAAAAATCAAAACCAACTCTAAACAAATCTTATCCCAAAATCCCCACAGAATCCCAATTGATAACAAATTAACAACCTTCCCAATTAAAAGCGGACACCTAGCTACCCTACCCCACCTCACACCCAACCCCCGTAGCCCACCTACACTTACTCACCTCATATATACATGGTTCCACTCACTATAAGGAGGAGCTCAGGATTATTCTCTAAAAAAGGGAGAGAAAAGGAACCACAAAGAAAGGGAATTCCTTTCTTCTCCATTTTTAAAGACCCAATACACAAAATTCTTTTTTTTCCTTAAAACACACAGCATACACACGCCATATACAAGAAAAACAGGGGGGCAGACACCATTTTTGTTTTCTTCGGCTTCTGGGTTCACAAACACAACAACACCATTCTTAATTCTATTCACACCCAGATCATACACGATACCCCACACACCATGAACGAAGAGGCATAGAGAGGGGAGAGATCGGAGAAACTGTAAGAAAACGAGGGGAGAGATCGGAGAAAACAGCGAGAAAATGAGGGAGAGATCGGGAGTTGGAGAGAGAAACTAAACGGAGAAAGAGAGATCGTGAGGAAGAGAAGTGAGATGGAGAGAGATTAGAAATCGGGAGGAACGGAAATGGGGATCTGTTGAGTTTGCTCACCGAAAATTGACTGAAAATCATCCTCTGGGTATTACTATCATTGTTACGCCGGATTTACCATCGAAAAGACCCTGTCGTCGCTATCCGCCACTGTTTCTGGTGAAACTCGCCTGAAAACAGCGTTTTCAGCTTCGCTCCAACTATTCTATTCTCGATTATTTCCATTATTAGCTCACCGGAGCTCAAATAGTATGGGTTCCTCAGTTTCTTTGTCAGTTCGTGTTATTATTTCTTTCTCGGGATTCAAGTCAGTTCGTGTTATTATTTCTCATTATTGAGTTGGTGTGGCTCGTTATTGAGGTTCGATTTGAGGTTCTTCGGTGCGCGGATTCCATCTTTTGATTGACTGATATTTGGAATAAAGTCGTCATCAAGGTCTAATTCTACTCTTTACCTTTTTTGTTTTATTGTTGATGGTATCCGATGCATTGATTCTAATAGTGTGTGTTGTTTGACTCGTGATGATGTGAATTGTTGTTGTTATGGTTTGGTATTTTAATTCCCTTGATTGTGGATTGATTATGGATTATGTGATGAGATGATATATTGTTCGGAGAATTAAGATTATTTGTTTGGGGACGGGAATCGAAAATTGATAAAAGTAAATATTATGATATTTTTGATACATTGTTGATGTTGAATGCGATATGTCGTCGAGCGGGTAGGCAAACAGTAAGCTCGGGTAAGCAAGTTTAGGATTGGTGTAGTGTTGGAATAATTGGAATATTTGTTGAATGTCTTGTTTATCGTATTTGGAAAGTGTATTTATTTAACCGGGGAATGCCCCGAGGTAATTTGTATTTACTCACCGGGGAATGCCCCGAAGAATTTTGTACGCTAAGGATGTTCGTGATCAAGACCCGAGGCATCGGGTAAAGCATTGGTTTAGGGCTAGTGTAGGTTATTTTAGTATTTTTATTTCGGGTTGTAATAATTGGACCGAACACTATATTTTGGATTTGTTTTGGTTTGTGTGTTTGATGGATTGTTTTATGTGTTTTTGTGTGGTTTATACATTTGTAATGCCAAATTAGTCGATACCCTCCACCAAGAGACTGTGGTCGAACCACGGGATCGAGGGGTGCCTAACACCTTCCCCTTGGACAACAGAATTCCTTAACCGGAATCTATGTTCGCAAAACTAGTTTAAGAGTCAAATGGTTTCGAAAAATATTTTCTAAAGGTGACTTGGCACACCGGATTATGCCAAGTGGCGACTCTGATTTTGTATGTAAAAACAATCTTTTTTTCGGAACCAATCTTCATTTTGTCACTTTAATAAAAAACCCTTTCAAACCTTAAAATACTATCTCTTTTTTTGGAGTCAGAAAAGGGGTGTGACAATATATAAAAGGAATTTTTCATCACAACAAGGGCTCCAGGGAATAGGTCCCAAACTATAAATTTATCAATCATAAAAACCAAGGACTTAACAGTGTTCATTAGGTAGAAGGAGAGAAAGATTTTTCCCTATAGTCCTTATGTGAGTTCAATGGAAGAAGAAACATAAGAGATTTTTGTAGAGGTTAGAGGATGACTTCTAGCATTTTGAGGAATATTGCTTTTGTAGTTGACTTTTGGAGGACCTAGGAGTCCCTGTTTATTATTAATACCAGGTCTTTAGTAAAAAACCATTTCTTTGTTAGCACTGGGCACTCTTGTTTTTGGTATACGACTTGTATATGAGTGATTTCCCATGCATTAAAAAATTCACTTACCTTGTAAAAAAAAGCTTTGTGATTACCACATCAAGTGAGGGCATATTGTTTTGAAGTTTGTGGATTTTGATAATTGCTTCAATATGGTAATTAAATTCCATAGCATGTTCTTAAAACAACTAATGTTGGACAAAGAATGAGAAGAGTGACTATTTATTGATAAGTTAATGGAGAATATATAGGCGCTAATACAACACCGAGTCCTAAAGTAATACAATAGCCAATTACAATTCTAAAGTGATACAGTAACTAATTATAGTTATACAAGTAGATAACTAGGATATATTTACAAATTATTCTTGTATATCTATTTTATGCCCTCGTAAGCTGGTGTTGACGTCTACCATACCCAACTGGTCAAACATACAACTGAAAGAAGCACGTAGAAGTGTCTTGGTTAGTACATCATCAACCTGATCAGCAGCATACAAGTTCTTGACTTCAACCTCTTTACGTTGCACTTGGTCATGGACAAAGTGGAAATCAATAGCAATATTTTTCATCTTGATATGAAAGATGATTCCTACAGATGAAGGTAGTTCCAATATTATCATAGAGTATGTGTGGAATGGAAAAAAGGAAAAATAAATCTCATGTAGTAGGTTGGTGATCAGTTGGTTTCTGTAAGAGCAACAGCTACAGCTCGATATTTATCTTTGGTGGATGACCGAGAGACGGATCACTTTTTCTTAGAGTGGTGTACTTCTAAGATATACAACATATCCTGTTGTGGAAGTTTTTCTTATAGGGTCACCATCCCAATCAAAGTCAGAGTACACCATAATTCGATCATTAGTCTCACTGGTTATTTGAAGCCTAAAAGAGAAGTCAGTTGGAGATATTCAAGCAATCGTTTAACATCTTCCAATGATTAGCTTGAGGATAAACTAGGAGAGTTTATTTACTATAAATGGAATGCAAGTGAAGGACAAATATTATAGCTTGCCAACAATTTTTGAAAGAGATAGCCATCAACAATAGGATCAACTTAATTTACACTAAGAATGGTATAGATGGATATAGGAGTGGAAACTAATTTTTTTTGTCTTTCATATTGGCTTCCTGAAGAAGGTCTTCTATATACTTTGTTAAGATAACAGTAGGCCACCTTGATATGATAGTACCTCAACACCGAAAAAGTAGTTTTAAGTAGCCAAGGTCCTTGATAGAGAAATGTTGAGCAGGGGCATTGATAATTTGTCGAATACCATGTTCTTGATTTCCAAAAATAATAATGGCATCCACATATACAAGGATATAAATAGTGAATCTTGAATGATGTAATATGAGAAAAGACAAGTTAGGTTGTGATTTAAAAAAAAACTTATGTTACCAGCAAGTTCTTGAGCTCGATGTACGAAGCTTTAGGTGCCTATTTGAGACCATAGATAGCTCTGTAAAGTTTATAGACATGATTGGATAAAGTCGGATGCTCAAAGCTAGGAGGTTGTCTCATATAAACATGTTCCTCTAAATGACCTTGCAAGAATGCATTATATACATCAAGTTGATGCATAATTTATATTGAACATCAATAGCGAGAACTAGGCAAACAGTTATAGGCTTGACTACCGAACTGAAGGTGGAATGGTAAACAAGTCTAGGCCACTGAGTCACTAATTGAGCTTTATACCTATCAATAGAGCCATCAGGATGATGCTTAATGCGAAATAGCCACTTGCAGTCTACTACATTCTTTGAAGGATCATTGGGAACCAAAGTCCACATTTGGTTTCTCACAAAGGCATCAAATTCAGTTTGCAAAGCAGCATTCTAGTGGGGTTCACACTGAGCTTTCTTGTAGGAAGGGGGTGTTTTCAAACTTGGAAAGTGATCAAGAAAGCTAGTTTGATTTATGGGCTTTAGGATGTTATTTTTGAATTGGGTAACCATCAGGTGACTCGGCATTGTGGTGGAAGGTTCGGCTAAACTGATTTGGTTGGGTTGTGTTTGGGGGTGTGATAATATCTGACAAATTTGGAGTAGAAGGAGATGCAATAGGGAAAGGTAATGAAGGAGACAAATATATGGTTTTACTAGATGAAGGCAATGAATTAGGAGCTTAAGGTGGAATCCATCATTTATAAGTTAAAAGAGGTGAATTTTTTATTTGGAAATCGGTGGTTTGGTTGTTTAAAAAAGGTGCAGAAGGGTTAAGTGGTTGCCTAGAATTTGGAGAGAAAATCACAGCTTCATTAGATAAAGAATTCTGAGAAGAGTTGAAGATCATACCTAAACCTTGATATTGCTCTCTTGTTGTGGAGATTAGCATGGGATAACTTTGTGGGCAAGGTTCACACGCAATGGTAGGATAAAGTTCCATATTTAACTTTTGAACTTCACAGGTGATTTGATTGTTTTTCTTTTCAACTGTTTTCCATGATTTAATTTGAAAATTTTATAAATGAGAAAAGATATTTTTAAAAGGAAAATTATTTTCAGAACATCTCTCGATAAAAATATTTTTGAAAAGATTGGATCAAAGCACTGATGGTAGTAATATTTATTGGAAAAAACTAGGTATTCATAGAGTTGAACGAGGCTCAAGCTTTTTTGTGTATGGTCGCATTTAAGTATACTATAAACACCCGAAAGTTCTTATGAAATCAAATTTTAGGGTGTCTTGAAAAATTATTTCATGAGGGCAGTTATCTTTTAGAGAATCTAAGAGTAACCTACTGATAAGATAAACTTCTTAATGACAAGCAAAACTCCAAAAGCTTGAGGGAAGAGGGGCTTGATGAAATAAGGTTTTGTTTGTTTCAACAGTGTGTCTATGGCGTCATTTGACCAAAGCTACACATTGAAGTGTTTAAGGAGGTGACATAATATGTTCAATACCATGTGTTTTTAAAAGGGATATAATCCTTCAAATTCACCACCACCATTAGTGTAAAATAAGAGAATTTTTTTGTTAAAGCGACGTTAGAGTAATGGATGTAGAATTTTAAGAACATCTTTAACTTCACTTTTATTTTTCAGAGTATATATCCACGTATATTTTGAAAAGTGATAAACAAAGAATGAAGAGTAACTCTTTCGATCAATTGACAACACCGAGGAAGGTCCGCATAAATAGCTATCAATAATTTGCAATGGTCGTTGACTTTGCAGAGTATTTTTAGAAAAAGATAACCTGTGCATTATATTTGAATTGCAAGAATTATGAACTAAAGGAGTTTTTGAATCACAAAATGAAATTGAAAACTTCCTTAACAACTTATGTAAACTTTGACAATTTGGGTGCCCCAAGAGTTGATACCACGGGTCAATAGAAAGACGGCTAACTACTAAATTTGGTTGAGGTTGGAAAATGTGGGTTATCTCTTGCAGCCACTCATACAACCCATGTTTATTCTGCCCACAAACCATAGGTGCCCTCGTAGCAGATACTTCACAAAAAAATTAAACAAAAAAAATTAATGGATGTTTTATTATCATGACAAAATATAGAGACAAGGAGAAGATTGATTTTTATGTCTTGGGCTCAGAGGGTATCATTTTGGTTGAAGCTTTTATTTGATGCACATAAGTGTTAGCAGTGTGAGAAATTGTAATGATATTATCAATTCCCAATGTAGATATCGTCAAGTCTGTTGTATTCTAAAGAAGTGGCTAAATTACAAGCATCAGTTGTGATGTGATGGTTAGCCCCGGAGTCAACAAATATGGATCTTATTGTTGTGGAACTTGAGCAGCATAATTAGCACGAGCCTAAAAGTGGTTGTGATATTGAAATCTACACACTTTGGTAGAGTGACCGGGGTAATCATGGAGTTGACAGAAAAGAGAACTCCAGTATTTTGGGGCTATTAATTTTGATGAGAGCACCATTATTGGGTATTCAATGAGTCTCGGGTTGTCTAGGAACGCCATGGTTGGCTACCTTATGAGGTATTACCTCCTTGCTTTCAATTGTTTTTGTTTCTTAAAGGTGCTTGATTTTTTCATTAAGTAATTGCAGCAGTGATTATTGATGTCCGTTTGGATTCTTTCTACTTAAGAAAGATCTCATAATCAAGATGTTTCTCATAGAGTTCTTCATAGGTGACCATTGTTTCACGTGATCAGATGGTCGTAGAAATAGCGTTATATTCAAGACCAAGGCCTTAGACTATTCACATAGTAAGTTACATATATGTGATTGGTGTTCTACCGATTGCAAGCTCATCAACAATGGAACGTATGTCACGTAGACAATTAATGATAGGCTGAGAAACTTTGGTAATACGAGCTTATTAATCTTGATGACTGATAATTCTAGTATGTGATTTGTAGGAGAAGGCAGTGTGTAAGGATGCCAATGCTTTGTTCGTCGATTTGGTTGTTGCAATAATAGATGCAAGTGTTGGTTTTACCAATGCTAAGATGGCATTTTGAACAAGCCGGTCTTGGCAAAACTAGTTCATAAAAGTTGGATTAGGAGTGCTTTCATTAATTTTTGTAAGTGTGGTCGGGGGAGAAGCAATTGTGCCATCAAGATGACCGAAAAGGTTATGTCCGTGCATGAGCATTGGCACCTGTGGATTTCAAGTAGTGAAGTTACGGCTGCCTACAAGTTTTATGGGTAGTTCAGATGCAGGATTAAACTGCACGATGATAGTGTTGCTGGTAGTGTTGTCTATAGTAATAACAGTGGCTTTGGTGGCTATTTTTTTTGTGTAAGGCAGTAGTTAAGGTTGGAGAGAAAAAAATAGATCATATCGTGTGAGATTTTAGAGCCCTGATACCATAAAACAACTAATGTTGGACAAAGAATGACAAGAGTATTTATTTATTCATAACCTAATGGAGAATATATAGGCGCTAATACAACACCGAGTCCTAAAGTGATACAACAGCTAATTACACTCCTAAAGTGATATAAATAACTAATTACAGTTGTACAAGAAGATAACTATGATATAATTATGAATTATTCTTGTATATCTCTTTTAGTTCTGTCAATTTCTTATAGTATCCAGCATATAATGCACTTATGTATGACAAATTTTTTGTGCATCCTACTTTTAAACAAACTTGTACTATTTTCAGTTTTTAGTTAAACTATGTTGATGAATATAAATTTATGACCTTTGCTAGATATTGAGATAGGAGTGGAATTATTTCGCTTTGATCTTTTTGGGTTAATTTATGACCAAGTGTCATATCTTTATATGGTATCAGGTTCATCCCTGTTTGGGATCTCGGTCCATGCTCCAGTTGAACCCAGACAAGAAAGGGTCTATTAGAGTGGGTTAGAAACCCATATTAATTGAGGAATAGACTGGTGGGTTTCTTATATGGACTTTGTCAATTCTCTCCTCGTGTTTTAGGATTTTTGCCCTAATTGTTTTACCAAATTTAAGTTTTACTTTTCTTAAAAGGGAAATAAAAGTAATACCATAATTATTTAACTTTTTCTTAAAAGAAAATATGATTCTTTTCCATAGTTGGATAGCCTCTTTCTAAGAGGAAAAATTTTGGACCTCTATAAATAGAAGACCCCTCTTCTCATACCATAAGATAATAGGATTCACAATGTAGTCTTTAAAGAGTCTTTTCTAAGGAGAGATTTCTCTCTAATGGTTTTTTATACTTTTTTTATATTAGGCTTTCATAAGTAGGCCAATTGGCCAAATCATATAATAATTATGCTTTCAGTATGTTTTCTTTGTCATCTGAATTATCGCTTTAATGGTCTGTAAACTTTAAGTTTTTGCATGACGTCCTCTCAATTTTGAACCCAACAATATCATAGTCTATGGTTCAATGCTGTGATGGTTCAGATTAAAGACATGCCAAAATCAAGGATGCAACCAATTTGAAGATAATGAAGATTTTTATCCAACTACATATGGAAAAGAAATATCAATCATATTTTCAACACTTCTGTTGCTGCATCTTTAAAAATAAAACTAAAATATTAATTTTTAACCCATTTTTAGGCATGATATTTTAAACCTTAATTTAACTGTGACATGCAGTAGTGATGCATATTATGTGAAGAATAAAGATCAAGCACGTGAAGAAGGTGAATCAAATTATGTCAAGAAAATCAAGTCAAATAATTACTTTACTTTTTGGTAAAAAGAAAATATAATTTTTTTCCATATT
The DNA here is from genome assembly GCA_030864215.1 of Capsicum pubescens. Lineage (NCBI taxonomy): Eukaryota > Viridiplantae > Streptophyta > Magnoliopsida > Solanales > Solanaceae > Capsicum > Capsicum pubescens. The sequence goes on along the minus strand of CM061544.1, from coordinate 86,382,635 downwards.
TGGCTAACTTCTTTTTAAAAGGAAAGATTTTGGACCTCTATAAATAGAAGACCTCACCGTCTTCTCATACCATAACACATTAGGATTCACAATGTATAATTTTTAAACAGTCTTGTTTTAGGAGTAGATTTCAATCTAATAGTTTTCTATGCTTTCTTTATATTAGGTTTTTATATGTATGTCAATTGGTCAAATCATATAATAATTATGCTTTCAGTATATTTTCCTTATCGTCTGAATTACTGTTTTTATGATTTGCAAATTTTAAGCTTTTCCATGATGCCTCTCAATTTTGAAACCAACATCATGAGCTAGCTTTTGGGGTTAAGTTAGTCTCAATTAGCATGTCATTATAATTTCATACAAGGGAGTGTGAGCTCTCATCACCTGTAGAGTGCTACCCCCATGTTAGTATATTCCGTCTTTGGTATAACGTGCATTTCAATGACACCTTGTAGTTTTATTTCTAGTCGTTGATTCTTAAACAATCCCCTTGACCCCAGCTCAAGCGAAAGATCCCTTCTCTTGTTCACCCCGGATAACCACTTCTTCTTATTGCTTTGAGTACACAAAATTTGTATTTTGGAAAAACAACTTCAACACTAGTTCAAGAATAAATCAAGAACACTTATGAAGTTTTCCAACACCTTCAACACAAGATCAAAATGACCTTTTAAAGAAGTGTGTTTTTCAGTATTTCAGAGAAAAATAGATGAAGCAGAATAAGTCAAGTCCTCTGAATTCACGGAGTGTCCTTAAGGAAATAATTTCCCTCAAGTACCCGAGGTTGCGGAATTTTTCTCCTGGAATAAAATGGCTTAACAATCCGACAATGGTGGTACCTCAAACGATCAGATTCTCTTCGAACTCACTCAACGGGAGATGATCACACGAAGTATTTTAGAAGACAAGAAGTGTTTTTCAAGTGCAGAAAAATTCATACTAAACCTATGGAAAAATACAGGTTTATATAGTCATTAAGTGCCCCTTCCAAAAGGTGGCAATGGTTCACCGGAAAGGTGTATCCTTTCTGAACAGTCAAGTCTGTCTATTCGAAAGAGTGTGTCTTTTTCAAACAGCCACAACCATCCAAACAATCATACCTTTTCCCAAAATAGTGTGTCTTTTACTCGAAGAGTTGTGTTCTTTCCAAGCAACTTTTCATTTTTCATTCACACCAATTGAACTCAACAATACCCCCACATAAATGGGAAATGTCTATTCTTTATAAAACTTTATGGACAAGTATGTGATCATCAAGCAAAGACTGATTGCATCTGGATAAGTGGGTTTTCCTTTGAACTTTTCGTAGTGAACATGCATCGGATGCACTCAGTCAATCGGTAGATTTGATATCTTTGAACTGTCGAGCTTTAATGTACACCTAGACAACACATGTCATACAACCAGCCTTTTACCATTTATGGTTCTCACAGTGTTGTTCATTTCATCCATGAACACGTTTCGGTTTTATGAGAGCTTTGAGAATAGGCCTTTACTAACATTCTCCTTGAAGCGGCTTCCACTTCGCCCTCACATGGGTGATTTATAAATGTTCAATCTTATAGATTAAACTATTTGGTCAAAGCTTCCAAATTTAGATAATCATTAAAAGACTTCACACCATAAGTCTTATCCTTGTTTACTAAATATTGTTTATACCATGAGAATGGGTTGGGTATATTAATAATGTTGAACCTGTCAGACACAACTTTGTTCGATCTCCTTGAACCTAGCTCTTGGGATCTCCAGTCTTCTAGGTAGAGTTACTGTCATGTTAACTTGTCCTAGACCGTAAACTCATTCCCTTAGATGTTCTCTCAATTCCCTCTCCAGATAGGCCGTTTGTAAGTTGATCTAACATATTATCCTTTGACTTTACATAGTCAATAGTGATAAATCCTCTAGAGAGAAGTTCTCTAATGGTATTATGTCTCTGTCTTATGTGACGAGATTTACCATTGTACATCATGCTCCCTGTCCTACCTATTGTCGTTTGACTATCACAGCGTATGCATACTGGTGCCAATAGTTTGGTCCAATAAGGAATATCTTCCAAGAAATTTCGGAGTCATCCTGCTTCTTCACCGGTTTTATCTAATGCAATAAATTTTGATTCCATCGTAGACCAAGCAATACATGTGTTTGGATAATTTCCAAGAGACTGTTCCTCCACCTATTATAAATACGTATCCACTCGTGAATTTTACTTTATCTGATCCGGTGATCTAATTTGCATCACTATATTCTTCAAGTACTGTGGGATGTTTATTATAATGCAAAACATAGTCTTGAGTGTATTTAAGATACCCCAAAACTCTTTTCATTGCAATCCGGTGAGTTTTATTAGGATTAATCGTGTACCGACTCAACTTACTAATAGCACATGCTATGTCCGGTCATGTACAATTTATTAGATACATTAAACATCCTAACACTCTTGTGTACTCCGGTACATACAGGACATTGTTCAAAGTCAACAATTTGCCTGATGTCATTTTCAGGAAGACTTTTCCTGTTCCTTCAAGTTTTGCAGTTGTGGAGTTGGCCATATATATATTCTCTTCGTCTTGAGCCAGAGCAAAAGCAGTAAAAAAACTCTTTATTTGCGTAAACGTGGCGGGTGGCACCGAAATTCATCCATCACACTCGAGGATTTCCCACCAAGTTGCATTCAGACAGCATGGCATACAGATCGTCCATTTTTTTCTTGGATTTAGTCATATTTGCTTGGTCCTTTTTTTTGCCTTTCTTTGGGGCACGATAATCCGTTGACTTGTGGCCAATCTTACCACAGTTAAAGCATTTTCCATTGAATTTCTTCTTAGGTTGATTGCTTTCCTGTTCAGCTTTCTTTTGTTTTTTGGAGTTGTTGTGATCGTCTTCTACAATATTTGCTCTACTTATTGCAGAGTTTCTTTTCGACCTTCTTTCTGCGGCTTTGTTGTCTTCTTCAATGCATGGTCTTACTATAAGATTCTCGACTGACATCTCCTTTCGCTTATGTTTCAAGTAGTTCTTGAAGTCCTTCCACATAGGTGGTAACTTCTCTATTATCGCCACGACTTGAAATTGCCTCGTTCATGATCAAACCTACAATAAAGTTTATGTGAACATCAAGAACATTTTTAATATGTCCGACTAAGGTATTCATCAAACTCATGCCTTCCGCGAGGAGATCGTGGATGATCACTTGCAGTTCCTGGACTTGAGATACAACAGACTTGTTGTCAATTATTTTAAACTCAAGGAACTCTGCAACAAAGAACTTCTTGGTTCCAGCATCCTCAGTCTTGTATTTTCTTTCTAGCACACCCCATAACTCTTTTGTCATCTTCATTCCACTATACATGTTGTATAGTTCATCTTGGAGGCCATTTAGAATGTAATTCCTGCATAGAAAATCGGAGTGTTTTCACGCCTCCATAATAACAAATTTCTCCTGGTCTGAAGTTCCCTCGGGCACCTCTGGAGCTTCTTCAAATGTGAATCTTTGAAGACTTAAAGTTGTAAGGTAGAAGAACATTATTTGTCTCCACCTTTTGAAATCAACACCCGTGAATTTTTCGGATTTCTCTGTTAGTACCATTACCTGCGGAGCACTCGTATGACTCGTTGTGGCAACATTAGTTGCTGCCACAGTCGTTGCAGCATCATTCACATGACTGTCAGTAGTCATTTTACTGTCACAACAAGACAGTAAATTTTTAGCATATCGAAATAATACTTATAAAGTTGTAGCAACTTTAAACACCCCTTGTTTCTAGTTTAACGATGAAGTTTTTATGACTTCCAATCGTCAACCGAATGACCTCTAACTTGTGATGAAGATTTAATTTCTTGAAATCACTTGTTAAGTTCAAATGGAGTAGAAAGCTTAAAGCTTTAATCTCCAGAAACCAAAACAATACAGATTATGAAAAAAAAAAATAGTGAAAAGAAAATTTCACCAAACAAGCAAAAAAAAATATTTTTTTTCCAATTTATTTCCTTAAGATTTTTGTATTACAGGTACACAAAATCTGTATTTTGGCAAAACAACTTCAACACAAGTTCAAGAATAAATCAAGAACACTTATTAAGTTTTTCAACACCTTCAACACAAGATCAAAATGACTTTTCAATGAAGTTTATTTTTCAGGATTTTAGAGAAAAATAGATGAAGCAGAATAAGTCAAATCCTCCGAATTCATGGAGTGTCCTTAAGAAAATAATTCCCCTCAAGTATACCACCGACCCTCGGTATTTCTCAGTTATAAAAGAAAACATATCTGGAGGTCAACTACGTTTAATCTATTAGGTTTCTCTGTGAAGAAAGCATTGATATACGGTCCCTTAAAGCAGTATCCTTTCTTTCCAGAATCCCTCTGTCAGTGGATGGAAGGAAAAGAGAAGATAAAGGGAGAAAAGAATGATCGATTGCTCGTCGGCAAAAATGTTCTAATTTTAGCGAAGTTTTAGTATTTTGAATGTCTTTGCTGCAGCTATCATTTTTCAGATTTTGAGTTACTTTATGTTTAGACCGTCAGACTTGAAATTGCACTAATAGATGCTTTGATTCCTTTTAGTTGATGTCTCGCTTTTGCAAGGATGACTTTTGAGAAAACAATGAGGTTATGGAAGGTCTTATGGACACATTATTTGAGTGAGCATCGTCATTTGTACGCCTGCTGTAATTGTGAGAAGATACCACAATTCATAGAATAATAGTAGATATGGATTTCAAAACACTGCTGAAATTTGTCAATGAGCTACGTGGTCATATTAACGAGGATACTACCCTTAGGAGTAATACCCTATTACCCCATGAACTATACCTAAAACAGCAGAGACACACCTCAATTTAAAGGGGTTTCTATTACCTCTGAACTAATTAAAAGTGTAATTTTGACAGCCTTAGTGCCTACATGGCACATACGTGGCACAACACACTGAAGTGTCCACGTATGCACATGTGTGTGCCACGTAGGCATTAAGGGTGTCAAAATTACACTTTTAATTAGTTCAGGGGATAATAGGACCCCCTTTAAGTTGAGGTGTGTCACAGTCATTTTGGGTATAGTTAGGGGGGCAATAAGGTATTTTCTCTAACTTAAATGGTCACTCAACTTAGGACTTTTATCCCAGAAAGTCACTTAACTTTGGACTTTACTCAGAAAGTCACTCAACCTATTTTATTATTTTTTAAACCAATTTTTAGTTATTATGTAAATTTTTTTAATAACAAAATTTTAAAAAATATAAAATATTAATCTAATGATCCTTTTACCCTTTTATCTTTATTCCCCTTACATTAGGAATTGCAGCTTTTCCTTCCCACTTTTCATCTTTTCTCGTATCCTATTTAGGAATTTCTCCTCCCTCTTGAAGATGGAACAGAGAACAATAAGTGAATCTCAAATAGAGGGCTCAAATTGGTATAAAGTAGAACTCTATAGGAAGAAAAAGAAGTAGAACTCTTTCAAATTGAGGCAAAAGAGACCATCATATCACAATCATATCCTAATACACAATACAAGAATATCCTAAGTAATAAAAAGAGTTTGCATGAAACAACCTTGTTTATCTTCATATTCATATCTTCAAGGTACAACAATGCTAATTCAATAACATAGGTCATAATTTGTTGTATGTAGTAGTTCACATAGTTATTACACAATTTTTGAAAGGCCATTTTCAATTATACTGTGCCTTTTTCATAGTCCAGTTCAAAAGCTCTACAATGATGTTCCAATCTATATCTTATATTTATATACAAATCATATATATGACAAGAAGAATATTATTCTAGTAAGTGCAAATCAATAAAAGTTCACTAGTATTAATAAACTTGAAGTTACAAAGCAAAATAACACACATGATTTGCATAATGATATGTTACGTAATTAAAGTGACCTTAATAAGTTAGGCCTACATTTGAGAGAAAAATAATCATAACATGAATACATGAAAAACTCAAAAAAATAAAACCAAACATTTCTCCAGTAAGGGTTTACCCAAAGGACTACAACCACTGCAACCACAGTTGTATTAAATGAAATTTTGTAGAGGTAGGTATCAAATGAAAGAAAGGGTAAAAGGGTCATTAAATGGATATTTTTTATTTTTAAAAATTTTGTTATTAAAAAAAATTCCACATAAGCAAAAATTAGTTTAAAAAATAATAAAACAGGTAAAGTTGATTGACTTTCTGAGTAAAGTTTAAAATTGTGACTTTCTTGAATAAAAGTCCAAAGTTAAGTTACCATTTAAGTTATTAACTCCTACCCTTAGGGGGTTGAGATTTTGTGTATATGTGCTGGTGAAAATGTAAAGCTTGCATCGCTCCTGAAACTCCGCCTTCATTACCATTTAAGATTACTTCAATGTACAATCAACAGGATGATGATTGATGTACTGTAACCACTTTTGGATTTGAACATCACATATTGACATATGTCCTTGGCAATCAGTGAGAATAATGATATATTCTTTTCATTGTATATATGGATACTCTTATAAGAATAATTTTTATTTATTTTTTGCTTGAAGTCACTAACTTGTTTCACCATGTTTATGCCCTTGCATTGAAATCTTATTTCTTTGTTCTTTAAATGATTTCTGTTTTCAAAGTTTTGTTGCTCCACCAATGCAAATAAGAGTTGAAAAACAGATAGCTAGCTTTTGTAACAGGAATAGCTGATATCTAGTTGATTACTTTTCTTCACTTAGTTGGAATTGGCAGTAGCAGAGGAAGCTGATACTTGGAAAAGGGAGATCTATCATTTCTGACCTCTCGATATCCAAGAAGATGAAGCACAAGCTCAAATCCGAAACCCAGCATGAGAGTTCTTAACTTGTTATGACATAGTGGAAATTGTGCTCTTATGCGAAGGATGCAATAGAGTAATACTACCACAAGTTTCTAAAGAAATGGCCGAGTCTCATTCCATGCTTCTTTGCCGGTACTTGTGAATGCTTCAAGCAAGACAATGTCGTCCAATATGGGAATAAAAGGCTGGCATGTTATTCATCGACAGAGGTGATAGTAAGCTGCAGTTGAAGTCCTGCATTTCTTCTATCCATGAATCTAAAACTTTTTTGGTGGGCACTTCTTGGTTGCTTACTGTCTCAGCAGGGTACTCTTGCATTTTTTCTTTTGGGCTGAGAGTATTTGCCTCCTTGGACTTGACATATTCCTTTTTGACTCTACACGATCTCTTTTTGTTCAAATGTGTGTTCCAGAAGTTCTTAACTTCATTTATCTGTTCTTCCAGGTAGCCTACCAGCAATTAGCGACCATCTGCACCAAACGAGTAGTGAGATTAGTATAGCAAAAAAGCAGGAAAAGCAGCAGGTGCAGAGGGGGGGAAGCAGTGACCGGTTGCCAAGGAGCTTATGGAGTCTGATGATGAGGTCTTTTTCATCTTCTGACATCATTGCTCGCATGATATTTGGCCGCAGGTAATTTCCACCTTAGCCTGCAGCTTTTACCACTCCTCAATAAGCCTAAGATGGATATTGAAACGTTAAACTCTTTGATGTGAGAATCCTAGCAGACCATTGATGATATCTTACAGAGCTAAAGTTATAACCTGTTATTAGACGAAAAGATTTAAGTATACCTGACTTCTCAGAAATGGTAGCCCAGTTTCCCTCTCCATGAGTCTCAACACAATTCTTCAATATCAAGTCCTCAGGTTTCCAAAATCCTCTCTTCATTCTTGTTTTAACTTCTTTATCCCTCATTGCACTTTTTCTCCTCTCCCCTGTTAAGTTTTGTGTAGTAAAAAAGGAAATGAGTGATACTCAAATATATAGTTAAAGGTTGTTTGGTAGGGGGTGGGGGTGGGGGTGGGAGTGGGGGTGGGAGTGGGGTGGGGCTGGGCATATGTCTTATTAACTCTTGAAACAATGATGATGGAATTTAAAATTCTTTACTTTTGGATTATTATGTATTGGTAGATCTTATCAGATAATTGAAATGATGAGGGCCCTCAGTTTTGATTCATATTTTGCTTTCCTTTGTACCACCTGACATTTAAAGCCCCTTTATGTGTCCACTTTCATCCCACTAAAAGTCATTCACAAAGATGCTAGCTCATCTGGGTATTACCTTTCTACACGCCCTCCGCGGGAAGGGAGCTTATTTTTTTTCATGTTCAATTTCTTTATTGGGTGCATTGTATTTGGTAGAAAGTAAATAGACTTTGAACAGTCTATTCTGTTAAATGATGTGGAGGATTACCCTTAATGCATGGTATCATTTTTCAAGAAAAAGATCACTTGTAATATAATATGATAATTAGGGGGGTTTTCATCCGCATGTTCAAGGTTAATATGGTACTAAAAGTTAATCTTAAGGGTGTGGCTTAGTGGTCAATGAACGTTGAGAACCATAAGGTCTCAAGTTTAAATCCTGGAATTAGTCGAGGTGCACCATCTGATTGGTAAGCTGCTAGCTAATCAAACTATTCTATAAGCACTTTTAACTTCTCTTCCCAAAATTAAATTTCTAACTTCCATTCCTTTTTTTACCAAATACATCAAGGGCTTATTTTCAGTTTAACATTTCTACCAAAATCTATAAGAATCAACTTTTTTCCCTTTCGTAGGGAAGTTGGCCCTCGGCTATTTTAGCACCAAAAAGTGCTTTCAATTGTTTAACCCAATTGGCTTTTAGAGCACTGTTTGACCAAGTTTATGAGAAGCCAAAAGTGTTTTCTTTTAGAAAGTGCTTATTTCATTTTTAAAGGTGCCTATTTTAGAGATGTGGTTGGTTTTTAGCTTTGAAATTGGAGAAATAACAGAGAAAGTGTTGGAGAAAAATAAAATACGGTAATAGGATTGTCAAAGGGAATTTTTTTTATTAATAACTCAAACATATATTTATAGTTAAATTTCTAACTACACTCCAATTTAAATTGGGATAACTAATTCCTATTCAAATAATAAAGGGACAACTAATTCTTAAGTCTAAGCCACATAGGATTCTAATAATTTAAAACTACTAAAATTATCTACTCCTACTTTATTTCTGAGACATATCTTCAACACTCCTCTTTGGATCAGAAATTGTAGATTATAGTCTCGGCTTCGGATAAAAAATTGTAGATTGTAATTTCAGCTTTGGCTGAATTTGACTCTTGAATAAATCTGCTAATTCATCTTTGTTCTTGCAAGGCCTATGTGCATCTTTTGTTGGATTAAATAAGAAATTTTTGCCTCTCATATCAACTGAAATTGTTTTGATTGCAACATTCCCTTTTACTTCTGCAAAAATATAATCACCATTCTCAATTCTGATTTTCTTATTTTTTGAAGGCAGAAACTCTTTAAAGAGAGTTTTGTCATATGCCATGTGGTTTGTAAAACCACTATCAATCATCCAAAAATCACATTTCTTGGTTAAAGAATATGTTGCCACAAATAAGTGATTTTCTTCTTCTTCTTTGGTGACTTGGGCATCTGCTTCATATTTTTTAGATTTGTTTTTGCAAATCACAGCTTCATGGCCAAGTTGATTGCAAATCTTGCATTGTGCATCTGGTCTCTTCCAACATTTAAATGGAGAATGACCTATTTTGCCACAGTGCTGGCAAGGTGGGTAATTTTTTCTTGAATTATTACCTTTGCTTTGAGTCTTGTGAGTCTTGTGGTTGGCTGCCAAAGCTCCTTCAACCATACCATCCTGCCTCATAAGCATCCTTTGCTCTTGTGCCTGCAACGTATTTAACAATTCTGTCAACGTAATCTTGGACAGGTCTTTTGTGTTTCCAAGGTAGTTATTGATACTTTGTATCTTTCAGGCACTGTAACAAGAAATTTTTCAACAATTCTCGAATCTTTAAATTTTATGCCAAGCAATCTTACCTTGTTAACAATGCTAAGAAGTCGGTCTGAGTACTCTTTGACGGTCTCAGATTCCTTTATCTTTTGCAATTCGAATTCCCTTATTAGATTCAATACTTTCATGCCTCGTATTCTTTCATCTCCGGTATATTCTTCCTTCAAATAATCTCAAATTTCTTTTGATGATTTAAGAGTCATAATTCTCATGAAAATTATTGGAGACAGACTAGCAAATAAAGTTGTTTTTGCCTTTGATTTTCTTATTTTCTGATTTTCTTTTCCTTTTGGCTTTTGATCTGGGCTACCGAGGGATTATCAGGCAGTGGAAGAACCTCATAATCTTCATCCACGGCCTCCCAGAGATCTAAGGCCTCAAGATAAGTCTCCATTCTTACAGCCCAAAGATGGTAATTCTCACCATCAAAGACAGGAGGAGCTATTTGGGAAAAGAAGTTTTCAGAATTCATCTCTCACAGATCCCTCAAGAAACTGGCGCTTTGATACCAATTGTTGGTTTTTAGCTTTGAAATTGGAGAAATAACAGAGAAAGTGTTGGAGAAAAATAAAATACGGCAATAGTATTGTCAAAAAGAATTTTTTTTATTAATAACTCAAAACATATATTTATAGCTAAATTTCTAACTACACTCCAATTTAAATTGGGATAACTAATTCCTATTCAAATAATAAAGGGATAACTAATTCTTAAGTCTAAGCCACATAGGATTCTAATAATTTAAAACTACTAAAATTATCTACTCCTACTTTATTTCTGAGACATATTTTCAACAGATGTGACCAAGCTTGCAGGAAAAAAATAAATGCTTTTGAGTAGCAGGAGAAGTTTTCCAGAATTTGAAAAAGTTGTATAGCATAGAAACTTGAGAAAAATTGGCAAAAGCTACCATTCTCAAAACTATTTAGCCAAAGGGACACTAAATTTCTTTTTGAATTATTTTTTAGGGTTAGGATATAAAAAGTGTAAAAAAAGGTGAAAAAGTTGGCCCACATGTGAGCCAAGGCACCATTGTACCATTTTTTCATCTATAAATTTAACATAATACACTAACACCCATCAACTTCTTCCAATATCAAAAAAAAAATCTTCTCTCTCCTCTTAAATTTTCTCCAACTCCCGTTTGAAGAACAGTTCTCCCCAAACCCCATTTTTGTTTGTCCTTTTTCTGCAGCTGCTAAGAGGTCTTTTTTTCTTCATAAGGTTAGTTAAAATCATGTTTCGATCATTTGTAGATCCATTTAAACAGGTTTCTTTGCTAATCGATTCGTAGTGATGTAGATTTTTTTTTTTTTTGAATTTGGTTAATTAAGGAGTTTTGGTTTAGTTTTAATTTTTTTTTAGCAAAGAAGTGTTGAATGGTGGGATAATCATTATTTGAAGAGTTATTTTGACAGTTTGATCCGAACAGTAAGTTGTTTCTATCCGTAGACCCATGGTCTATGAAATCGACATGTGGTCTATGAAATCAGAATGCCCTAAATTGAAATAAATTTTTAGACGTATGAAATTCTTTTAAAAAATGGTTGCCTAAATAGTGGAAATTGAAAGATTAATAGCTAATTAGTTCGATTAGGTGTAGTGGTTTGATTTTTAGCAATTGTCATATTTCGATATTGCATGTTGGATTTTGGTTCACAGTTATTGATGTTTAGAGTGAACTGTTTGATGGTGGAATGATGGGATAATCGTTATTTAAAGAGTTATTTTGGCAGTTTGATTCCAACAGTCGTCTGTTTCTATCCGTAGACCAGTGGTCTATGAAATCGATCCGTGGTCTATGAAATCAGAATGCCCTAGATTGAAATAAATTTTTAGACGTATGAAATTCTTTTAAAATATGATGGCTGAAAAGTGACAATTGAAAGATTAATAGCTAATTAGTTTATTTAGGTGCACCAGTTTGATTTTGATACTCCATGTTGGATTTTGGTGGGGTATTTCTTTATTTTATTTTTTTATTTTTATTTTTATTTTTTTATTTTTTTATTTTGGGGGGGGGGGGGGGGTCATTTGAGCATTGACTTATTTCTATTGATAGACTTGTGTTATATGAATTGAAAATGGGAGATTTGTTCTGCAGGTGTAGATTGTGTTGAAAATGGGTCAAAAAAATCATCCATCCTAAAGGCAAAGCCGGTAGCAGTAGAAAAAAAGAAGCCAAGACAACTGAAAATGTCTTAAAAAGAAATAAAATTGACAAGGAAGTGTCTGAATCTGATCCAGATTTAAAGGAGATAAGCGACTACGCCAAGTCTACTGAAGATGTCCCTCCCGAGCGCAGTGTTAGTGGTGACAGTGAAGAGAGCAAGGAAAGTAGGAGAAATAGTGATGATGGGGACAATGATCCCTTTTCTGTGCCAAGTTTTTCAAGGTTCATTTACATGGAGCGGTATGACCTTTGAACGATAATGGACGAGGTCGGATCTTTTCCGGTGAAGATATTAGTCAGATCAAGAATGGCTACCTATTGAGAATTTAAGCAAGTTCTTGTCGACCAGGAGTTGAAGAAAAGATTCAAGTAGTCCTGTTTCGGACACCTGAGAAACCTGCCGGAACATCTCAAGTTCAATGGGCAGTTGGTCCATTATTTGCTATTGCGATGCGTCAAGAGGGATAAGATGTGTCATGAGATATAGTTCTGTGTTAATAACAAGCCTGTCTGTTTTGGATTGAAAGAATTTTATTTGATCACGGGGATGAACTGCTCATCATACCCCAGTGAATAAAAAATGAAGAAGGTATTAGACTAGGGAGAGCATTTTTGCTTTAAGGTGACGAAAAATAAAAATATTACGGCGGCCAACTTGTTACACTTGATCAGAGGGAATAAGCTGAACGAGGGCCACAAGTTTAACTGATGTTTACTGTGGTTCTTGCACACCATGTTGCTTGCAAAAGATTCGATGAAGGTTGTCGACACGAAACTGATTCGAATGGTCGATTCTTTGAGTTTCTTTGAGAATTATCCATGGGGAAAAGAGGCATTTCAACTGACCCTAGACTATCTGAAGAAGAAAAGTGACCTGAAAAAGAAGAGGAAACTATTTGATGAGAAGCAGAAGGCATTCTATGCTCTATTCAAATTTCCCTGGGCATTCATGGTATCTACCATAAACCCTTTAGTTAGTTTATCGTAGATTCTTATTTTATTTATACTCTGTCATAGGCTTTGAGTTTTTTTTCTCTGTTGTACTGATTACAGGTTTGGATGTACGAGGCCTTTCCTCATCTTGAAAAATTTTCTGGAAAATCAATGGATAAGCCCTTTCCCATTTCCCACATCCTCAGATGGCACACTACAAAAAGTGATCAGATAATCGAAGGCGACCCATTCAAGTACAAAGGAAAAATTACTGAGGTATGAACTTATTTTTTATTATGCAATAATAATACTACTATTGCGTCGAATGTTATGTAATTGTTAATTGATATTTTGTAGAACGTGCACCCGTACACCATCCCTACTGTTCGTGAGACGAATATAGATTACATGATTACCTTTGAGCCATATACGGATGAGGTGAAGAATAATGTCCTCGATGGCTTAAAGAAAGAGATAGAAGTGGTGACTGTCCTTATTTCAAATGAGGACAGTGATGATGACGGGGATTTGGGTGGTAACCCCATTGAAGTACGCGTTGGTGATGATGATACTCTGAGCACCTCCAAAGATACAGGGGATACCTCATCCCCCGAGGATCTTCATAAGGGTATTGTTGCGCTCGAGGAAGCGGTGTTGGATATTGCTGCCTATATTAGAGAGAAAAGACTGAAGAAAAAGAAACAGGATGAGCGACAACACGAGCGAGGTAACTTCATTCAATAATTGATGTTTTTAATGAATTTTTAGCTTTAAATATCAGTAACACTTTGTAATATGATGATACAGTTCATGTGGACCTTCGTAAATGGAGAGGAATGAAGAAGAAGAAGAAGAAGAAGAAGAAGAAGAAGAAGAAGAAGAAGAAGAAGAAGAAGAAAAAAAAAAAAAGAAGAAGAAGAAGAAGAAGAAGAAGAAAAAAGAACAAAATGGATGAGTTGGCCTCTGTTGTGGCGGAAGAGGAAAAAGAAGAAGAAAATAAGGATGAAGAAGAAGAAGAAGAAATGAAAGAAGACAAGGGCCAAGAAGAAAGTGTAAAAAAAGCAACTGTAACTGAAGAAGAAAAAGTTGAAAAAGAAGCAATAGCAGTTAAAGAAGAAGGAAAGAAAAAGGGAGGAGATGTAGTTAAAGAATCCAAGGAAAAAGAAGAAGATGGAAAAATAGCAGCAGCAGCAGCAGAAGAAGAAGAAGAAGAAGCTAACAAAGAAGAAGCTGATAAAGCTGCAGCTGGTAAAAAAAAAGTTGCTAAAGGAGAAGAAAAAACAAGAAGCTGAGGAAGAAAAGGAAGGTCATAAAGAAACAATTGTTGAAGGTGAAGGAAAAAAAGAAGGTGAGGAAGAAAAAAAAGATGGGTTCATGGATATCGTTGATGAAATCAACAACACCTATGCTGATGAGATGAAGAGGAAATTTTTTGAAAAAGACATTTGAATTATTTTATTGTTAATGTGTTGAATGATCTGTTTGGTAGGATATTGAAACTCTCTTTTATTTCATAGAATGTTTAGCTAATATTTCGTATACTTCTTTCATAGTCTATCATTACCATGCTGCTCCATTTTAAGTTGATGTGTTGATTGATCGACTATGATTCTATCAAAAATAGTGTTAACATTTTAGAAAAATAGAAGTATTATTATTTATTCAATATCACTACATCCATGTTACACTTTTTCAAAGAACGAATACTAGCATTATAGAACACAACATTATTTATTCATAAGAAAATCTCTATTTTCTTCGCATTCTTGGAGCCTTTGTAGTAAATTAAATTTTGCGGAGCCACAAAAATTTGATGTGTCGCGTCTCGAACTCAACGTTGATGGACTGCTTGGAGGTGATAGTTCATCGAGCCATTTAAAAAATGAGCATGCGCCATTATCCTAGAAAATAAATTATAATTAAATAACGATTAACTTAACATTATAAAAATGACATACATGACTCACCTTCGCAATTGCACAGTTATAAAATTTATGACCTGGATTTGAGTCCAAGCATGACGTCCTCAAGAAAGTCGTATTCCCACAATGACAAATTAGAGTCTTTTTAGAATTGGATGTTAGAGATACTTGAGACACTGTAGAAGTTTTAAATAAAAATAAAGTTAATGAAATAAAATAATGAGGGAGTGACGACTTTATATATGAAGTAAAAAAAGGTGTGTTAAGTGCAAAATTAGCCGTTTATTACCGTTGGAATAGTAATTTTATTTTTTAGAACTGGGGGTGAAAGTTAATAGACTATTGTAGATCATGACCAACGTCATCCATCAACTAGATACTAAAATATATCATAGATTGATATGGTCTATCGTATACCTACACATGTACGAGTGCATCGACGGATCTCTTAATTAGGCGTAGACCACTATGATCTACGTAGACTGATATATATCAACACTTGAATGTTGTTTAAAAGAGAATAAATAAATTAAAAATAAATATAGGGTGGATTTCTACACATATGAGGGAGTGTAAACAAGTCACACAATCATATTAGAGGTTATACAAATTAGGGGTAGTGTATTAAGGAGTGTGTGGATGGGTAGTGATTGAATATTCAATCTCCTAAGAGTAATGTTTCTCAAAGCATAAGTATGTTTTGTGGATATATTTTGTCCAACCACTATCCATTCCACATAATCTTTTGATTTGGGGATGGTCATTTAAGGAGTGTGTGAAATATGTAGTCATCAAATACAAAATACATCCACAAAACATACTTGTACTTTGAAAATCATTACCCTTAGGCTATTGAACATTCAACCACTACCCATCCACACACTTCTTAATACACCACCCCTAATATGTATAACCTCTAATATGATTGTGTGACTTATTTACACTCCCTCACATATGTATAAACCCACCCTACATTTATTTTTAATTTCTTTATTCTCTTTTAAACAACATTCAAGTGTTGGTCTATATCAGTCTACGTAGATCACAGTGGTCTGCGCCTAATTAAGAGATCCGTCGATGCACTCGTACAGGTGTAGGTCTACGATAGACCATATCAGTCTACGGTATATTTTAGTAGCTAGTTGATGGATGACGTTGGTCATGATCTACGACGGTCTATTAACTTTCACTCCTAGATCCAAAAAATAAAATTATTGTTTATATTATTTTTAATTTAAATCACCAACAATTCAAGATTGTCTATTTAAATCATTTTTAATTTTATTATTTTATTCCATCAGCCCCAACACATGTTATTATCAGTTTAAATCATTTTTAATTTAATTATTTTATTCCAACTGCCCAAAACCTATTATTATCAGTTTAAATTATTTTTAATTTAATCATTTTATTTCAACAGCCCAAAACATATTATTATCAGTTTAAATTATTTTTAATTTAATTATTTTACTCCACCAGCCCAAAACATGTTATTATCAGTTTAAATTATTTTTAATTTAATTATTTTATTCCACCAGCCCCAAAACTTGTTAGTATTATTTATTTTAATTTAACTGATGTTCCATCGATTCACATGATCGATGATCGACTACTATGTCGGGTCGATGATAGACTAAGTATGTGATCGAGGATAGCCTCTTTATGTGATCGACGAGAAACTGTTTATGTGATTTATTTTTACAGATGCATTCACTACAGATGCTAACACAAAAAATTACAATAACAAAAAAAAAGGAAAATTCAATTTGAAAACAGAAATTCTTTGTTCATTGCATAATCATAGGAGTTTTACATTCAAAGCATTGGCACATCGGCCAGAACAAGCAAAATAAGCAAAATAAAAAGAAGTTTTCTTCTAACAACAATCCTATAAGAAAACTTCTTCTGCAATGAACACAAAATAAAAACTAATAAACATAAAAGAAATTAAAAAACTAAACAACAAATTTCATGGGGATGCTGGAGGGGGGGTAATGTAGTCAGGGCCATCCATTCTGAGCCTTTTCAGAATTGCCCTCAGGAAACGAGCGATTCTATGGAGTTTTCGCTCTAGGTAGATGCGGTCTTGACCCAGACCATAGAACAGGCGATCAAAATCATTCCTTAGAAGAAGAAGGTCGTAGTGCCTTGGGGGAACACGTCTGACAGGGCGCAGGGCTATCCTTCTTGGAGGCATATTTTCTTATTTGGGTGAAGAAAAGGGTTTCTGATATTGGGTTTAGGAAAAACTGAAGGGTTACGTAGAAATAAGCACTCTACTTATAGAACAATAGATGGAGTCCTTTCATATATCCACCCAATGGTCATTCGATGTGTGTCAGAAGAGAAAAAGTGTGGTTTATATATACCAGCGGTTTTTCTTATGAGAAGACGTTTCTGCATCTTTTCATTAAATAGGAATGGGAAACAATGATTCATTGCATCGATTGGAGAGTTAAGGCGGTAAAAAGACCAACATAGCATGTCTGATAAGTAATCATATAACCAATAAATAATATTTGATAAACTGTAGGAACAATATACAATAGAATTTACATAGTCTATCATAGACAATGCATTAAGTCGATTACAACTGAAGGTTAAATTCTACAGAAATGAACATTTATCCCCTAAAACAGTAGCTTTACAACTGAAGCAAAAAAAAGGTTGTCTACGATTTGTTGGCCATTCTACATGTGGTTCTTTTGTGTCCGTATTTCTTGCATATCGAACACCTATTCCTTCTTTTGGACTTGAATGTCTCACCGACGCCCATAGTGCATTTGACTTTCTTCCTTCCCAGTTTGCGATCGTAGGGGGTGGAGAAATCTTACTGTCTGGCACTTCCTGTGGCACAGTCCATTCGACCTCTGGAGGGACAACGTTAATAGCTTTTGAGTACGCGAGGAGGTAAGTTTTAGCTTTATAAATTGGCGATGAGTACTCGTAGATGGAGTTTCCATAACCTACGCCATCGCCATACTTTTCTTGCAAAGATGCTATCGCATGTTCGCACGGTATTTTCACCAAGTCAAATTTTTGACAAAAATAGCTCATGTCTAACAGATTGACCTTGGCAGTAACGCTGCCGCCGAACACCGTGAATTGGTCGAGACCTCTGTTTGCATTAGTCACATACAAGGAATCACTCGCACTCTTGTTATCCCTTAAAATCCTTTTTGCATAAGGCTCAAATATGTTGTTTTGACCATCGACAAAGGCATGCCGCTCCCTAAAGTTTTCACCAAATTTTCTAGCAATTGAATTAAATATGTACGAGACGGGGTACTCTCGTTCATCCATCAATATCGAGTTGAGTGACTCAGCGATGTTTGTGGTCATCACATCGTACCTATTTCCTAGGAAGTGTGCTCTACTCCATTTTTCAAAGCCAAGAACATTTTCAAAGACATGTGCTGTCTCGGGGCTATTATTCTTTAATTTGGCAAAATGCTCACTAAATTCATCAATAGTATACGCCTTTGCCGCGGCGTAGAACAGATAAAGATGTTCCCCACAGTGCTAATTTACGCACAGATTTTCAGCGAGGTGCCTCATGCAAAGTCCATGGTGTGCACAACTGTAAACACGGGAGAAGGCATTGGCAATGCTGATGTGCCTGTCGGAGATGACACATAGATCTGGTTCATCTTCTACGATAGACTTCAACTTCTGGAAGAAGAAGGTCCAAGAAGCATCGTTCTCTTTATCGATGACACAAAAGTTAATTGGAAAAATGTGATTTTCTTTGTCCTGTGAACTGCACTCAGCAACACGCCCCCTTACTTTCCATACAAATGTGTGCCATCGACGGCAATTACCTTTCTCATGTGAGCATATCCCCGTATGCAAGCTCTAAATGCTTAGAAGTAGTAAATAAATGCTCCATTAATCTGGTTTACCATGATAGAGTAGGAAGACCCTGGATTCAACAACTCCACCATGTGGGAAAAAGCTGGCAAACAAGTATATTCGCGCTCCGATGTCCCGCGAATGATGTTCTTCACAATTACACTTCCTTTCCAACACATCCAATAGCTTGTATGGCAATGCAACTCCTTGAACACAATTCTTTGTATTTCGCTTATGCTTGGACCTTTACCATTCTGAAAATGATTTACGCATAGTGAATCAATCAATTCGAAGGACAATCTCTTATGCCTGTGGGTGGCGTGTTCAACACCGCACATGTGCAACCCGACATACTTTTATATGCAAAATCTGTACGAGGTTTCATACTTCATTGCCCTCAACAACCAGCCACAACCATGAGATAAGCATTTTGCCTTCAAGAATTTGGAGCAGTTCTTCTCCAAACAATAATCAAAACACTACCTCACCGCTTCTGCATCTAGTAGCATTTTGAGCTCTTTCTTGTCGGCAAATATTTGATCGAGATGGAAATTGGCTTTGTCGTTAAAGGAATGTCCTAGTTGTGATCCCATTCCATGGTCTTCTTCGTCATCTTGTGAGTCCGATGAAACCTCTTCCATATGCATAGGACCATCTTCTGTATTAATAAGTTGATCGTCATCGTTCTCATAATCACTGAAATCATCGTCGACTGCCTGACGCGGAGGTGAGGGTTCTGATGAATTTATCAGTCCTTCGACGGACCTCTCAGCTATATTTATCCTCAAAATAAGCCTGAAGCCATCTGCATCGACATCCATCATGTACATCAGCACACGTACATCACTATTTATGATCGTAGGATTCACCTTTTCCCTCGAATTCATTAGATAACTAATCACCACGTCACCCGATGCACAATCTGGATTCCTTCTCTGCATTACGCTTGCAACCAATTTATCGTATGAACTATTGCGGCGAACAACAACGGGGATTGTCACCTTCGTAAAAGATCTCTATTTCCAACATTTGGGAGTCTTCAACCATTCTCCTATGAAATCACCAGAAACCAAAACAAATTCTGCAATAGACATCATGGAATTAGGCTTTGGTCTACGGTAGATTATGCTTATGGTCTATATCGGGTTATATTCACGGGCGACGAATGACGATCAGTGGTCGATGATTAGGCAACTATCCATACGAAAATCGTGAAATTGCAAATATTGCTTCTAATCTACGATCCTTGGGTTTATGGAATAAAAAATGAACTTGGAGTCGCCTGAGCTGCTGTAATGTACTTTCTAAAGTGGTTTTGAGTAATGTGAATGGTTTCAAGCTTTTTAACAATGGTGGAAAGTGGTGTGTTTGAGAAGATACCAAACAAATGGGGTAACAATGAGTGCAATGGAAAAACTTATGATGTTTGTGGACTAATTTAGAGCTGATCGCCGGAAATAACGCCGAAAAAGTGGTCGGAATCGGAGTTTTTTGGAGGGAAAACAACCACCTTCTATTTTTAACTTTTGAATTTTTTTTATTTAATATTTTTTGAAACCTAAATATTTTTATATATATATATATAATAGTGGATGATGGAGTGGGTTGAAATGTATTATTTAAAACTTATGGATGAATTTATTAAGTTGGAAGTATTGGGTTAAAGTGAATTATTATAAAATTTGTGGGTGAAGTTGTTAAGTTGGAAAAGTTAATGATGTGGAATTAAGTGTCTTTTTGACAAATTATTTATCAAGTTTGAATCTTTGACAAAAAAAAAATTTCCATGGGGTCCTTTGACAAACTTGCCCTTGCTATGTGGCTGCATCGCGACAAAAACACAGCTTTTGCAACAATTCAAAACACCCAAAAAATTCCTCCATAATACAAAAGAGAAAGAAATTCCCTGTTGTAGTTCTCCTGTCAACTCATTTTGTGTAATACCTATGGTCTTGAAGTTCTGGAGTGAAATCGGAAACATTGGTGATGTGCTCCCGAAGAAACTATCGTGTATGCATGAGTGGTGGTGGAAGCTGTGATTTGAGGTGGAGGGATGATGGATAGAGAGATGGATTTCAAATATGAGTTTAATGGAGAAGATAGAGACCTGATTGTTAATGGAGTTGTGAAGGCAAATTGGTCGACTGATGGCGGAATTAGGTATCGTAGTGGATGGTGGAATTTCCTTTATTATCTAGCAGTGTGTTATCCCATTTTTTTTATGTACTTTTAAGTTTTTTGTTTGTTATACTGTTATATGTCTTGAGCCGAGGGTTTATTAAAAACAGTCTCTCTACCTCATATGAGGTAGTGGTATAGGTTGTGTACACTTTATCCTTTCCAGACCCCATTGTGTGAGAATACACTGGTATGTTGTTGTTGTTGATTGATGGTGGAATCACTGGTTGCGACATGGTTACAGTGGAAGAAGGAATGTGCAACGAAAATGAGTGCTGACTCTCTGTTTAAATCCATTTCGCTAAGGAAAAAAGGTTAGACGTTTCACAAACCACAAGGGCAAAGTTAAGTGAATTTTTTAGTTTTTAGCCAAAAACTACATGGATGTGTCAAGCTTCAAATGAAAGGGCAATCAGACCTATTAGCAAGTATATGGCTATATTTTAATGTTTTCCTTTTAAAGTATAACACGTGTTGAAGATCGTAATTCTCAAACTCTGGGTATGTGTTTGTTGTTGTTGTTGGGCGAAGGGTGTGGGGGGAGGAGTTATTTTCTCTGTCGACTTGTAGAAAATCTTTAATTTGATGAAAATGCTTAGTCCAAGAGAGGAAGAATACATCACTACTTTAAATTTGATGGTCCAACTTCTATTTGTCAGTTGTTCTAGCACACTTCAGTATATGGAATGTTTAGTTGCCTGTCTTAGGCAAAATGTTTCTCTCCGTTACTACGTATATGCATTGGTCCTTGTCATTGCTGAAAAACTCTCGCATATAGTTCATTTTCTTGGCAGGTATAAATGATCCTTGCCAGCTAAAAGTCTTGAATAGAGTATTATGCCAGCTCAAAATGTGAAAGTAGCTGCAACCCTCACTCAATAGGAACCAAAGTTATGTGTGTTCTGTCCTGGTATTGAATGTTGATCTTGGAAGAAGAGAAAAACACATAGAAGGACAGAGAGACAGGGGGCATGGGACATTGCACAATTCGAAAAGGACATGTTACTGACTGCCAAAAGTGAAAATGATGGTACACATGAGAGCATAATGTGCTAATCATGAACCTTTTAAATGCTTTGAACACTGTTCTTGATTGAACTCCAAGTGCCCTCTTAGGGTTTTCATTCCATAAATTTTGATTAATGTCTTAATATCGGAGAATGCTGATCCATTATCCTAGCAAGTGGATGGTACGCGCATATGTAGTATGTAGTTTCTAACTTGGTCTATATTCTAACTTTGAGACGTCCAATCATGACATTGTAACTTCGTGTTATTTACTGGTACTTTTCAACCAAGCGCACGGTTAACTTCGTGTTATTTGCTTAAGTTTTGATAGACGGATTACTTGGTACTTGTGCTAGTGGAAAGTAGTAAGTATCTGATCGATAAAAGAATTGAACTGCGCACAAGCTGGCCTTGTGACCATAGTTATAAGAAAAGAATGGTCATTCACCTTCCTGTCTTTTTCTTTTGGATCATTATCATTATTTTGGTATGAATGATTTTCATACTTTGTAATTCATGAGACAACGAAAATGTCATCTACAGACTCCACTCTTCTTCACACACGCTGAATAAATTTCATCCCACTAAGTAAGATTTGTATATAGTCCATACCATTTGATGCAGTCGAAAAAAGTTTAAGACGCAAAGTAGTGATACTATCTGATCGCATTTGCTTGTTTGATTTTTTATCGATAGGTTTTCTGATTGATGACGTGCAAACAACTATACGTGTAAATGCACCATTGTGTTCCGTGATGGATAATGTATGTAATACAATCTCAAGTTGGTGTAGTACTCTATTTATCATCTTCAACTGTTAGTCCACCAAATTAGTTGAATTGACTATATGAATCATCTCACTTGTATGAGAAGTGAAATTTGAACCCATATTACCTTGGTGGTCATTTCGTTGCTTTAACTCAATATTTAAGGATTTGATATTTAACTTAGACTAGTTTTACGTTAATGATTAAAAATTCAAGATTTAAAGTTTATCCATTCATGCAACTTCTCCTTAGAAGTGATCCTAACCTGCTTATGCTACTTAATAACTTAGAGATATCCTCAACAAACATATTAACCTGGAGCCACCGTATTTTGAGCGAGGATTTATCAGCGAGAGTCTCTGTATTGTCACAGGGTAGGGGTAAAGGCTGCATAAAAACCACCGTTGTGTGAAATTAAAAAGAAGAAAAGGGTTGTCAAGTCCTATCATGAAACAAAAGCTGCACTATACACCTCATAAGAAGATGGTGGATTGACAGAGAGCAATATCATTTGAACACTTTTAAGCTGGCATGTTTCTTGGATTTTATTTATTTTGGATCTACAAGAAAGATCCCCACACACCCTTATCTTTCAACTTTTCTCATTATAGTGTTCACTGAGGTTATTCCCCTTGTTTCCTTGCCCAAACAAACACATTACCAAAATCTTTCATAGATATCTCCAAGTACCAAATGCCACTTTTGTTTTTGTCCTCTTTCACACGTATATCTTGAAGCCGAGAGTCTACCGGACCGCTCTACATCTAAAGTAGTGGTTAGGTCTGCGTACGTCCCACCCTCTTCAAACCTCACCGTGTGGAGATTACACTTGGTGTTTTTGTTGTTATTGTTGTCGTCGGTCGATTCCTCCTTCGCACATTGGGCCGATCTGTTGGAATGCATGTATAACAACGGAAGTAAAAAGTTAAAATCGCTCGTACGTAGACACAGACAATAATAATCATGACTTTGATCAATGTGAAATCAATACTTATCTATTAAAGTGTGAACACTGCGACCGCGACAGTGAATCGTGTCCTCAAATATAAGTAAAAATCGGTCACTCAAATCATCTTTAAGCTCTAAAGTCTTCTACGTGTAGCTCGAATAATATCAGAAGTAAAATTCACGTGGGCGAGTCCTCTATGGGAAAAATACGTAGAAACTTGTCTCCTTGACGGTAAGAACCTTTCAGACTGTTTGGCATAGAGGATGGAATAAGCAATAATATCTCATATTTCGTGGGACTATTTATCACAATTTTCATATGAGATAATAATACCATTATTTTTAACAAATTGTGGGATAAAATAGTCTCATGATTAGCTAACACTTCATGCCAAACATGGCATGAAGTTAATCTCAAATTTTATCCCAAAATTATTATTCTTATCCCACGTACCAAACGATCTATTTATATATCCACAGTTTATGGGGTTTAGAACCCTTTTCCAAACTTGATGATTTTACTTTTCTTCCATGACCACATAATATAACTGACGAAGGTTTTTATTGTATATGAAATTAATTTGAAATATCTGAATTAATTCTATCATAATAAATTATGAATTCTTTTACAAAAACTCATGATTGCACTTCCAGTTCAATTTCAATATTCATTGAATCTTTTTACATGTTAAGATTTAGATACTTACCGCCCATAACTAAATAACACTTTGTATAGCTGAATATAAGGGTGTCTAACGGTCCGGGCCGGGCCGGGCCAACACGGAGCCGGCCCTCCCATTTTACCCGGGTTACGGGTCGGTTACGGGCCGGGTTTGGGGTTAACCGGGCCGGGCCGGGCCAAACAGTAAAAAAATTAAAACCCACCCGAACCCGGCCCACTTAATCCAATCCGGTCAAACCCACCAAGACCCGGTCAAACCCGGTTAAAAACCGGTCAAACCTGTTTAAAAAATAAATAAAAAATCCAATATACACTATATACACTCCAATATACAATATATATTTTTAAAAAAATATATAAAGTATAAACAATTACACATATATACGTACCATTCAATATATAATTATATATGACTATACGTACTACTTTAAATAAAACATATGCTATAATAGTATAATATATATATATATACACTACAATATATATATATACTAATTTATAAAACATATACACATGTATACGTTAAATATACACTTCTATAGAAGATATATACACGTGTATACGCACCATTCAATATATATGTACTACTTTAAATAAAATATATACTACAATATAGTGATATACACATATATATATACAACAATATGTATATATATATAGTTACATACTAATTTATAAAACATATACACTTGTATACTTTAAAGATATACGTCTATAGAAGATATATACACATATATACGCACCATTCAATATATATGTACTACTTTAAAAAAAGTATATACTACAATATATATACTAATTTATAAAACATAAAGTAATGTATACGTTAAATATACACGTCTATAGAAGATCTATTCACATATATACACTCTATTCTATGTATATGTAATACTTTAAATGAGATATATACAATATATATACATTACAATATATATTTGTATAGTTATATACTAATTTATAAAATATATACACATGTATATGTTAAATATACACGTCTATAGAAGATCCATTCACTCTATTCTATGTATATGTAATACTTTAAATGAAATATACTATAATGTATATACATTACAATATATATTTGTATAGTTATATACTAATTTATAAAACATATACACATGTATACATTAAATATACACTTCTATAGAAGATATATACACGTGTATACGCACCATTCAATATATATGTACTACTTTAAATAAAATATATACTACAATATAGTGATATACATATATATATATACAACAATATGTATATATATATAGTTACATACTAATTTATAAAACATATACACTTGTATACTTTAAAGATATACGTCTATAGAAGATATATACACATATATACGCACCATTCAATATATATGTACTACTTTAAAAAAAAGTATATACTACAATATATATACTAATTTATAAAACATAAAGTAATGTATACGTTAAATATACACGTCTATAGAAGATCTATTCACATATATACACTCTATTCTATGTATATGTAATACTTTAAATGAGATATATACAATATATATACATTACAATATATATTTGTATAGTTATATACTAATTTATAAAATATATACACATGTATACGTTAAATATACACGTCTATAGAAGATCCATTCACATATATACACTCTATTCTATGTATATGTAATACTTTAAATGAAATATACTATAATGTATATACATTACAATATATATTTGTATAGTTATATACTAATTTATAAAACATATACACATGTATACATTAAATATACACTTCTATAGAAGATATATACACGTGTATACGCACCATTAAATGTATATATACTACTACTTATAAAATATACTACATTATATATACATTACAATATGTATAGATATACTTATATACTAATTTATAAAACATATACACATGTATACGTTAAATATACACTTCTATAGAAGATAGATGCACAAATATACAAAACATATGCTACTTAATATAATAAATTAATAATATTTGGTAGTAAATTAATAATATATTAGAAGTAAGTTTTTAATTTAAAGTAGAAAACTAGAAATTCAATTTAAAATTTTAAATCGTTAAATAAAAAAAATAAAAAACAACGACTAAGGAGTGAATGAATTTGGGGAATTTTATTGATTGCAAAATGATCCAAAATTTATAATTTACATGAATGAAAAATCTATAAATTATGCATCATTTTTTTCAACTCATTCATGTTAATATTAATGGGAACTTGCATAGGATAATCGAAGTCAACGGGGGCAAAACCATGCATTGGACTTGATTCTGCGGAGTTCTCCCGCGAAGTCATAATTTCTTCAAGTTTCAGCTCGTCGCTCGGCTCCGGTTCCATTCCTTGGTTTCTTCTTTCCGCTCTAATCCAATCTCTGAGGCAAACTAGAACATTCATTGCATTGCTTCCCAATGAGTGTCGGTTGTCTCCAAGCTGCTGTCGTCCCTGACTGAAGGCGCTCTCTGATGCAACGGTTGACATTGGAACATTCAAGATATCTCTAGCTAATCTTGAAAGCACAGCATATTGTGATTCATTATTCCTCCACCAATCCAGCGTGTTGATCCGTCGTCTGCGATCCTCTGGTGCCGTCCGAAGATAATATTCCAGCTCTTCCTGATAAGTTGATGTGTAAGTTCTCTCATCAACACTGTTCCAACAATTTAAATCATAAAACGAATCAGAAAAACCACTATGTGCCGGCCTTTTAGAAGATGATGGCTCCTCGGGAGGATGAGGAGCGACAGTTGGAGTGATATTTGTAGGTAAGGCTGAATCAAATAAATCAGCATAGTGATTATATAATTTTTCTATATAATCCTTTGCATCAGCCGTAGCCGTCCACAAATCAGGCTGTACTTGTTCAGAATCATGGTTAGTATTTATTTCTAAGTTAGTATAAATAAGAGTACTAAAGTGACACATATGATTATATTTCATGCACGGATTTAGCATAGCACCAACCAAGTAAATAGGGGGAATCGGGAAAAAATATTTTTTAAATTTCGTAAACATGGCGCCAACAGCTTCTTTATAATCTTCTTTATTTTTATATTGTTGGAGCAAACCAGAAATATCGGCTATATATGCCAAAATATTACAAAGAGTAGGATAGTAAGCACCGGAAAATTCAACCGTAGCTACATAAAATTTTTCTAAAAACTTAACAAGATCATTAATTACAACCCAATCAGAATTATGTAGCATGCAATCAGCAGAATCAGCAAATGAACCGCAATGTTGGTTAAAAGCTAGTGTAATAGGAATTCTATATTTATAACAAGTTTTTAAAAATTCATACGTAGAATTCCATCTAGTATCAATTTCCTCAGGCATCAAAATCGGTGTAAGTCCATTTTCTTGACATTTAAGTTTAAATTCTCGATCTACGATTATTTCCTTGAATAAAACCAACGGTAAGACGAATTTTTTCAATATAAAGCTCAAAAAACTCAAGACCATCTTTTACAATTAAATTATATATATGACATGCACACTTAATATGAAAAATTTCAGGCAAGGGTGGAGATAGCGTAGATTTTTTTTTTGTTATAGCAGTCTTGTTGTTAGAAGCATTATCAAAAACAATACATAAAATTTTATTTTCTATACCATAATATCCGGCAATTTTAACAATAGAATCAGCAATAAATTGTCCAGTATGTTTACGATCTTCATCATATAAAAAAGCAAGAATACGTTTTTGCATCACGAAATTACTATCCATCCAATGACAAGTAACGGTTAAATAATTATTTTTATTTACAGCCCGACCAAGATCAGAAGTTAGGGACAATCTACATTGAATATTTTTTAACAATGTTGATAAATAAAAACAATATTGTGAATGGAGTCTAAAAATATCAGACCGACAAGTAGTTCTAGGAATACCATTAAACATAGGATTATAAATTGCTTGTATATAACGAATAAAAGCATCAGAAGAAGGAAAACTAAAAGGCAAACAACCCACAACTACCATTTTAGCTATTTCTTCCCTGTCCCTCAATTTATTATACTTTTTCCCTACTTGACCGGTTGTTGGGTCCATTCTAGTTTGCGTTGACCCACCAACATCCCCACCACCTTTTGTAATATTTAACTCTCTTTTGTGATCTTCAGCTATATGTCTCGTTAACGTACCCGTACCCCCTTGCTTGCCTCCACTTCTATGCTTATATATTTGTTGACAAATATTGCACTGTACCTCAATATCTGATATACGTTCAAAAAATTGTCATGCAATACTAGTTCTTTTACGAGGTTTTGGGGCACTGGGAGGACGGGAAGGGAGATTAACTGATTCAAATCTAACGTTAGCATCTCTTACTGCGGGTGTTTCAGCAATATTTTCATTATCTTCGTCTAAATTAACTGCATCTACTTCATTTTCTTCTTCTATACCGTAATTTTCCTGAGCTTCTACATAATCCATATCGTGAGCACCTACATCTATTTCTTCCGCAAAAGGTGTACCAAGCGGTACCGGAGGCGAAGGCACACGGGTATATCTATTACTTGAACTACCTCTACCGCTAGTAATTCGCTTTTTACTACCACTACCGCTTTCGGGACAAAAAATTTTAACACCTTTAGCAGCGAGGTTTTTTAATTTATCCATAATATAAATTAAATTAAACTAAAAATATTCAAAATACACAAATATAATAAAATTAAATATTAAACAATTAATACAATAAATAAAAATTAAACATAAGAGATGGAACGACAATACCAAATTTTGGAAGTATCCGAAGATTGCGACTTTAGAAACTTCCGCTCGTACTTTGTAAACGAAAATTAAAAAATTAAAGTGAACACTTTAAGAAATTAAATATATTGAATATTAGAGAATTGAGAATTGAGATTTGAGAGAGTGAAAAATTGTGTGAAAAATGATTTGAAGTTGTAGGGTATTTATAGATTTTTTTGGGGGATTATAAAATATTTTTTAAAGTTTTTTTTTTTTATTAAATGGGCCCAAACTAGCCGTTTGGACCCAAAAACGGCTATATAGCCGTTGGCCCAACGACTAGTTTGGCCCAAAATCAATTTTTTTTTCCGGGCCGGTTAACCGGCGGGCCTGGACCGGGCTTGATCCGGACCTGCTTAACCGGGCCCATTTTAACAAAAAAACCGGCCCGGGACCCGGAATCCTAAAGCCCTAGGGCTTACCGGGCCGGGTTAGCTAATCGGGCCGGTCGGGCCGGGTCGGGCCGGCCCGTTTGACACCCTTAGCTGAATATATAGGTAGTTTTTCTTACTTACCATACCTGATAAAATACATTATATTTTGAGTCAAATTTAATACGTATAATTCACTGCCCGCCATTTTAGGCTCAAATTTCAAATTTCAACACATGAATCTATTTCAAATAAATTCAAATTTAAAGCATATATTCGATGTATCATAAAGAACAAATTTCAATAATCAAATTGTCAAAATACCAAGAAATCTAAGAAATTCATGAGCACTCTTTAAATTTGTTTCCAAACGTGTTCAGTCATATATGACCGGTTGTGAGATCATGTTTTGATCATCTTTGGTAAAATTAAGTCCACCACGATGGCGTTCATAAATAACTCTATCATAGTTTTTAGCAGATAACGTCAATTTGAATTTAATAGTGCATCTCAGTTAGAGCTGTCAATATGGGCCGGAGCAGCTCATCAGGGCTAGCTCGGCTTTGGAGTTTGACAGGTCAAGTCAGGCTGACCCATCACCGTGGCGGGCCAAAAAATAGCAAGCCCAACCCATCACACTATGGGCTGCAGGCCTCCACTGGCCAGCTCATTTTTTAAAATATATTATTTTTATAATCTTAATTTAAATTTTAAAATGTTAAATACATAAATATTTACAATATAATATTACATGAAGCTACTACTTGTTAATCAAATCTCAAATTTACAAAAAAAATCCTAATAATCTGTGAAATTGAATAACTTTTGACACCAAATTCAAACCAAATAGAGATGGTGAAAAACAAACGAAACAGTTAATGAGTAATAATATAACTCGCTAAATAGCAATATTAACCTAATTTTGATTTAATTGATCACAATAAAACATAAAGAAATGTCAATATTTAGTCCATTAAAAGTAAAAATAAACACTTAAAAGAAAACTCTCATGGCTCTTATGGCATGTTCAACATCATTACGTCATCTTCATCAAACATAGTTGATTCCTTAAAAAAAATTATATTTTGTATTTTAATTATTTATATATTTTATAAATATAATTAAAATTTAAACATCTATGATGGTCCATATAGATTTTGAGTTTGGACTCCTTTTTTTTAATCTTAGTACTCTATTCTATTTTTTAATTATTTTTTATTTGGCCCATGGACCAGCCCAGCCCATATTGCTCAAGCCCACGAGCCAACAGGCTTATTCAGGTCGGGCTAAAAAGCCCTATTCTTAAACGGGCTATAAAAATCATAGCTCAGCCCTAGCAAATAACAAGCTGGGCTGGGTCAGCCCAACGAGCCTGGCCCATATTGACGACTCTAATCTCAATAGGAGATGACCATGCTTGTTCAGTTTATCCTTTCGACTTGAATTCCATGAGTAAGGGTGAAAATTTGGCGGAACGAGGCTGAATGGGACAGGTTAAGTCTTCCCTCTTAAGGTTTTGGCCTGCCCCATTTAATTCTTGCCCTATTTAGATTTGGGGAAAGTATAGAGCAGATAACAAACTTAAATTCATAATTAAGCTAAATAGCAATTGTAGTCATATAAATTTTATTCAAATTAAATTCAAGATATATTAGTCCACATGAATATTGTGGATTAATATGATTGAATTAATTATTTAAGTCCAACAAATATGAATTTAATTGATGGCCCAATTTTCTTAGGCTAGTCCATTGATTTGGGCCACAAATGATGAGCCCACTGTACTAAGCCCAAGATATCATCTTATTCTAGAGGCCCAATTAGGTGTCACGTGTCGAATGACGTGGCATTCCAAGTCAAGTGAAGGAGCCAATAGGATCATGTCATATGTCAAAATGATGCAACATGCCTAATGAAATTAAAGGCCCAATCAAATGTCGTCATGTTATTTAAATCTGATTGGCCAAAAGAAGTTCATCTTCACCGTGACTCTTTCCTTCCTACATCTATAAATATGGGTCTCATAATTTAGAAAAGCCACCAACAATTTTAACAAGAAGCAAGAGAGAGCTCGTGGATCAAATACCGCATATTTCTTTACAAATTCAAGCATTCAAGATCAAGACCACAAGATTGAAGAACAAGCCCAAAGGCCTTTGAATTCAAGTACAAGTCGAGATTAAGTTCATTAAATCTACAAATCAAGTTCAAATTCAAGATCAAGCCCGAAGCCCTTAAATTTATCTTTGAAAAGGCGAATCAGAGGATTCGTAGAGATTATAATACTCACATATTAAAACCAATAGAATGAAATATTTTTCTTATCTCGATTATTATTTTTTCGACTCGGTGGAGGACAAAATACGGGAGGTCCATTTGAGATAGTTCGGACATATGATGAGGAGGGGCACGGATCTCCAGTTCGTAGGTGTAAGAGGCTTGCTTTGGATGGTTTTAGGCAGGGCAGGGGTAGGCCGAAGAAATACTGGAAAGAGGTGATTAGGTGGGACATGGAGCAGTTACAGCTTAATGAGGACATGACCCTAGATAGAAAGATTTGGAGGACGCGTATTAGGATAGAAGGCTAGTGACTTTTTCGGTAGGTAGGATTGGGCTTTACTTGGCTGGTGCAGTATTCTTGTTATGCTGCATTACGATTGCTTACTATTCTTTGTTTACTACTTCTTATAGGTGGTGTATTTATTTCATGTCATATTGTTCCATGCTTTGTGTACGTTTTTGATGACTTATCTTATCTTGAGCCGGGGGTCTATCGAAAACAGCCTTGCTATTTCTCCGAAGGAAGTGGTATGGACTGCGTACATCTTACCCTCCCCAGACCTCACTATGTGGGAATACACTGGGTTTGTTATTTTTGTTGTTGTTGTTGTTGAATTTTATTGTCTAACAAATTCTGGCATATCTAGTGGAACAATATCTACCTCTCTTCTCAACTCTTTCAATATCAATATTTAAGAACATCGAAATGACTTCCTCAATAGAAGAAAAACTAGCAAGCTTGGTTAGCATTTAAAGGCTTGAAAAATTGTGTGCAAGAACAAGATGTTAAACTTGCTAGATTAACAAATAATATGGAGATCATGTATGAGAGAGAATCAAGTCAGACACCGATGAAGTTTCTTGAAATTCAAGAGAAAGAAGAGTCGTTCATAAGGAAAACAACAACGACCAAAATGATTCAAGTCTCCGCGGAAGGTTTGATCTCTGTTTGTCAATTCAAGAAATTCATCACGGGAGAAACGAAAGATAAATTTAAGTCTTCATCCAAATTTCTCTGACATATGCAAAGTCGTATACACAAAGGATTGATAACTTGGAGATGTCTGATGGATTATCAATCTCCTAAGCTTTAAAAATTTGATGGCAAAGGAAACTCCAAACAACATATATAGCATTTTACTAAGATTTGCAATGATGTTGGGACATATGGTGATCATCTCATCAAGAAATTCGTACGATCTCTCAAAGAAAATGCCTTTGATTGTTACTTCAATCTCGAATTTCGTTCTATAGATAGTTTGGAGCAGTTGAAGCAAGAGTTCCTTAATCGTTTCTACAACACAAGCTGTGTCGTTTGTATGATTGAACTTACAAAGGTTCATCAACGTGAAGATGAGCCAGTTGTTAACTTTATCAATCGCCAGAAAAGTTTGAGCATCAACTGTAAAGATTGCCTTAGTGAAACTTCTAGCATTGAAATGTGCATTCAAGGCATGAATTGGAATCTTTACTATATCTTTCAACGATTAAATCCCAATACATTTTAAGAGTTAGCAACTCATGTGCCTGATATGGAATTAAGCATGGCTGCAAGAAAAGATCAACGAATGTCTGTCTATGAGCCTCATGAAGTTAAAGATATAGAAGACCTTCATAGTGGGGGCAAGTTTGCATTCAAAGATGAATTCAAAGAGTCTATGTATGTCTCAGCGCTCCTCAACGCATGAGCTAAAACTGTAAGTTAGAAAACTCCTCAACGCACTAGTCTAAACTGCAAGTAATAATACTCTTTGATGCATGAGCTTAAACTGCATATCACAGAGTTTCTCAAATTCAAGATAAATATTGAAGTCATAAGGCTTCTTAAATACAAGCTAAATCTTAAGTTAAATTGCTCCTGGACGCATGAACTTAAACTACATGTCACGAAGCTCCACAAATTTGAGTCAAATCTACAAGTTGTTAAGTTCTTTAAACCTGAGCTAAAACTTCAAATAACTATTCGAATTCCACTCAAATCTTGAAATCACAAAACTCTTCAAATTTGAGC
The DNA here is from genome assembly GCA_030864215.1 of Capsicum pubescens. Taxonomy (NCBI): domain Eukaryota; kingdom Viridiplantae; phylum Streptophyta; class Magnoliopsida; order Solanales; family Solanaceae; genus Capsicum; species Capsicum pubescens. Next base: position 86,348,933 of record CM061544.1, on the reverse strand, counting down.
TAAGTCTTAATGTCACAAAGCTCATCAAATTGCGAGCTAAATTTTTAAATTGTGAAGCACTTCAAATTTGAGCAAAATCTTTAAGCTGAAATGCTCCTCAAAATACGAGCCTAAATTGTATATCACCAAGCTCTTCAAATTTAAGCTAAATGTTACAAAGCTCACCAAATCGCGAGCTAAACTTTTAAATCACAAAGCCTTCAAATTCTAGCACAATCTCTAAGTTGAAATGCTCCTTGAAACATGAGTCTAAACTGTAAATCATCAAGCTCTTCAAATTTGAGCTAAGCGCTCAAGTTAAAATTCACCTCGAAACATGAGCCTAAACTATATGTCACTAAGCTATTTATATTCGAGCTAAATCTTCAAGTATAAATACTTCTCGAAATATGAGTCTAAACTGTATATCACCAAGATCTTTAAATTTGAGAAAACTCTTCAAGTTGAAATGTTTTTTAAGGCACGGACATAAGCTCCATGTCCACTCTTGTCCCGTAAAAGTATAAACTGTGCACGACTTTAAAAAAAAGAAAAAAAAGTCAATTAGGTTGAAAACCTCGAAAGAGGTGATCTAGGAAAAAATTAGGACACAAAAAATAATATATATATATATATATATATATATATATATATGAAAAAACACTCAATCAGAACTACGTTGTGACTTAATCCTCTTTACCGAGGTATGTAGGTGCTTGAAGTTTCATTTTGAGTTTAGTTGTATGAGTCAAAAAAAATATTCTCTTGATTCATCACACAAAAGTTAAGTCTGCAAGTATACTCATTAAATTTTTGGCTTACATCAAATATTCATGGCTTAATGGGAGCAATCCTTCAAATTAAAAATGAGGTTATCCGATGGAATTTGGAATGCTAAAGTTCTCCAAGCCTACAACGAAGGGCGCAATCTACCTAGCCTGTCATTTGAAGTTAAAAATCTACCCACGTCTCCAAGCTAAAGTCTCCAAATATTTTTGAAAGTTAAAGTCTTTAGATATGCAAATTCTGCAAGTTGATGTCTTCAAATTTGTTAATTCTGCAAGTTGAAGTCTCCAAATTCACCAAATTTGGAAGTTGAACTGCCAAAATCATCAAATTTACAAGTGAAACTTGTCAAAATCTCCAAGTATTTAAATTGAGGCCTCCTAGATTTCCAGGCCTTAAGGTGGAAAAAATTTGTCCCTTTACACCTTAAGATGACCTCTCAATTCTTAAAAGGATATGAAAATCTTCATGTCTTAAGGTGGATAAGATTTGTTCCTTTGCACCTTAAACTGGTCTCTCATGAGTTTATCCTTATAAGGATCTCAAAATTTTTATGTTTTACGGTGGATAAGATTTGTCTTTGCACATTAAGATGGTTTCTTTACAGATTCATCCTTAAAAGGATCTCAATATTTTCATGCCTTAAGATGGTCAAGATTTGTCTCTTTGAACCTTAAGCTGGCCTCTCATGGTTTTATCATTAAAAGGATCTCAAATTTTTTATGCCTTTAGGTGGACAAGATTTTTTCCTTTGCACCTTAAGCTGGTCTCTACATGGATTTATCCTTAAGAATATCTTAAAATTCACATGCCTTAAGGTGGAAAAGATTTTCCCCATTGCACCCTAAGTTGGTCTCTTCATAGGTTTATCCTTAAAAAGATTTCAAAATTTTTATGTCTTAAGGTGGACAAGATTTGTTCTCTTTCAACTTAAGCTAGCATTTTGATGGATTTATTATGTAAAGTGGTTGAACTTTTCAGGTCTCAAGGTGACGGAGGCAAAGTTATACTCTCTCACCTTAAGTTGACCATTGTATAAGTACATCGATGAAAAGAGAGCAAACTTGATGTCGAACTTGTCAGGTTTCAAAGTGCCAAAGGCAAAGTTAAACTCTCCCATCTTAATCTGACCATTGCATAAGTACATCGATGAAAAAGGACCATACTTAAAGCCGAACTTGTCAAGTCTCAAGGTGATGGTGGTGAAGTTAAAATCTCGCACCTTAAGTTGACCATTGCATAAGACATCAGCGCAAAGGGACCATACTTGAAGCTGAAGTTGTTTGGTATCAAGGTAACAGAGACAAAGTTAAACTCTCGCACTTGAAGTTGACCATGCATAAGTACATCGGTTAAAAGGGACCATACTTGAAGCCAAACTTGTCAGGAATTAGGGTGACAGAGGCGAAGTTAAACTCTCGCATCTTAAACTGACCATTACATAAGTACATCGATGAAAAGGGATCAAACTTAAAGCCAAACTTTTCAGGTCTCAATATGACATAGGCGAAGTTAAAATCTTGTACCTTAAGCTGACCATTGCATAAGTACATCAGTGAAAAGGGATCATATTTAAAGCCGAACTTGTCAGGTCCTAAGGTGACAGAGGCAAAGTTAAACTCCTACACCTTAAGCTGATCATAGCATAAGTACATTAGTAAAAAGGTACCATACTTGAAGTCTAACTTATCAGGTCTCAAAGTAACTGAGGTGAAGTTAAACTCTCACACCTTAAGCTGACCATTGCATAAGTGTATCATTTAAAGGAACCCAAACTTGAAGCCGTACTTGTCTAGTTTCAAGGTGAAGAAAGTGAAATTAAAATCTCACACCTCAAACTAGCCCGTTGTGAATGCCATTTGTTTCAATCTTACAAGAAGGGATAGGAAAAGACAATACAAAGAAAACTCAAATAGAAGAGATGTTGTTATCTGTCTAAACGTTTCGAATTCGAAAGTCATATATTACCAACTTGGATTAAGACACGATGTTTTATTGAGAGTGAAGCCCTCAAAATATATCCTTTGATGGTTACATTTTCGCATCAAGATATAAATTATTTGGTAAGGCAATGTAAATCTGAAATTCTCTGTCAGACATAATCTAGAGTCAACTTCAAAAAATCATCTAGAGTGATTTCGAAGGTCTTAAATCTCAAATTTTGGGTATGTGGCAGATGTACGTATCTTAGTTTCTAGAGAATCAAGCGAATCAAAATTTTAGTACCCCCCCACATTGAGATATAATTTTTTTGGTGTCGTCTCATAAATCTAAAATTGTTGGTACATTAAAATTCAAAGTTGAATTTGGGATAACACCTAAAAAGATCCCAAAGGTATTAATATATAAATTTTGAATATGTGTCTAGCTTTACAAGAATCAAGCGGTTTGTGATTCCGTCATTTCTACTTTAAGATATAAAAGTTTTAGCAAAGACGCACAGATCTGAAATTTTCAGCATGATAAATTTTAGGGCTAAATTCAAAAAATTATCTAGAATTATATTGAATGATTTTAAATCTAAATTTTGAATATGCTATAGATCTTGAAGTCTAGTTTCTGCAGTATCAAACGGTTCATGATTTTTGATATTTCTACAAAGAGATATTAATTTTCTACCATGAACATGATGGCAGAAAAAAAGTGACGAAAAATAAAAGAAAAGCAGAAAGGAAAGAAATTACATCGACATTATTCATGGCATGGCTTGAAAACCCCAACACTAATATTGAAAAAGTAGAAAACCTACGTCCCTTTTATAGATTTGTAGGATGGTTGTTTCCATCTCCAATATAAATTTAATTTAGAAGAGTATATTCCTGGTTGAAAATGGTTAAATAAGGCGGTGAAAAATTTTCAAAATCAATTTGGAATTGGATAAAGTCTAGATATCCTAGTAGAAGTGGACATCATTAACCAATTCACTATTGGAGTTGGATATCATGCCTCACTAATGGGTCTTACGTGTAGAAATTCATGTAATTTTTTTTAAAAAAATCGTTAAAGAAAAAGCTTTTAGAGGCATTATTAAAATGTAAATTGCATGGTTCGACTTTAAATTTTCTCAACTAATGAAACAGGTTGTTCATATGTATGAAAATCTTTGAAGCACGAAGAAAACATGTTTAAATAAATCATACTTCAAGTCTAGTATCTAAAGTATACACTCAACCAGCCTTGAAGCAGGGGGCATTTACAGTCATATAAATTCTATTCAAATTAAATTCAGGATAGATTAGTCCAATGAATATTGTAGATTAATATGATTGAATTAATTATTTAAGTTCAACAAATATGAATTTAAATAATGGACCAATTTTATTAGGTTAGTCCATTAATTTGGGCCACAAATGATGATCCCACTTTACTAAGCCCAAGATATCATCTTATTCTAGAGGCCCAATTAGGTGTCACGTGTCGAATGGCGTAACATATCAAGTCAAGTAGAAGTCAACAGGACCATGCCACATGTCAAAATGATGTTGCACGCCTAGAGAAATCAAAGGCCCAATCAAATGCTGGCATGTCACCTCTACAAATTCAAGCATTCAAGATCAAGACAACAAGATTCAAGAACAAGTTCAAAGGTAGGGGTGTGCATCGGTCGGTTTGGTTTGATTTTATGTGTTATTGGTTCGGTTTATCGGTTTTTGATTTTATTAATATGTAAAACCAATAACCAACCAATAAGATATTTTCTTATCGGTTTCAATTTATCGATTTTTGGTCCTTAACGGTTCGGTTTTTCGATTTAACCAATAAGAAAATATTTATAAAATAGAAATAGTAACAACTAACATAAAAAACCGAAATCTTAGTTACCGCCAAAATCCTACGCAATGCATTTTAGTTTACAAGAATCCTCAAAGTTGAACTGAATGTTAGTTAGAAAAAAAAAATCCTAATTGTTGGAAGCTATAAATGCTTTAAGCTTTTCAATACGATAATAGTCGAGCTTTATATTGTGCCTTTGTTTCCTTGAATAGGTTAATACTTTGTGAATCACTGAATTGTGAATAAGTAGTGCATATAATATATATATATATATATATATGCATACACATATCTCTCTCTCTATATATATATATATTTATATAGAGAGAGATTTATATATATAACATAAATAGGGATAAAACAATAACTTAGTGTATCCTTATTGGGTTATAGATTTAATCGATAACCCCAGTAATTTTTTTTATAAAACCAATAAAAAATCCTTAACCCAATAATATTTTTATCGGTTCGGTTTATCGGTCGATTCGGTTTTTGCACATCCCTATTCGAAGGTCCTTGCATTCAAGTACAAGTCGAGATTAAATTCATCAAATCCACAAATCAAGTTCAAATTCAATATCAAGATCGAAGCTCTTGAATTTATATTTGAATAGGTGAATCAGAAGATTCATAGAGATTGTAACACTCATTTATTAAAATCAATAAAATGATTGTTTCAATATTTTTTATATCGATTATTATTTTTTCGACTCGAATTTTATTATCTGACAGCAACACTTTAACATAATTATTTTAGATAGCAAAAAGAACAACACTATGATAAAAATTCAAATTTCATGTGCTTTTGTTCCTTTCTTTTTAAATTTTTATTTGTCTTACTTTACATATTTTATCTCCTATAATTTAGCATTCAACTTCAACGCATATACAAACAATTTCTATTTTTATATTTATATTGTTATTTTTCACTCTTCATTCGATCTCATCTAATTTCTTTAATTTCCATTATGTTTCAATCAGATTTGGACATTACTGAAGTTGTCATCAGAGGAATCGTTGCTGACTGACGAAAGGTTATTGTTGGTTCAGGTTGTTGTGGTTGTTCGTCGGAGTTTCAGGTTTGCTACTCATTGGTATTGAAAGCATTTTCAGTGGAGTTGAAGTTTATTATGGTGTTGGATTTCATCGAAAAGAAAAATGAGTTATGTTTGGTCAAAGCACGGAGCTTCACTATTAATGATGGGTCTCAAGAAAAGAGCATGATAAAGAAATGAATTGTTGTGGTGGTGAAGGTCATTGAAGAAAATGGGGAAAGGAAGAGGTTGGAGGCTGTTTAGTGGTGTTGTATATGTATTTTATATATGTATTTGATGCCAATAAAGTCTGAATTTGAAGTTGATTATGTATTTCATAACAAATAAATGAATTTGTATATGTATTTCACAGAATGATAACAATGTTTAAAGAATCTATATGTTGTATATGTATTTGATGTCCTAAACACAGTTATGTATTTTGTATGTAAATAAAGCCTGAATTTTGCAATTGTATACATATTTCAAAACAAATAAATGAATTTCTATATATTTCAAAGAATGATGGCAATGTTTACAGGGTTTATATATTGTATATGTATTTCATGTCATAAAAGTAGTTATGAAATATGTATTTGAAAACATAAGAACAGTTTTGATTTGGTAAATACATATTTTATGCAAACAATACATGTATCAAACAACTCTTTAATCATATAGATACAAATGATATTTGTTTATATATAAATGCAAATGATAAATTTGACATATTAATACAAATAATTTATATAAAGTATATTGATGGATACCAAAAAATATAAAATACGAAGTACAAAAAAACTAGAAAGAGAAAATGTAAAATAGAAAAAAATGAGAAAGAAAAAATATAAAATACAAATAAGGTGAGAAATGTAAAAAATTAAAATATAAAATACAAAAGAAATAGAAAAGAGAACATGAAGTGAAAGAGAAACTAAAGATAGCAGAGAGAGAAAATTTTCCTTTTAAAAACAAAAACAAAAAGGAGGCCAGACTATTTATTAAAGAGAAAATTATCCCCTATAATATTATTAGATCAAAAATAACAAATTTTAGTAACACTTTTAGATAATTGCATTAATAGCAATTTAGTTACAAGTTATAACAACTTATTAAAAGATATATTATTTTAATTATATTTTCAAAATCAGTTCCACATTTATAGGGTTGTAATCAATATACCCTTAAATTGTGTATTGATAATTATGGTAAATATATATTACTTTTTATTTAAAAGATTGCACACTTTTACCAGATAACTTTATTGAAAGAAGATTACGTGTAAATCAAATTAATGTTTCGAAAAAGTATCTGAATCACCTCTCTCTCTCTATCCATTCAAATACTCAACCTTTCAAAACTTTATTGAAAATTGTTTCTCCATTAACTTACTCAGCTAATATTCATACTCTTCCCTTGGAAATATAAGATTGAGAAAAAAGTAGGTTTTATATAATATTCATCTTCTTCATTGAAAAAAGTGGGTTTCAGATAATAAGCATTTTCTTTCCGAAAAAATACAAAATTAATTTTTCATATTACTTTTACAGATTTTTTAAATTATCAATGCATGTACAATTTTTGTTTCATAATAATAGTTATTCTTGTGTGTGTAAAAAATATTTGATTGCTGATTTTTTTAGTTCAAAATCTGTATAAATTATTTATACAAATTGTATGCTTTTTTTTTTATTTGAGTGTGTTTCCAAAAGATTTAAACATTTTCTTGATACAGTATGTAATAACATATATTTCCTTGATACATTATGTTATTACTTAAATTATATGTTTGTTGCAATAATCAACAAATCGTCTTCCAACTATCAAAAGCTAAATATTGTTGTATTTTATGTTCTTATTTTTGTATTTGTAAATGTATGTAGGAGCGAAAAACATATAGTCATTGGGCATCGTACATTAAGGTTGATGTTTTTGATGATCTTATGTTAAGATGGAAAAAGGAGCACTTTGAAAGGTTTGAAAATTCTCCGTTCGGACATTTTTTGAAGATGCAATAGCTTAAAGTGCAGTTTAGTCCCGAAAATGTATGAAATTTGAATGATTATAAAGTGCACTTTTTGATGATTTGTATGAAATTTGTATGTGTGTCAGTTTAGTCCCGAAAATGTATCCTATGAATGTTAACAATTAACATACCATTAACACCAATCAATTTCAACACTTAAACGACCACAATCTTTTTTCTGCAAAACGACCTTAACAGTTAACATTTCGTTAACATTCCATCTTCCTCCATACATAACAAGAAGTAAATGTACCCTTTCACCATTCATTAGTTTGATCAACTTCAAACATATAACTGAAGTTGTTTAAGAAGAATAAACAAAAAATTGATAGAAATTGAAATTTCGTAAGATGAGAACAGAAATACGTTTATGGTAAATATGTTTAAGTTGGTAATTAATTATATGAAAATTATTTATTGAGATATTTAAGGTGATGAAGATATCTGACAATAACTGACATCCCTATTTTTGGGATATAAGAATCTTCTTTTTCATATATATAATTGATATATTTTTTTAATTAAAAGGAAAAAAAATATTTTTATAAGATTTGCTACAACTTGAAAAAATAAAAATTATGTTGTAAGTTGTAATTTCCTATCTAATATTTTTTTTTCCTTTATTAAAAACAAAAGAGATATGTACAAAAAGGGGACCAATTACCGAATCTCGATCTTAGATGACCTTGATCCAGCAATAGGCCCAAAACCAAATATCTGCAAAAAGCTAAAAAAAAAAAAAAAGGAAAAAAAGCAGGGGACTTTGGATTAAAAAGGACTCCCAAGTTGTCCAATTAAGTGGGAGTCCTCCAAGTTTTTTAAATTAGGTGAGAGGGATAACTTTTTTTTTTTTAAGTTTTTTTGTCCCAACAACTTGTTCCAGTTGTAGAATAACTTTGGTAGTTGTTCAACAACTTTGCGAAGTTGTTCAACAACTACCAAAGTTGTTCAACAACTAGGCGCAGTTGTTCGACAATTGCGACAAGTTGTTCAACAAAAGCGCGAAGTTGTTCAGATAACTAATGTAGCTGAGGGCCTCCCCTCATGGGCTAACTTTTGAGATTGAGTTAGGCCCAAGGTTTATTTCTTTATCATGGTATCAAAGCCAGGTCCATCCAGATCATTGTTTCCGATGTTGGTCCCCCCGTCTTATATTGTCACGCTCCAGATGTTCAGTCCTGGGCGTGCGAGAGTGTTGGAGTGTCACATCAGTGGGTTAAAGAATTTTTGGTCTCCTTATATGGTCTTGGACAATTCTCCCCTCATGAGCTAACTTTTGAGGTTGAGTTAGGCCTAAGGTCCATTTCTTTATCAAAATCTTCTTTCCCAAATATTAAAATTACTATTTTGATATTTTATTATCTGTAGATTAGGAGTCTGATTTTATCCATGATTAGAATAGTTTTAGCTTTTCGTTGTATTTCCTGTACTGTAGAATATGATATAGGGTGTGTTTGGTAAGATGGCAAATATTTTCTATGAAAAATGTTTTCCTGAAAAATAAGTTGTTTTTCTACTTATTTTCTCATGTTTGGTTGGTGAGTGAAAAATATTTTTCAGAAATATATTTTCTAGTGTTTGGTTGGTGATTGACAAAATAATTCTTAGAAAATACTACTAACTGTTAACTAGTATATCACTGCCTGCACTAATTTAAACATAGCAAATAATATTAATATCGAGTATTAAGATATTACAAGTCACTACATTCTAAACAATTACTAATTAGCAAATATAGGAGACACTTTTCAACATTTTATCAGGACAATCTCAAGATACCACAATCAATAGAAGTACAATTGAACAACGAGCTTATTCAACCTTGTGAAACAAGCTACAACGATGACAAAATGGAATATGCAATTATCAAAAGTAACATAGGTAAGTCTTCCTCTATGTACATGAAACTAACAATACATTCAACGAATATTGGAAACAAGATAAAAAATTTGGACTTCAATATTTTTTATTTCAAGCAGTGAAAAATATTTCTGAGTAATGTGAATTTTTTGAGTAATGTGAATTTGAGTGTTGTTGGAGTGGGGAGAAGAGGGGTGGGGGCATAAAAGTCACATCTGTCATTTTCTGGAAAATGACTTTCCTTGGCCCATAAGGAAAGTTATTTTCCCTCAAATGGAGGAAAATAAGTCATTTTGGAAAATATTTTCCTAATGATTTAGTACAATCAATCAAGAAAAAATAAGAAAACATTTTTCAGAAAACATTTTCCATCATACCAAACACACCCATAATGTTCATCCTGATGTTGTATGAAATATTGTAGAATAAAAATAGAGAAGATCAAGGATAAAATTTTTTAATATTTTCTTTTCTTTGTAATGCTTCTATTTGAAAATGAAATCTTCAATTAATAGATAGATGTGATTTACTGTGGTTGAAACTATTTTTCTTTTTTTAAGGGGCTGGAAAACCAAATTACTTTTTTATCTCAACTGATATACAAAAATTTGGGTGCTTACTAATTTGTATATACACTTTAACATAAAAAGGGCCATCAAATACAAAGACAAGTTGTTATTTTGAATGATTAGCAATTTATTGATACAAATTAGTCAAATACATGATTTTTTATTTTTTTTAATCAAATTAAACACTTCTTTCAATTTAAACCTTTAACATCGCATTTAATTTAACTATTTGTTAACTACATGGTTCGAATTTAATAGTTCTCAATTTATTAAATATGTAGTCTACAACTTGATTTATTACTTTTGGTCGCGTAATTAAGAAAACCCACTTCATGAACTATCACTAATAACTTTTTTCAATGGGTTAAGTTCAAAAATATCCTAAAATTGATTGATTTTGATATTTTATCACTTATAAAAAAGTCTTACAAAAATGACATTTCTGTGCAGTTGTCTTGATTTTCTTACCTCGCATAATAAATTTTGCCCATAAAGCAGACATTGTAAATCTTATCCATAAGACAAATGTTCATGACATTTTCAAGAGAATGAACCTGCACAACTGACTAGAAGTTTTACCATTATAGGCAAATTTAAATTTTTAATATGTTGCTCACAAGGTAGACGATTTAAATCTTGCCTATAAAATAGACTTTTATGAAATTTTAAGACAATAAACTTGTACAATAAATCAGATGATTTGCCTTATAAGCAAAAGTTAGAACGTAGATATGTTGCTCGTAAGGCAAACGTTCAAAATATTTTAGGGTAGTGAACCTGCTCAATTGACCACAAGTTATGTCTTATAAATAAACGTTAGAACTTATTTATATTAGGTTTTTTGCCCTAATTTTCTTACCAAATTTCAAGTTTTATTTTTCTTAGAAGGAAAATAAAAATAATACCATAATTTTTTTTTTCCATATTTGGCTAACCTCTTTGGAAATGTTTTGGAACTCTATAAATAGACCCCCCGCGAGAACACAGTAGCATCTACAATGTAGTCACTAAAGAGTTTTGTTTAGAGAAAGATTTTTTCCACAATCGCTTGATCAAATTATATTAATAATATTCTTTTTAGTATGTTTTCTTTGTCATCTTATTTATCGTTTCTATGATTTGCAAACTTTAAGCTTCTGCATGACGCCCTCTCGATTTCAAATCCAATAATTTATATAGATGAAAATTCAAAATCATATACTTTATGGATAAAAAATTAAAATCAGAATTTGAAGGGGCAAAATTTAAAATCGAATACTTCGGATAGACTAGATGCAATTCCTGTTCTCCAACAGCTGTAAAATCTATGGGAATATCAGAATTGGTTGCTGATGCTACTCTAAATGACTGCCAGTTTCTTCAATCTCATTTGTTTTGGTTTTATTTCAAATTAATCCAATTTCTAGAAAGTTTTCCGGAAGTGAATTTTAACTTTAAATTATCATCTCTACCTATGTGGCAAACTCTGGAAAGTTTTAATATAAGTAGGAGGGATTTACCAATCTTCCTGGCGTAGAGCATGCAGGACTTGAACTCAAATACATTATCTATAATATATATTTATAGTTTATAGTTATAATCTATAATTTATAATCTTTATACTTATCTATCTATCTATCTATCTATCTATCTATCTATCTATCTATCTATCTATCTATTAAAAATGTGACAACTTTTAGAAAAATGATTCGATTTTTTTCTTCTTCATGAAAGCATTCAATAATAGATAAAATAGTTTTTTCACCCTTTTTTCTCAAATTATTATTTAATTTATTTATTGTAATACCCTGTACTTTTTCTAGTTCAGTTTAGCTCCTAAAATGTCAAGGGTTAACTTTGAATAACTCTTGATACATGTAGAATTTTCCAGTTATAGACCCACCAAGTTGTAGATAATTGAACCAACTTTTCAACGATATCAATTTCGCCTTAATTCGATACTCGGTTGATAAGTTATGGCGGCTTTAGTAAAACAGTATGGCATTTCAACAGGCACCGTGTCACGGTGAAGGACAAAATTGCAATTGTCTGATTCCAGTGAAGCACCGCGATTCGCCCGTGTCGCGGTGAGGTCACAGTTTCCGTTTGTCAATTTTCAGCAGCTCACTGTGATGGTACCGCATCGCGGTGATGGCCTAAATGACATTTGTCAATTTCAGTGGCTTACCACGATAGCCCCGCATCGTGGTGAAGTTTCAGTTCGCAACAGTCCCTTTTCTAGTAAGTCACCGCGATAGTGGCGCGTCGCGGTGGGGCCCAAAATTGGAATTTCCAGTTTCTGAACTTAAATTTTTTAAGGGCAATCTAGTCTTTTCCTCAGCCCCCAATTCGTGAATAACACTGAATTAATCCTATTCCAACCATTATATGCTCACTTTTCATCAACTTCCTCTCGAAGAAAATTCTAGAACTCAAAACTTAATCCCCAAAAAATTCAAATTCCACCATTCTTTCTCCAAGGAAACTCAAAATTCAAGGTTACCAATTCAAGATAATCAAGAATCCATCTTCAAGAACACAAATAGGAATCCAAAATCAAGTGTTCTCATTAATTGCATCAATTAAGGTATGTGGAATTTTTCTACAAGGATAATCCTTTCATCCTTGTGCCCAAAATTAGTTTTTGAAGTTAATTTTATATGAATTTACATGAGTTTGAATTAGGGTTCATACCCAATATTGCTAATTGAAAGATTACGAGATTTGAAGTGATTTAGATGATGAATTTGCATGTTTAATTTCATATTTTCATGCGTATTGCAGAAATTTCCATATTTTGAGATGAATTTGCAATACTTATATTATCAAGCATGAATCTTATGATACTTTGACATGAATTTGATGCATGGGTTGTTAAGCTCTAGTTGTATGTTGATATTTCAAGAATGACTATACTTTAAGCATCCTATGATTAATTATTTTCAGATTTTGATAAAGACTTGATCTTTTGATCTCAGTTTAGACTTATAATCCACTTTACAGTTTCAGTTACAGATTTAACTAATAGATATACAGTTGGTTTTCATTACAAATCATTATACTAGTTTTAAAGTGAATTTCCAACAGAATGAGCATACAGATTAAAGAGAGTAGTATTTAGTACCGAGTTGGGTATGTTCACATGCCTCAGAACTACGAGCCAATGTAGGTTCAGATTATTGTCATTTCTATATGGATGACAGTTACAGATGTGATCACTTAGATTAGGTTATACTCCTTGACAAGAGTATGACACCTCTCCCCAACATGAGATTTTTCCATAAGGGAACTAGACGTTGAACACTATGATAGCTCATATGATGTATGTCGGTTAGAAGAACCTCCCTAACAGTAAAGACTTGCAGAATAGTTTTAAAAGTATTTTCCTACAGCTTACAGAAAAGAGTAAAGAGTAACAGAAAAACTTTTAGAAAACTAAGTGTAAAGGCTCAGAGATTTATTCAGATATTTCTTTACATGTGACATCAACTATGAAGTTTCAGATTTCATATTACAGATATAAAAGTGAGTCCTTTCTACACTTAGACAACATAATTTAAAGTCAAAATACCAGTACAACTTTTAGAAGCTAAATGTTATGACTCACTAGATTTATGCAGCATGTTTTGCTATTCATGATTATGATTTAACACTTTCAGACATTCCAGCTTATGTGAGTCATCTACATTTAGCATGCATTATTTTACAAATTATGATGATGTTGAGACATTGTTTTACTTGTGCATTCACCCTTATATACTCAGTACAATCCAGAAGTACTGATCCACATATACGTCTATGTGCTACATTGTCTCATAATGTAGGTTCAGGTGCTCAGTTTCATCAGCGTGAGTGATTTCGAGTATCTCCATCTGCATCCCGATAGTTGGTAAGTCCTCATAGTTTGGGGACTTAGTCATTCAGTTTTTCATCTTATTAGTATAGATGATTCAGTATTTTCAAATAGTTCGAGTCAGCTGGGGTTTGTCTCAGTGACTCTCTAGCATTAGTAGTAGAGGCTTGTTAGACTGCTAGATTATGATTCATATTTTCAGTTGATTGATTAGAAGATTTTCAGTTGATTGATCAGACTCTTGAGTTTAATATTTTTAGATATTATGTTCAGACAATTTCAGTTTAGCTCATAAAGAATTCCGCATTTTAGCTTGATTATATATCTATACTTCCCTATTATGAGTTTTAGATTCAGTAGATGACTTACAGGTTTAGCTTAAGACTACTTGTAGTCTTGTGCACCATGTGACGTCTCGAAACCTGTTTTCGGGGCGTTACGTTTATAATATTGACTCCTAAAATATATGGAATCATGACTTTAAAATATTTGGTACGACTTTTTTCTATATTAGGAGTTCTAAAATATATGATAAGAGGTAAATTTTAGTTTGTACTTTGACTAGATTTATTTTGTTGGATTCACTGTATATATTTATTATAAATTAGATTAGTGTATGTGTGTTGCATGTGTATCAAGCGTTTTTTAATAAAACTAACAGTAATATATGTTTTGGTATTCAAATTAATGAATTATAGTAAAATATACAAACAATAACAACAACATACCTAGTGTAATCCCACAAAGTAAGATCTGGGGAGAGTGGAGTGAACATTGTACCACTATGTTAGAGGTAAAGAGGTTGTTTCAGATAGACCCTCGACTCAAATAAAAAAAAATATCAAAGCAGTATAGAGAAAGAAATAACAAAAATAAAGACAGTCATGACAAACAATCTAACAAATTATCCTAAACAGTGGTTAAAATAAAATATAATGACAATCAAAATGTAAAATCCACAATTAAAAATTAAAATCGAAAGACAAGAAACTATAAAAGAAATATGACTCATAGTATGACTAATAGTAAAGAAGAATAATAGATACAACACTCAATTATCTAATTAACTTTCTACACTAATTCGTCACCTTCATAACTTCTTATCTATGGTCATATTCTCTGTAAGATGAAGTTGTGTATTTTCCTATCTAGTAACGTCTTCCAATACTTCTTTGACCTACCCTTACCCCCTTTAAAGTCATCAATAGTCAACCTCTCGTACCTTAGCACAGTTGTATCTGGACTATCCTTATTCGAGTTTTAGCTCCATTATACGCGTCCTGGATCACCTTACTATACGCCACATGTACACATTTATCCTCCAAACATCTCCATGTAACCTTCCTGAGACTTTATCGTAAGGCTTTTCCAAGTTAATGAACACCATATGCAGGTTTTTCTTTCTCTACTTGTGCTGCCCCACCAGTCTTTTTACAAGATGAATGACCTTTGTAGTCGAGCATCCCAACATTAAACCAAACAAGTCCACAAAAATAGTCACATCCTTTTTTACTCTCATCTCTACCACACTTTCTCAAACTCTAATAGTGTAGTTTAATAGCTTGATATTCTTATAAATGTTGCAATCTGGATGTCACCCTTGTTCTTGTACAACAGAATCATCTTACTCCACCTCCATTCTTTAGACATTCTTATCGTCTCAAAAACAACATTAAACAACCCAATAAGCCACTCTTACAGTTGTATTTCAGTAAATTCAGTAAGATAAAATAATGTTCTAGCTTCCTTGAAAAAAAGATTGTTAACATATATTTTAGGACTTCTTATATTAATTTTTTAAATACCTTTTACTATATATTTTTTATACTTAAAAAAGTATTTTGGTATATACCCGAAAATAAACTCTCAACCATAAATCTACATTATATATGAGCATAATAACATAACACAACTATTTATCACAAGTTAACAATAATATAAAGAATTATGGTAAAGTTGTTGACAATCCAATGAGAAGTGATTATAAGTTAAATTTGCAATATTCAAATTCAAATTTAGTGGTTTCACTATTACTTAGTTAATGTTCAAAATTTAAAATTATTTTTACTAATAAAAATTATCAAGAAAAAAATGAAATAAAAATAGTCGCGGCGTACGATTTTTTGACTATTTTTATTCTCTTCTTTACTAAATCACATCAATTGATTTGTGTATTGACTTACTTCCCAATTAATTTTTTAAAAAGTGAGGAAATAGTAGTAATAGAAATTTAGCCAACAATATAAGATTACAAACCATCCTATTATAGAATTTTTTTTTTTACTATGATGTAATTACACTTAACCTTGATAGAGAGTCCATTTTCATTGATTTTTCCTTAAAAAAGAGGGTCCTACATGATTTTTTTCAACTTCCATAAAAATCTTGTCAATTTCATACTTTTTTTCTTCCACAATTTTGTCTCAATTAATGCCCCTATATTTTTTTTCTTTTTCTTATGTTTTATAGCTTTTTACAATTTTAACATAGTAAACAAAGTTCTTTGAGTAATTTATTTATTTCAAAATCCACGAACGCCACGATCCAAATCGGGGTCTGCCGTGAGGTATCCCAAACTAATCAAGGCCTGTGATGACCTCTAGCCATATCTCAAGAGTAAAATAGTAATGATAAACAGTGGAATCAACCAAGCTAATAAAAGAAATATATAACTCAAAAGAAAGTTTAAGATACAAAACTAAATCCACAACGATACCCCAACATTGTTCACAAAGCCTCTAATTTGAAGAACATTAATTAAGTTGGGACATGCCCTCGACTATAATAAAAGAAATCAACAGTACTAGAATAATAAATGAAAACTACAAGAGAGATCAGGCCTTTCGATAGATAGAGAGCTCAACACTTCACAGTTAAGCGATCGGGATGTCAAACCACCTGACGTTGCACAGAGTCACCAAAAAAGCCCTTGAAATTTACATCATGAAAAAATATAGCATTCAAAAATTGTCAGTATGACGAGTACTGACATGTAATCCAAGAAAAGAGATAAAATGTGTATGCATTAACCAAAACCAGTCACAAATCACATGCACATCAACTATATATATATATATATATATATATATATATAACAGGATGTCAAGATCGGGGTAAGGTACAAGTTACATGAACATTTAAAATTTAAGCCTCAACTATATAGCTTTCACCATCATCTACTGAATCGTAGGTAGTATGAGTCATCTAGTTACTGACGGGATATATGCGTCCGGTACTCCCTAATCGACGGAGTCTTAGTCCACGTTGACCGCAAGTACTGAGACTAGGCCAATGTCACAATGAACTAAAGTCACCATATATATTATCCTCATATTAAGGACACAATCTTATCGTCCAATTAAGGTATGACATTTCTATGACGGCAAACATAAAGTTTGGAGCGTTAGTCACGGAGACTTACGCCTTCACAATGATCTATATAATCCCCTTTAAAACTCAATTAAAACATTTTTCATATAACATTAGTAATGGAGTGTTTTATTAGACATATTCATAGTTGTATTGTCATACCAAGATTTCCAAGCCATTTATATCATGTTAAAACTATTATCATAAACATCATCATCTTCTTAACTCCATCATTCAAAATCACACTCACGTTCATCATTACATTGCATGAAAATCTCAAACAAGTCATAAAGTACAATACTTTCGATATTTTAAAAGATGGGTTAAATTATGTAAAATCTTTATTTAAAAATCAGGTTAATAATGTGGGTTGAGGTTTATGCCCCTAAAATCATCCAAATTTCATAATCATTGTGAATAACTTAATTTGTCAAGTCTTCCATTAGCATGAGACTCATATTCATTTCACGATCCACCGTTTAAATCATGAATGAACCATTAAAATAAGAAAAAATAATACAATTGATTAACAACTCAAAAAACCTAAATCCTAGTTTAATCAATCATTTAAAACACTTAAACAACAATTGAATTAATGCAATAATACAATATTTAAATTATGGAGTGTCCAACATGCCTGAAAGATGAAAGAATTTGAAGAGAATTTGAAGTTTAGAATCCGGGCTAGTGAATTCTTGTGAAAGTCCTTGTATTTTCTTGATTTGGAGGTTGAAGAGGAGAAGAGCAATGCTAAAAGTGAAAACTGATAAGTAGTAGGGATTAAAAAGTTGTTTTAATTCATTTAATAGAGCAAAGGACCAAAAAGCTCTTTCCCCAATTGAAAAAAAACTGAGCGAATTTTGTCCAGCAGTGTGGCACGTCGCTATTGCGGAGATAGACAACATGCGACGTCGCTTTCGTGGAGGTTAGGAGGTGTGTAACCATTTTATTGCGGAGGCTCACTAGTTCGGGGTTCCGAAATGACCCCGAACTCTTTTCGAAACTCTTCCAAAACGTTTTCATTGACATCTCTTATCATGATTCAAGTCAAAAATTATCATTTAGCATAAGGGAGGGTCCGAAATAAAATAGTCGCAAATTTACGGGGTCTTACAATGACAACCTCTTGTGTGTATTAAGTATTAGTTTACTAATTATTTTTTTATATTGTTGCAATTTTTCTTTAATTTTTTTTATTATAGTCAAAAGAAAGTGAAGAAAAAAGTAAGTAAAGTCAATTTTTTTTTAAAATTAGACCTATGGTAGATAATTCAAACATTAAATTTATTTTTTTTATTAAAATATTCTAATGTCTTCTTCTAGTTTAGTATACGTGTGTTGCATGTGTAAATCACGTTAAGCCGTTAATCATTATAAAAAGTATATATAAAAAAGAATAAATCATTAAAAAATAATAATTGACTTTAATCAGAATATAATATTTTATTCTTTGATTTCGAAAATGAAATTCAATGTGTTGTTTGTAAATTACATATAATAATTTCATCTTTGCAAGTTGATATATTTACAATCCTATTTTGCTCATTTTGTAAAATTTTTGGATAGATAACTCCTTTCTACTTACCAATTTATTCATTCTTATTGTACAACTTTTTCATGAGCTTGTTCTTTATCATTTCAAGCATGACTACTATAATTGATTTATCTCATGAATCATGTATTTGCAAATTGTAACAGTGTCAATAATAATTATGCCTAAGTCATTAAATAGTACAAAAGATCAAGTTATTAATGATCTATTGAATACATATCACATTTGTTATGTGTTTCGAACAATGCTCTAGTCTAGGTTTCGAATGACCTTTTAGGATGATCAAACCATTTTCTTGCATCTTTGTCTTCTTGGTCAAGTTGTTCCTTGCATCGCTAAAACATCACCTTATTACTTTTCCTTGTTACCAACCACATTAAGTCCTTTAACATTAGATACACGGGATAAGGTAGAACATTCTATGATTAAGTTTGACACTAAATTTATACCATATTTGGTTAATGGTATAAATTTAGCTTGAGACTAACTTATATCAACCACAAATAATACAAATCTAATACCAAACTTAGTCATGCGATGTGTGTAGAAGTGTATCCATTGACAATTAATGCAGAAAAAGGAAAAGTAAATGTATGTGGAGAAATGAATCCAAGCTTTTCAAGAAAACATACATGTTTGTATCTTTATAAACAAAAAAGATAATAAATAACAAATTTAAAAAGCAAAAATATAGAAAAAACACAAGGCTGGAATAATGTACTGGGAATTAGCACTCCAAGAAAATATACAATTTGCTAATAGCAATATCAATGAAATTCAACATGATTGAATTTCTTATACCCTTCATGACATGCTATATGAAAACTTTTGAAGGGGTCGGACATGCTCATAATTAGCATGTTCGAGAAACAGATAGCAAAATACCATATCTATTATATTTATGAATCATTACAAATAAAAATTACAGAAAATTGCTCAATTAGCAATTATCTAACAAAAAACATGATCATTTATTATTTTCAACTTTAAAAACATGCTAAAATCACAAAAGAAAATTTTTTAATTAGAAATTGTCCATCCAAAATACATGATAATTCATTTTTATAAATATAAAAATCATATTAAAATTATAAAAAATTTAATTCAGATCACAAACAAATTTATTTCTTCAATCTAGATACTACCAATATTTTTAGAAAAAGACTTTTTAATTCATGTTGTCTATTAAAGATACGTGATATTTTATTATTCTAAACATCAAGAACATACTAAAATTTTAGAAAACTAACCTCAAATCACAAGTAAATTTGTCTCTTCAATCTTAAGATATATCAAGATTTCACACATAAAAAAATCTCAATTAGCAATAGTCTATCAAGAATAGATGATAATTTATTTATTGTAAACTTCATAAATTTATTCAAATTTAAGTTTTTTTACCTCAAATCACAAAAAAAAATTATCTCTTTAATCATAGATAGTATCAAGATTTCAATTGAGGGTTTGCAGCGATTTTCTTCCCCAGATGACCCAATCGGCGCTCCCTTACACTAACCCCGTCTTCTCGTCACCGCCCCCAGATCCACCAGACCAAACCTCTACCCAGATGGATGAAGACCCCCCTCAAAAACCTTCATACAAAGAGGTTGTGACGAATAAGTCCCAGGAAGACTTGATCTGCTACGAAGAAGATCTCGCCTCCGAACCGGAAAAAAAAATCACATGGAGGTACCAAATCCATTTCTCTTTCCAAGGAAGAAAAACAAAGAATTTACTCCCCATGAAAGTGTTCAGTAATCATTAAGTGCGTAGGAAGGAAATTCAATCACAATTATTTGAGACCTAAGCTAACTGAGCTCTGGAAACTTGAAGAAAAATTGATCCTAATTGACCTCGGTGACGAATTCTTTACAGCAAAATTAATGCTAGAGGAAAGTCAAAAGAAAATACTTCAGGAAGGACCATGGTTCGTTGCTGGCTCTTATGTTTCTACAAGGAAATGGGAGCCTAATTTTTTTGCTAGCCAGTCGAAGATCCCCTCAACAACTATTTGGCTAAGACTACCTTTCCTTCTAACTGAATTTTATGATAGATTAATTCTCGAAAAGATTAGCAAGCACATCGGTAGCCTACTGAAGATTGATTCATGTACGTCTGCAACTCTCAGGGGAAGGTACGTAAGGATCTGTGTACAAATCCCCATGGTTACCCCTGTATGCACTTCCATTCAAATTGATAGTCATAACCAACCAATTTGCTACGAAGATGAGGGGATTTTATGTACGGGATGTGGTCGACTGGGTCATATGGTGAGACAATGCGATTTCAAAAACAACCAAAATCACCAGAAAATGATAATTCAACCCGAGGTAGAAGCCTCAACGGACGCAGATAAGGACAGTGAATGGCGAACTGTTCCTTTTCGAAAGATGAATTCACAACACAAGGTAAAAACGCGAAATTCGAATAATGGAAAGGGTACACAAAGACACCCAAACACTACTATACCACTGAAACAATATAATGTTGCTACAGGTAAGTTTCTTGATCCCTAACTCCCAACCCCTGTTGTGCCGACAACTCCTCAAGACGGCAGAAATCCCATCAAAAGAAAATGAAAAGAGAACGACAATTCCTCTAGTTTGGGCCTTAAGCGCTCAGGGTCAAATAGAAACTGGATCTTCTAGTAAATCTGCCGATCCACGTTTGGGCCTTACCCAACAGGCCCAATGAAAGGCCCATTCTGAGGGGCGACCTCTGAAGCCCCACCAAAATAATGGGCCTTCCCCAATACCTTAAAATAACTACCCAGAGGCCCAAGGCCAAAAAGACACAACCCAAGAAGGCCAAAAGTCGAAGGGGGAAGACTTTACATCAACCCCTATCTTTTCAAACTGTCAGTTACAGTGTGATCATCTCTCTGCTAACATGACCATCGATGGTCAAATCACCAGGGGAAACAGGAAGCCAACTATGCAACACCAGGCTTCCACAACCATTACCTCTAAAAATGGGGTTCAACCAACTCCCCTTTTTAGTAAAGAGTATACCACTTCCCTCCCATATCTGCTTCACTCTCAAAACCCGTCCTCTGAAGCCTCTCCAAAAATAGATGGCCAAAGACAAACTAACTCTCTTTACGGAACCTCCTTCTCTAAATAATTCACCCCAATCATAGTTGGAGACGGGACTTCAGAACTTATCACCAACCATGAAAGGAGAAATAGACGGAAAGCCAGTAGAGGTCATACTGGCCAACCCTTACTATCTAGCACTCCTAGTGAAGGAAGGCCTCAACCAAAGCCTAGCGACCTATGGGAATAATCTATGGATGTCAACACTAATATCCATAGAGGGCCTGAGTCAATTCGAACCCCTAACCACAAAGACCTTAGCGGGAGTCATGAACCAGGTGGCATAGACCCTGCCCTTCTTTCCATCCTCGAACCAACACCTTCTCTTGAATGGACCAAAATCACTTCAACTCATGGATACATCTTGTCCAGTGGTAGAGAACCCACCAACACCTATACCCCCGGATACTTGGGAAAAAGGAAGAACACTGGATATGTTAAGAGCAAACAACACAGAAATAGAAGCTATTCTAGCAACCATGACAGTCCCAATCACGGAGGCAGCCACCCTAGACAAAACAATAGCTTTATGGTTCGGAGAGTTAGTCAGCGAGGTGTGGATAATCCTCCTACCCAAGACCCTTACCAAATTTACAATGGAAGTCAGCCAACCCAGTGTACTGACAGGGGGAATGTTCAAGACAATCCTGAATCTATTAAAGTCAATGATCAATGTGAACCTTCCCCAATCACCTCCTCCACCACTGGGCAAGGGAAAGGCAGTGATAGTAGAAAAACAACAACCCTAACAAGAAATGATGTTGAACATCATTGTATGGAATGCTAGGGGAGCCAATAACACAGAGTTCAAAAGACACTACGGTTCTATGGTTGATCTCCATAAACCAGCCATGTTAGCCCTTCTTGAGACCAGGATGGCTGACCATCATACTCTCACTCATGACCTGGGCTTCGACTGTCTTCTTCAATCTGGAGCTGTTGGATTATCTGGTGGTATTGTTTTGATGTAGAAAGAGGACCACTTTAGCATCAATGACATTTCCATTACGCCTCAAAGAATTCATACTGCTGTTAAGGTAAATTCTTCTTCTCATTCTTGGTTTCTTAGCATCATTTATACTAGCACTAGTCCTAATGATAGGAAAATACTCTGGAACCAGCTGATTACTATGGATAAAACCATAATTGGTGATAGTAATACTAGTTGGTTGGTGAGGGGTGATTTTAATGAAGTCCTCAAAGCTGCGGAAAAATATGGGGGCAATCTCATTAGCAGCAACAGGGTCAAAAGTTTTTGGGATTGCATTAACCAATGTTGCCTTGTTGACCTGGGTTTTAAGGGTAGCAGGTATACCTGGACCAATAAAAGATATAGGGACAGGAACAACCTTATCCTTGAAAGGCTCGACAGGTGATTTGCTAATGATAGTTAGATCCATCTATACCCTGAGGCTTCGGTAACCCATCTCCCTAGAACTTATTCTGACCACTATCCCCTCTTGATTAATCTTATCACCCACCACCCTAGAAGAGACAAACCTTTTAGAATGGAGCCCATGTGGTGCTCTCACCCCCAGTTCCCCTCTTTTATAAACCAAGCCTTCCTGTCTGGAGGCAACCTTACTGACTCCATTGGTTCTTTTAGATCCATGGTCCTCCCCTGGAACAAAGAAGTTTTTGGAAACATTTTCACTAGAAAGAAAAAAATCTTTGTAAGAATTGCGGGTATCCAAAAAAGCAGCCACTACCCTTCCAGCTCCTTCCTTCAAAACCTTGAGACCACCCTTCAGAAAGAGTTTAGTGACACCCTTAAACAAGAGCATGAATTCTGGAAACTCAAATGCAGGATTAACTGGCTCTCAGAAGGGGACGCTACCACTAGATTCTTTCACACAGTTACCCTCAATAGAAGAAGAAAGAATAGAATCAATTCCATAAAATTGGACAATGGTAGCTGGGTCACAAGCCCAGAGGATATAAACCAAACCATCCTTTCTTTCTATAAGAACCTGTACTCCACTGGCCACACTTTCTCCCATTATGCCTCTCCAAAAAAAAACCCTTGCCAAAGGTTCAATCCCTGATCATGCTCATGATATACTGGACAGTGTCCCTACTCTCAATAAGATCAGGAAAACGGTGTTCAATTTTAAACCTACTAAAGCTCCGGGGCCTGATGGCCTACACCCCTCTTCTTTCAAAAGTTCTGGGACATCATCTCCCCCCGACTCCTCTCATTTTGCAAAAAAGTTTTTACTCATAGCAAGATGAAAGAGTAGGTTAACACAACCTACATCTGTCTGATTCCTAAGTGCCAAAATGTTATCTCTCTTCAGAGCTTCAGACTCATTGGTCTTTGCAATGTCCAGTATAAAATCATCACTAAGATTATCGCTAATAGAATCAAACCTTTCTTGGCTAATGTCATTAGCCCTCACTCAAGCTAGTTTTCTAGCCAACAGAAGAGCCTCGGATAATGCAATCATGATCTAGAAGTACATAACTCACTTCACCAAAATGAAAGGAAAGATGGGCAACATGATCATCAAAATTGATCTAGAAAAAGCCTTTGATCGGCTCGAATGGTCTTTCATTAGACAAGCCCTCCATTTCTTTAACTTTCCTCCAAAGCTTTCCAACCTAATCATGTCATGCATTTCCACTTCCTCTATCTCTATTCTTACTAATGGTTCCAGCACTTTTTTCTTCCAACCTACCAGAGGAATATAACAGAGAGATCCAATCTCTCCATACCTTTTTATCCTCACCATGGAACTACTCTCTAGGAGGATAAATTATGAGATTGACATTCTCAATTGGACCCCCATCTCCATCAATGGAAAAGGTCTCAAACTCTCTCATCTCTTCTTCGCCGACGACCTTACCCTCTTTGCCAAAGCCAACCAAAAGAATTGTGAAATCATCAAGAAGACCCTTGACTCCTTTAGTGCTTTTCTGGCCAAAAAATCAATAGAAACAAATCCAAGGTTCTCTTTTCCAAAAATTATTCCATGGATACTTGTAAGAACCTGGCTTCCATCCTCAATATTCACCATAAAGACAACTTTGGGAAATACCTTGGGTTTCCTATCTTCCAAAAAGCACCTACTAATGGAGACTTCCAGTTCATCATTGACAATATGAAAGCTAAATTAGCTGGTTAGAAGACACATTTTCTTAACCAGGCTGGTAGAACCACTCTCACTAGAGCCTCCCTAAATAACATCCTTTCCCATGTCATGCAATACATTCAACTACAAATTACACACCAAATTAACAAAATCCAAAGGGACTTTATTTGGGGGACTACTGATTTGAAGAAAAAGATGCACATGATTAATTGGGATGTCATTACACAACCCAAACACCTTGGTAGTTTGGGAATCCAGAAGGCTTGCACAAAAAATAACACCATGCACTGTGCTCTAACCTGAAGACTCACCAAGAACCCTCAATCCCTTTGGTCTAGGCTTCTGCTAAGTAAATACAACTTCACCAATCAGAAATGGAAAGCTTCCAGAACTTGGAAATGTATCCTTAAGGGGAAAGTAATTTGCAGAGAAGCCTTTTAATGGATCATTCATAAGGGTGAGCAAGCTAAATTTTGGACCGACAAATGGCTTCCCAACACTGATGCCCTTAACAACATTATCCAAGGGCCCCTCAGTAAGAATCTTGACCAAGTCACTATCTCTCAATTCTGGCAAAATCGGACTTAGGACTTTTCCACCCTTCCTTTTTAGCTTCCCCAAAACACCATCACTTCTATCCGGTCCAACTTCTTCCAAACCACTAAAAGCCCCACTGATTACCCAATTTGGGGTCTTACCAGCTCTGGCTTTTTTAAGAGCAATAGTGCTTACAGGCTCATCAATTCGAAATCCCTCCCTCCCAAGAATCAAAAGAACTTGTCTTGGCTTTGGAGCTTAAATGTCCCAAACAAAATGAAACACTTCCTTTGGATGCTCAACCATAATAGGATCCCCTGTAACTCCATTCTAGCTAGGAGAGGTATCCCAATCTCTCCCAACTGTCACTACTGCAGTAACACCCAAGAGGATGTGCCCCATATTTTTTGGAATTGTCCCAAAGCTTCCCAGCATTAGGCAAATCTCTTCAATCAGTTGAGTTGCAGCTTTCCCAACCTAGACACCATCAATGCGAACAACATGCTGGACACTGTTAAAAACTGGGTGTGCAACAAAACTTTTGATAGTAACATTGACCTTGATATCCTCTTTGCCTTCTGTGTGTGGGAAATTTGGACTTGTAGAAATGAAAATACTTTTAATAATTGCAGCTCGTCCCCCTCTTTTCAAAACGCTTATTCTTCTGCTATCGAATACACCCACCTACCAAAATGCCACACGAACCAACAACATGATCCTGTCATCATTTCCATTAAACGGTACCCTCCTCCTCAAGACTACTACAAGCTTAACACGGACGGCTCAAGCTTGGGAAATTTGGGTATTGGTGGCATAGGTGGTGTAATCAGAAATAACAATGGTGATTTGATCCTAGGCTTTCATAAGGGTTATCCCAATGCAACGAACAATCGAATGGAAATTCTAGCACTGTTGGAGGGCCTTAAAATTGCCGCTGACAACAATCTCCTCCCTATTGAAATCAACATTGACTCTCAACAGGTTATTTACATGTTAAAACATGGGAATATGCACTATGACCATATTATTGATCTTTGCAGGTCCATGCTGATAAGAATAGGACGTCTAGCAATGCATCACTGTTTTAGGGAACAAAACCGAGTAGCAGACGCACTTGCAAAAGAAGGAGCACGTAGGAAATTTTTTGGAAACACTCATATTTTGGAAGTTCCTCCTGTGTTTGCGCTTGAAACTGTCTGGGCAGACATTCTAGGAACTTGCTTTATCAGATCTGTAAAAGTTAATAACACAAATTACAGTGCTGATCTTGTTATTTTTTAGCCGGACTGATGAGGCTATCTTGTAGCGAATCTTTACTCTTTTAATAGAACCTCCTCTTCACCAAAAAAAAAAAAAAGATTTCAATTGATAAGAAAATTGTGTACCTAAACATGTTTTTCTCCTTCGCACCGCAATTTTGGTACCTACAAAAATAAAGAAAAAAGTAAGTGACTTGAAAATCTCATAATACAACTATGAAATTTAGTTAAAAAAGCAATCACGGACTTGAGGTAACAATCAAGAAAATCCAATTTTGGTTTTTATATATATGCTAATTTTATAAGCAGGTTTTAATTTTATTATCACCAACTTCAAGATGGTTTAATTGCTTGATTTTAATGTTATTACTAAGTTTTATAAAAAAGAAAAAAAAAGAGAGAGAGAAATAGAATACATGAGGAGCTTTCACTTTGTAAAGAATATTTTCTATCTTTTTTTCTTGTCATATATTTTAGGATCCCTTTTTCACATACATAAGGAAAAAAAAAATTTTGTTAACATTAGTTTCACATATATTTTATTCTTACCATATATTTTAGGATTCTTAAATTTTATAATAATTAAATGATAATTTGAGAAAAATAGTAAAAAGATCATTTTGTCTATTACAGAATTTTTTAATAAATGGCACAAAGTTCGATAACTTTTTTAAAGGTCTTCACACTTTTAATATATTGTAAATGTAGATGCAGATTAGATGTAGATGTAGATGAAGACGAAGATGAAGATGAAGATGAAGATGAAGATGTAGATAATAGATATAGATGCAGACGTAGATGCAGATATACACGTCCACAAAGCTGTTAAAGCTACTTTCGCCATCCAAGAAAATTATTCTTTCAACTTTTCTGGGGATTATTTCTGTCACTTATTAATTCAAGATAGGTTTCGTGTTTTGTTGGTAATCAACCGAAAAATTGTAATTGTCATTAAAAATCATTTTTTTTATTTTCTATATTTATGTTATAGTTTGTTAGGTTTAATGGGTAAGGTTTTTAGTCCTGATAATAATTAAATCTTTTATTGTGTTTATTATTTATTTAGGTTTGACAGTATTTTTATTACTTTTTTTAATAACTATGGTATTCTGATCAGTTTGTGCGCACTTCGACTAATTCTACGAGATACCTTTCATTTCCGCCAGAAATAGGTGCCAGATAACTCTATCCATCAATATTTAGGTGTATTATTATCTGTAAGTTTTCATCATGTTCCCATTTTTTTTTATGTAGGTTAAATTATATAAGAAATATTATAACATTAAAGTTCTTGTAATTATATAGGAGTTTATTATAGTTTATGTAGAAAGAAAGTTATTGTCGTCTTGGCTCTTTTGTCTACTGTAAACATTTCAAATTTGATGGAAAATAGATTCTGAAATAAATATTGATACTGTGATATTGATTTAGTGGCAAAACTCAAGATTGTATGACTTGACAGAGGAAGATAAATTCTGAAACAAAAATTGATATTGTAGTGCTAATTTAGTGGCAAAACTATTAATATTAGCTTCTTGGTAAATGATTTTTAGTTTTCTTGCATCACAACTTTCAAGCGATCATCTTCTATTTTACAATAATATCTTTTTTTATTGTCAATTCTAACAAGTAGTTGCGTTTTATTATTATACTTAGAGCCCGTTTGGATAGGATTAAAAAAATTACTTTTTAGCTTAAGTTATTAAAAGCTTAAAATAAGTGCTTTTAAATTAAACAGATAAGTGTTTGGATAGAAGTGATGAAACTGAAAAAAATATGTTGATGTGTTTGGTAAACAAGTGTTGTCAATCACTCTTTTGTTGTCAAAATGACTTAAATATCCTTAAAACTGTTAACACATAATAACGTGAATTATTTATGATTTTTAATTCTAATACTTCAAAAATAATTTCTATTTAAATACGCTTTCAACGTAAAGTGATTATGTCAGGTCAATTTATAAATATAAGTTACTTTTTTATTTTTAAATATTAAAAATTAAAAAATTTAAAATATTTTTTTTATATAAATATAGTATTATAATGTAATATTGCAAGCTTGTAAACAATATAAAATTTTTAGGAATGAAACAAACTATTAAAAAGAATCAATTTTTAAATTTTAAATAACATGCGGAGATTCTATGTGAATGGATAGAGAAGAACTTACCACTTTGAGTGTTTTTTTATGTAATGATGGATTCTCTGAAAATAAAGGAGAAAGATGAAGAGAAAGCTAGAGGGAAAAGATGAAAAAAGCGGCAGAAAGAAAAAGAAAGAAAAATTAATAAGGGCTACAAAGCTTATGGTATTATTGGAATTAGAAGAAAATATAAGGGATAATAAGGTAAATGTTTTGGTCAAGCCTAAAAAAATTTTAATCTAAAAAGTAAAAAGCTGGGGATATCCAACTTCTCAATTTTTGCTTTTTTTAATTCACTTTTAGCCCTTTTTAAGCTCTTTTTAATTTTACCAAACACCTAAAAAGACTAAAAAAGTGATTAAAATCTAGTTTGACCAGATTTTAATCCTATCCAAACGCCCTCTTATACATAATATAGTTCATGTGTTTTCGTGTAATAATATAACATAATTTAACTTTTGATATGAAAGGAGAAATTTGTTCATTACCATTAATTTTGCTCCTCAAGTACTGTGTGATGGTGAATTATCATTCTCCTTTTAACATATTTTACCTTAAAAAATTATAATGCTCCTTTTAACATAATATAGTTCATGTGTTTTCGTGTATTAATAGTAACATAATTTAACTTTTGATATCAAAGGAGAAATTTGTTCATTACCGTTAATTTTGCTTCTTAAGTATTGTGTGATGGTGAATTATCATGCTCCTTTTAACATATTTTACCTTAAAAAATTTCTATTATACTTTTTAAAGAAATACTTAATAATATAATGGATCAATTGATATCAATCTAATCCAATTAGAATGCTTACACTCAACAATATTTTTTATATATGTTTATTATTAATTAACGTGATACACATGTGCAAAATACGTATACTTGACTAGTCTATAATAAAAGTGTAAATATATTGGTGGCAAAACCTTCTTCAAAAATGGCAAAAATTTCATGTGTGTTCAGTGTTCGTCTGAGCGCAGAAGCCGAAACAAAAGAAGCATACAAAAATATTTTTAACGTAAAAGTTATTTAATATTGAATATTCATTTAAAAGACCAAGAGGTATTAATTAAATGGAGCACTAAAAATAGGACAACTCATAATTTTTTTATGAAATTGACATGTTTGTTGTAATTGGCGTATTCTTGTACCCATTTTTTTTTTTTTTTGGGGTGGGGGGGGGGGAATTTAAGGGAAAAAAAAATATTGGCATTCTTTAATCATATTTGTATTCAACTTACAAATGAATAGGAGCTCAAACTTTTTTTCAACCCTTAAAATGAGGCTTATTTGTGGGGTGTGCAAAAATCGAATCGATTAATAAATAGAACTGATAAAAATGTTATTGGTTTTACTTTTGTTGGTTTAACGATTTTTTAGTGGTTTCATAAAAAAAAATTATTGGGTTATTGATTCGGTTTGATTTTTTCTTAATGGATTACTGGATAAACCGATAATCCAATAAGTATAAGTAAATTACTATTTTACGCATATATATATATATATATATATATATATATATATATATATATATATATCTTAATTTCCCCTAACTGACATTTAGTTCTTGTAAATTAAAATAAATCATGTAGGATTTTGGTTGTAACTTAGATTCGGTTTCTTTTCATGTTAGTTACTTTTTTTTCTATTTTATGAGTATTTTCTTATCGGTTAGACCGAAAATCGAACCATTAAGGACTAAAAACCAATAAATCAAAAATTGATAATACATAAATCCGATCCGATCGATATTCACCCCTACTTATTTGACATTCTTATATGAAGTAACTTATTTTATCAAATTGTGAACAAGAAATTATAAAGAGTTTGTTTTTGAAAACCCTACGGCATCAATTTATGTTTTATCACTAACTGGAGAGTAAGTTGCATTTTGCATCTTAATGTGTGCTCTCTTTTGTAATTTACACCTTATTCTATTTATTTTTTTAATGTTTTACATTCCAATTTATTTGTTTACTTTCAAAACAATAAAACTATTATTTTCATAATTCTTTCATGAGAATAAAATAGGAAAACAACAATAATGACTTTATATTTAATTTAAAGAGAACTGAAACATCTCTCTAGTCAAAGGATTGATTGGGTTCTCCTCTGTTTTGGGACAAAAATAATAGATTATGGACAAAAATAATAGATTAGTGTAATTCGTCTTGAACGGTGCCCTCTAACTATGATTTTCTCTGTAATTTTAACTGAGTAAGTGTAGTATTTCGGGTACACACACTCTGTATTTTCACAACACTACTTCAACACTAGTTCAAGTTTAAAACGAGAACACTATGAAGTACAACAACACCCTCAACACAAGATTAAAATAATCTTTCAAAGAAGTGTGTTTTATTTTTCAGAGATTAAGATGAAATAGAAATGGCCAAGTCCTCCGAATTCACGGAGTGTCCTTAAGGAAATAATTCCCCTCAAGTACCCAAGGTTGTGGAATTTTCCTCCCAGGATAAAATGGCCAAACAAACCAACTGTAGCGGTACTTTAAACAATTGGAATCTCTTCGAACTCACTCAACGATTTGATTGATCACACAGAATGTTTTGAAGACAAGAAGAGTTTGTATATTCAGAAAATTTTTCATACCTAAACCTGTGGATAAATGAAGGTTTATATAGCCATCAAGTGCCCCTTCCCAAAGGTAGCAATGATTCATCTGAAAAGGTGTATCCTTTGGAAGAGTCATGTCTGTTCATTCAAAATATTGTGTCTTTTTCTGAACAGATACAACTATCTGAATAGCCACTCCTTTTCCAGAACAATATGTCTTTTCCTCAAAGGTTGTGTCCCTTCATTTTCCATTCACACCTTTTTCATACATAATGAACCCAACAATCCCCCACATGAATGGGGAATGACTATTTTTTTTCATAAAATTTTACGGACAAGTATGTGATCATCAAGCAAAGACTGATTGCATCTGGATAAGTAGGTTTCCCTTTGAACTTTCCGTAGTGAACATACATCGGATGCACTCGGTCAATCGGTAGATTTGATATCTTTGAACCGTCGAGCTTTAATGTACACCTAGACAACATATGTCACATAACCAACCTTTTACCGTTTATGGTTCTCACGATTTTATTCTTTTCATCCATGAACACATCCCGGTTTCATGAGAGCTTAGAGAATAGGCCTTTACTAACATTCTCCTTGAAGCGGCTTCCACTTCGCCCTCACATAGGTGATTTCTAAATGTTCAATCCTATAGATTAAACTATTTGGTCAAATCTGTCAAATTTAGATAATCATTAAAAGACTTTTCATTTTAAGTCTTATCCTTATTTACTAAACATTATCTACATCATGAGAATGAGTTGGGTAATTGACAATGTTGAACCTATCTGACACAACTTCGTTTGATCTGCTTGAACCTAGCTTTTGGGATCGTCAGTCTGTTAGGTAGAGTTACCGCCATGCTGACTTGTCCTAGGCCTTAAACTCATTCTCTTGGATGTTCTTTCCACTCCTTCTTTAGACAGGCCTTTTGTAACTGGATCCGACACATTATCCTTTGACTTTACATAGTCAATAGTGATAATTCCACCAGAGAAAAATTTCCTAACGATATTATGTCTCCGTCGTATGTGACAAGATTTACCGTTGTACATCATGCTCCTTGCCCTACCTGTTGCCGCTTGGCTATCACAGTGTATACATACTGGTGCCACTGGTTTGGGCAAATAAGAAATATCTTCCAAAAAATTCCGGAGCCATTCTACTTCTTCACCAGCTTTATCCAATGCGATAAATTCACATTCCATTGTAGAGTGAGCAATACAAGTCTGTTTAGATGATTTCCAAGAGACTGCTCCTCCACCGATAGTAAATACATATCCACTTGTGGATTTTACTTCGTTCGATCCGGTGATCCAATTTGCATTACTATATCTTTCAAGTACCGTGGGATATTTATTATTATGCAAGGCATAATCTTGAGTGTATTTAAGATACCCCAAAACTCTTTTCATTGCCATCCAATGAGTTTTGTTGGGATTACTGGTGTACCGACTTAATTTACTAATAGCGCATGCTATGTCTATTCGTGTACAGTTCATTATATACATTAAACATCCTAATATTCTTGCGTACTCTAATAGTGAGTCACTTTCACTTTAATTCTTTCGAAGTGCAAAGCTCACATCCAATGGAGTCTTGGCAGTACCGAATTCCATATACTTGAATTTGTCAAGTACCTTTTCGATATAATGGGACTGTGACAATTCAATACACTTGAATTTTTCAAGTACCTTTTTGATATAATGGGACTGTGATAATGCCAACCCTTGTGGAGTTCTATGGATTCTTATACCTAAGATCACATCCGCAACTCCAAGGTATTTCATATCGAACTTGCTCTCGAGCATTCATTTCGTTGCATTTATGTCAAAAATGTCTCTAGTGATGATCAACATATCATCTACATATAAACACACAATGACTTGGTGATTTGGAGTGTCTTTAATATAAACACATTTATCACATTCATTTATTTTGAAACCGTTTGCCAACATGGTTTGGTCAAACTTCGCATGCCATTGTTTAGGTGCTTGCTTTAGTCCATACAATGACTTAATAAGTTTACACACCTTATTTTCTTTTCTTGAAACCACAAAGCCCTCAGGTTGTTCCATGTAAATTTCTTCCTCCAATTCTCCATTTAGGAATGCGGTTTTCACATCCATTTGATGAATTTCAAGACCATATACTGCCGCCAAGGCAATTAACATTCAAATCAATGTTATCCTTGTTACTGGCGATTATGTATCAAAGTAATCAAGGAATTCTTTTTGCTTGAAGCCTTTTACTATAAGTCTTACCTTGTATTTGTCAATAGTACCATTCGCTTTCATTTTCCTTTTAAAGATCCATTTAGAACCTAAAGGTTTATTTCCTGGAGGAAGATCAACCAATTCCCACGTATGGTTGCTTAATATTGAATCAATCTCACTATTGACTGCCTCTTTCCAAAAGGATGAGTCTGACGACAACATCGCTTCTTTAAATGTTTGAGGCTCATTTTCTAAGAGAAATGTTACAAAATCTGATCCAAACAAAGTAGACGTTCTTTGACGTGTACTACGTCTTGGATTCTCTTCATTATGTACATTCTCACTTGTTTCATTTCGAGGTTGTTTAGATCCCCCACTATACTGTTCATGTTTAATTTTATACGGGTAAATGTTTTCAAAAAATTCAGCATTATCTGATTCAATTACCGTATTTTTTATTTATATCCGGATGTTCGGATTTATGAACCGAAAACCAACATGCTTTACTGCTTTTAGCATATCCTATGAACACACAGTCTACAGTCTTAAGGTCCTATCTTAACCCTTTTAGGCATAGGAACTTGGACCTTTGCTAGACACCCCCATACTTTGAAATATTTCAAGTTGGGTTTCCTTTCTTTTCATTTTTCATAAGGAATTGATTCTGTCTTACTATGGGGAACTCTATTGTGTATACGATTGGTTGTAAGGATAGCCTCCTCCCACAAGTTTTGTGATAAACCGAAACTTATAAGTAAGACATTCATCATTTCCTTCAACGTTTGGTTTTTTCTTTCAGCAATTCCATTAGATTGAGGTGAATATGGGACCGTAGTTTGATGGACGATTCCATTCTCTACACATATTTCGGCGAAGGAAGATTCATATTCTCTGCCCCTATCACTTCTTATCATTTTTATCTTTTTCTCTAACAGATTTTTTACTTCAATTTTGTATTACCTAAACGCATCTATTGCTTCATCCTTACTATTTAGCAAGTAGACATAACAATATCTAGTGCAATAGTCAATAAAAGTTATGAAATACTTTTTCCCTCCATGTGATGGTGTTGTCTTCATATCACAAATATCAGTGTATACTAAGACTAAGGGATTGGAATTCCTTTCAACGGACTTATAAGGATGCTTTGCATACTTTGGTTCCACACACGTTTGACACTTTGATTTATTGCACTCAAAGTTTGGCAAAACCTCTAAATTAATAAGTCTTCATAACGTTTTGTAATTAACATGGCCTAAACGTTCATGCCATAAATTATAAGACTCAAGCAAGTAAGAATAATTTGAACTTTTATTGATTTCAACATTCATTACATTCATCTTATAAAGTCCCTCGATGAGATAGTCTTTTCCTACATACACTTCTCCTTTGCAAATTACAATTTTTTTCAAAAATGGTTACACATTTGAATCCGTTCTTGTCTAGAAATGAAATAGAAATCAAGTTCCTACATAACTCCGGAACATACAAGACATTGTTAAGTGTCAAGACCTTTCCTGAAGTCATTTTAAAGCACACTTTTCCTGTTCCTTCTACCTTAGAAGTAGTGGAGTTAGCCATGTAGATCATTTCTTCTACTTGAGCCAGAGCAAATGATGAAAACAACTCATTGTTGGAACAAACATGGCGGGTGGCACTAGAATCCACCCACCATTCGCGAGGATTCCCCACCAAGTTGCATTCTGAAAGCATAACACATAGATCATCACATACTTTGTTGGAATCAATCATATTTTCGTGGACTTATGGACAATCATGCCACAGTGGAAGTACTTTCCTTCAAATTTCTTCTTGGGTTGATTACTTCCTTGTTCAACTTTCTTCCTTTTCTTAAAATTATTTTGGTCATCTTCTACAATATGTGCTTCATTAATTGTAGAACTCCTTTTTGACCTTCTATCGGGAGCCTTATTATCCTCTTCAATATGCAATCGGACAATAAGATCTTCGACAGTCATCTCCTTGTATTTGTGCTTCAAGTAGTTTTTGAAGTCTTTCCACATAGGTGGTAGTTTCTCAATGATCGTTCCTACTTGAAATGCATCATTCATAATCAAACCTACAAAATAGTTTATGTAAGTACTAAGAACATTTTCAATTTGTTCAACTAAGGTATTTTTCAAAGATATACCTCCGCTAGGAGATCGTGGATGATTACTTGCAATTTTTGCACTTGAGAGACAACCGATTTGTGATATATCATTTTAAAGTACAGGAACCTTTCAATAAAGAATTTCTTAATTCCCGCATCCTCTATCTTGTATTTCTATTCTAGTGCCCCCCACAATTCCTTCGATGTCTTAGTTCCACTGTAAATATTATAGAGGTCGTCTTGGAGACCACTCAAGATATAATTCCTGCAAAGAAAGTCTGAGTGCTTCCAAACCTCTACAATCATGAAATGCTCTTTGTCTGAGGTTCCCTCTGATGTGTGAACTAATGCTAACACATTTGAGGCTTTTAACTAAGAATAATTGCAAAGTCTTAAGCAACCTTTGTCGTTTTTGATTGTTGTATGTTTGATTTTGCAGAAGAAGCTAATATGTTAGAGAATCAACAAGAATGGAAGAAAATAAGCTAAAATCTGAAGTAAATAGAGTCAAAGTGTGGCTGACGACATTTGTGATAAGTCGTCATCCCTGTGATAAGCTATCAACTTTATCGTCAACCGTAGACAGAGAATTGGCCTAAGTTGAAAGTTGTGACGACATTTTATGATAGGTCGTTAAGGAGCTGATAAGTTAGCAAGATTGCTGTCAGCCTAAGGCAGAACATGAGAGCTGGGGAAAAGCCTTGACGATATTTGTGATAGGTCATCAAGGAGCGGATAGGGCGTCACCGTTTGTCGTTAGCGTTAGGCAGCGAGTACCAAAAGCATAAAGGAAGCTGACGACATTTGTGATAAGTCGTCAGTCTCCTGATAGGCTATCGCAAATGACGTCACCTAATCCGAGGAATTTTTAATTTTATTATTTTATTTTCATAATTAGGGTGAACTATTTAAAGCCTTGTTTAAGGTTTTCTTAAGAGTACCGAACCTTGAGTTTTGAGACACGATACTTTGATATTTTCTCTATCAAACATCTTGGCTTGAAAATCAATTACTTTAAAGAGAATTTTATCATTATTTTGGGATTTTCTGTTGTGATCTAATTTGAGATTCACTAGCTATTATTCTTCTTGTGGTAAGTTTATCTTTCAAAGCATGAATTCATCCAGTTGCTTTGATTATTACATCATGCGTGGCTAAATTCCTTTAACCTGAATTATGGGATCTAGGGATAGGTCTTGATAAGGTGCTGAGTGTTCAGGATTCGAAAGGTAGTAGGATTTCTTGATAATTCTGATGTTTTAATTATTGTCTGTTGGTTGCAAACGATAGATAACACCTGCTTTGATTTGCTTGAGAAATAAATCAAATATAGTGGGAAGTGAATTATCAACAGGGACTTGGAAATACTAAACTTTCATTTAATAATCAGTGTTGTAACAAGGTTAGTTAACCTGAAGTAAAATCTGGGCAGTGAATATAAATTCCCTAAGTCCGAGAGGATTACGTAATTAAATGCTTAAGTAGGTCGAGAGACATTTAAGCATAACTTCGATAAAGATAACTTGTTGTCCTACCTACCGTGAGAATCTTGAACCACTAGTAGCATCTTTCAAGTACGAAAATCCCTAGTGAACATAATTTTGGTTTTTCATAAACTCTTGATTATGAACACTGATTAAAGTGATTAACAATTACTTGTTCATTTAAAAAACCCATTTCAGGAAACATCAACTATCAGATGATTAAATCGCAAATGACTTAAGTTCACACCATATTCCCTGTGGGATTCGACCCCAACCTAGTTGGGTTTTATATTGACAACGATCGCTTACATTCTCGATTGAGAGGTGTAGTTTGAACATTATAAAAAATGACGCCATTGTCGGGGAATAGGGTTGTAAACTGAAGTTTGTGTGCGCAAATTAACTGTCAGTTATGTTTCCTAGTTTTACGTTTATTTGTTGTTTTTGTTTATTGCAGGATCTTTTTAGTGTATACCAAGAACCAGAAGTTCTGGAGAACCGTTATTACCACCTAATCCGGAACCGCAACGAATTGGAAGAATGGCAGAACAATATGAGACTGACAGATTGGCAGCCTTAGATAGAGCTCAGGTGAATATGAAAAATATCGGTCAACAAGCACGACATTAAAATCCTGAGGACGAAGATTTGGGAGATGAGGAGTTGCTGAATCCTAGTAACCCAAGGTGTGCAGAGCAAATAGTTGCACCAGTATGGCGTAATGTTAACCGGAACCGTCCGTTCTGAGAAAGGCAAGAGTACCATCCGGTCCAGTATGATCTCAATGATGATGATGATGGAATGGATGGAGCATGTGCAACAGGTGCAATCATTTCTCCACCGTTGGCACCTGGAGCTAAATTCAACCTTACGAGTACTATGATCCAACTCCTCAATTTGAAGAAGGGATGACCCAAACCTGTATCTGCTGAATTTTATCACCATCTATAAATATTTTGACAACCCAGGAGTAGGTCAAAATGCTATACATCTGAGATTGTTTCCATTGTCTCTATGTGGGGAGGCAACATTGTGGCTAAATGAGCTGACACCCGATTCTATAACCAACTGGAGACAGTTGAAAGGAGCTTTCCTAGAAAGGTTCTTTCCGTATTCTAGGAGGGTACAGTTGAGGGACGAGATCAGCAAATTTAGGCAGCTCCTGAATGAAGCCTTGCATGAAACCTAGGAAAGATTCAAGAAGAAGCTGACACAGTGTCCGAACCACAACATGACGGACACACATTTGATGGAAACTTTGTACAAGGCTCTTAACTCTGTTACAAAACCAATTGTAGACAATGCTGCTGGTGGTTCGTTTGCTGATCCTACATTCCCAGAGGCTTTAGAGATGCTGGACAGAATGACCAAATAGAGTCGGGCATGGCATACCAAAGACTCTGTGGTGGCCAACCCCACTGCTTTTGTAGGTATTAATGCAGAACAACGCAAAGGAGAAGAGAAGTGTGACCAATACATGGCTCACTTTAAAACACAGATGGATTTACTAACCAAGCACTTGCTATCAGGCAAGATTGAAAAGGTAAAAGCTGTAGGATCTCACGATAGAATTGAGGCTGTTGCAGATGAAGAGACGAACTATGTTAATAATCATGGGGGTTTCGAGGAAATAGCCAAGGGAATCAAGGTCGGAATTTTTATGATAAGCCTGGTTATAAAGATAGGGAGCAAGGAAATTAGAGGAATAATAATGATAGGAGCGGGTTATATGTTCCTCCTAGAAATCGAGAGACTGCTTCAACAAGTTCTGAAAAGATGTCCATGGAGGACATGATGGCTAAGTTATTTTAGAGAGTGGAGGCTACCAACTCTGGTGTGACAACCATGAAGACTGATCTAACATCCATCAGTCAGTTGGTGCACCCATACTCTACGACAATCAAATAGTCGGAGCAGCAGATAAGCCAACTCTCCGCAGCATTCAACCTGAGGAAGAGCGGAATGTTACCAAGTGATACGGTCCAGAATCTGCGAAATGATGGCTCATGTATGGCTATTATTACTAGAAGTGGTAAGATATTACCTGGCCCTTCTATGGGAAAACCTGTAAGTGATGAGGTAGTTAATAATGAACCGAAAAAAAGTAGTCCAGTGGAGTCTGAGAAGATGGATAATTCTGATGATGTTCTGGAAAAAAGAAAAGAGAAGAAGAAAGAGGTAGTGTTGAAAACTATCCCAAGACCACCACCTTCCTTTCCTCAACGATTGAAGAAGAAAATTGATGATGCAAAATTCAGCAAATTCATAGCAATGCTCAAGCAGTTGACAATAAATGTGCCATTGATGGAGGCACTCGAACAAATGCCAGGAAATGCTAAATTCATGAAGGACCTTGTGACTAAGAAAAGAGCAGTGATCTATGAATCGGAGGATAATCTCCATCATTGTAGCGCTATTTCTACAAGGACCTTGGTGCAGAAGAAGCCAGACCCAGGCACATACACTATTCCCTGTACAATTGGGACTATAAAATTTGCCAAGGCATTATGTGATATGGGAGCAAACATTAATTTGATGTCGCTGGCTGAATATAGAAAGTTGGGTCTGGAAAATCCCACACCCACCAACATGCGACTCGTGATGGTGGATAGGTCAGTAAAATGACCTTTTGGTATTTTATATGATGTGTTGGTGAAGGTAGCCAGCTTCATATTCCCTACAGATTTCATCATTATAGATTGCGAGATGGACTTTGAGGTGCCCATAATCTTGGGTCTACCTTTTCTCACAACTGAAAGTGTATTGATAGATTTGAGAGCGAATGAGCTCTTATTCAGGATGAATGATGAAGTGGTATAGTTTAAGGTGTGTAAATCAATGAAACAGTAGGAACAAATGAGTGTGTTATCAGTAGTTGATGTGTATTATGAGGACGAACAGAAGGTGTCAAGAGAGGAGCAACTTGTTGCCGAGCCTTTAGCTGCAGTTCTGATGAACTTCGATCGTGACGGCATTGAGGAGTATGAAGAAATTGTTTGTACCCTACCAAGCATGGGTTCATATCCTTATGCTCCTAAAAAGCTAGACCTTGACCTGGCTAATCAACCAACACCACCAGCCAAGCCATTCATTGAGGAGCCACCGGTGTTGGAATTGAAAGAACTTCCTGGGCTCTTACGGTACATGTTTTGGGGCAACGTAAAGACGCTACCTGTTATTATTGCTGCTGATCTGGGTGAGAAATAGGTAAACACACTTATTTCAGTACATCAAAGGCACAAGAGAGATATAGGATGGACCATCAAAGATATTATTGGCATTCCCCCTGGCATCTGTACTC
Source organism: Capsicum pubescens (assembly GCA_030864215.1). NCBI lineage: Eukaryota > Viridiplantae > Streptophyta > Magnoliopsida > Solanales > Solanaceae > Capsicum > Capsicum pubescens. The sequence goes on along the minus strand of CM061544.1, from coordinate 86,308,332 downwards.
ATAAAATACAACATGAAGATAATTGTATTCCAACCATAGAGCATCAGCACCGTATTAACCCACTAATACAAGAGGTGGTTAAGAAGGAGATTATTAAGTGGTTGGATACAGGAGTGATTTACCCAATTTCTGACAGCAAATGGGTGAGCCCAATTAATGTGTGCTCAAAAAGGGGGGCATGACTGTGGTTGCAAATGAAAGAAAAGAGTTGATTCCACTCAGGCCTGTGACTGGGTGGAGATTTTGCATGGACTACCGCAACCTGAATTCATGGACTCTGAAAGACCACTTCCCGATGTCCTTTAAGGACCAAATGCTTGATCGATTGACTGGAAGGGGATGGTATTGCTTCTTGGATAGATATTCCGGATACAACCAAATCTGTATTGCTTCTGAAAATCAGGAGAAGAAGACATTCACATGTCCATATGACACCTTTGCATTTAAGAGGATACCGTTTGGACTATGCAATGTACCCACCACTTTTCAACGTTGCATGATGTCTATCTTCTCAGATATTGTAGAGGACACCATAGAGGTATTCATGGATGATTTTTCTGTAGTGGGATATTTATTTGAGGTGTGCTTGGCAAACCTGAGCATAGCCTTACAACGATGTGTTGAATTTAATTTGGTGCTTAACTAGGAAAAATATCATTTTATGCTAAAGGAGGGCATCATTCTCGATCAAAAAATTTCATCAAAAGGGATAGAAGTTGATCGAGCCATGGTGGAAGTTATTGAGAAACTACCACCTCCCATTTCAGTGAAGGGAGTGCGTCATTTTCTTGGATATGCTGGCTTTTATCGGAGGTTTATAAAAGACTTCTCGAAGGTTGCAAATCCACTTTGATAACTTTTGGAGAAAAAAGTGAAATTTTCCTTTGATGATGATTGCTTGAAGGCATTTGAATGCCTTAAAAAGAAGCTGGTTGAGGCCCATATTATTGTTGTACCAGACTAGTCAAAATCATTTGAGATCATGTGTGATGCAAGCGGTGTTTCCCATGGAGCTGTATTAGGACAAAAGAAGGACAAATTGTTTCATCCAATATATTATGCCAGCAAAGCACTGAATGGAGCGCAAAAGAACTACAACATCATTGAGCAAGAGCTTCTGGCTGTAGTGTATGCTTTTGAGAAACTCAGGACTTATCTTCTTGGGACCAAGGTGGTGGTCTACACTGACCATGCAGCCTTGAGGTATTTAATGGCTAAGAAGGATGCAAAACCAAGGCTGATTAGATGGGTGTTGATGCTACAAGAATTTGACTTTGAAGTCAAGGATAGGAAAGATTATGAAAACCAGGTTGCAGATTATCTATCTAGAATGAAAGGTGAGAAAACAAGTAGTGATGAAATTGAGATAAATGATGCATTTTCTGATGAGGAGATATTAGCTGTTGCAGTGGAGAAATTGCCTTGGTACGCCGATTTTGCAAATTATGTTGTGACTGAAGTCATTCAAGAAAATCTCCCTGTCCATCAAAGGAAGAAATTCCTGCATGATGTGATACATTACTTCTGGGATAAGTCGTATCTTTTTCAGTGATGTGCTGACAATATTATAAGGAGATGTGTTCCAGAGGTGGATGTATTATGAATATTGGAGGCATGTTATGCTTCCCCATTTGGAGTCCACCATGTAGGTGACCAAATGGGTAGGAAGGTGTTGCAAAGCGACTACTATTGGACAACATTGTTCAAGGATCCCCACAAGTTTGTGCTGAAATACGACCAATGTCATAGACAGGGGTTAATCTCCAAAAGAGATGGGATACCTTTGACTAAGATGCTTGAAGTGGAATTGTTTGATGTCTGGGGCATCGATTTCATGGGATCTTTTGTAAGCTCGTATGGGATGAAGTATATTTTAGTTGCTGTTGACTATGTCTCAAAATGGGTAAAAGTTGTTGCTTTGTCCGATAATGAAGGAAAGAGGGTTGTTGCTTTTCTCAAGAAGAACATCTTCTCTCGCTTTGGAGTACCACATACTATTATAAGTGATGGAGGATCTCATTTTTGCAACAAATTATTTCGGAGCGGCGTTAGCAAAATATGGGGTAAAACAGCATAGAGTAGCCACTCCATATCACCCACAAACTAGCGGCAAAGTAGAGATGTAAAATCGAGAGATTAAAGCCATCCTAGCCAAAACGGTGAATGCTAGTGGAAAAGACTGGTCTCGAAAGCTCGATGATGCCTTGTGAGCATATCAGACTGTTTTTAAGACACCCATTAACATGTCACTATTTCAGCTGGTCTATGGAAAATCTTTCCACTTACCAATAGAGCTGGAGAACAAAGCCTTATGGGTAAGCAAAAGGCTGAATTTGAGTTGGAAGGAGGCAACAGAGCTGAGACTGGGACATCTGAATGAGATGGATGAATTCCATCTCAGAGCATATGAACGAGAAGACCTATATAAAGAAAATATAAAAAATACCATGATTAGAGGATAGATAAATGAGACTTCCAAAAGGGTGACTTGGTGCTCCTGTTCAATTCCAGACTCAAACTATTCCCAGTTAAGCTTAAATCTAAGTGGTCAGAACCTTTTAGTGTTAGTCAAGTCTACTCATCTGAAGTGGTGGAACTTGAAAGTAAAGACGACAGTACCCTCAAAGTAAATGGGCAATGAGTTAAATTTTATATTGGTCCAAAAGAATCAATAAAAAGTGTCACTACTATCTGTCTCGATGAAGTTTGAAGTAATCGAGATACTAATCCATGACCCCCGAGATTGATCTATTCCAGGTATACTCTAACCCTTAGTTTAGATTTTCTTTGATTTTAAGTTGAGGGTGTAGGGTAAAATATTGTTGTAAAATTTTGTAGTCAACTAGGAGAAGTACTAGTACTTGAGGTAGTTGAATTGTTTTTGTGATTTTTGTACACCTCTTTAAGTGGTCTACTTCTTTAACTGTGTGATTTGCATTTAAGTGTGACCACTGTGCATCTTTGTATGACATTAGTTATAGTAACACAATGATCATTTCTTAACAGCTGCATGAACTGAATGAGTAGTAGATTGCGATATACCTGTGTGCCAAATGTGTGTGAGATGTTACTTAGTTCCCTCTATATGCTGAAGCCAGAACTTTCCCGGTTAGTCTTACCTAGGTTGAAAGATAGGGGTTAGGAAAGGATCATAGGTCGTTTTGATATTAGCTCACTTTTGCCTAAATGACCTTCTCTATGTGCATAATATCCTTTGATCCCTGTTTTGAGCTTAATTAGCCTATTTTTTAGGACACTTGTCAGCTTCCCATTTAGATCACAATGAACCTATTTTGGTGTTGATCCTCCTTGGACACTGTGCACCTTGACTTAGGCAAATGGCCTAAGTTGAGGGTGGCTATCATAGGGGTGTGTGATACAGAATGAGTATGAAGAAAGGTAGCATAAAAGAAAAAAATAAAAAGCTGAGTGCGGAGGAAGAAAGCAAGAAAAACAAAAAAAATATGAAAAAAAATAATTGTGGAAAAGACCGCACTCATCCTAAATAAGCGTGATCAAGAAAAGAGAAGAGTAGAAATGGCTAAGGAGTGAAACCCTAAAAAGCCAGTGTAGTGTCAAGGAGTCTTAGTCACTTTAAATACCATTGAGTATCATACCAGCGCCTAACCTACATTACAAGACTAAGAGAAGACCTATAGTGATCCTAGCTGACCTATTTGAAGATTTGGGTAATGAAAATAAGGGCAAGTCTATGGTACTTGGCATTCATTGGTTGAAACTCGTTCTGAGAGTGAGTGTTTTGATTGTCCCTATAGTTACATATATGATTACTGATATGAGATGAGAGGGATTTCTTTGTTGTGAGGGCACACCAGATATGTTGCTAGTTGCTAACTTTTTTGGAGAGTGTAATACTAGTCTATGCATGGTTGTTATAGCTGAATTAATGTCATATCTTGATTCCTGTGTGATGCTTGATGTTCTTCAACAATATACACAGTTGTTCTTGAATTGACTGACCTTGGAGATGGTGAAAGTATTTTGAGATGATATGGATGATTGACTGCCAAATGTGCTTTGTATTCTCTTAGTTGTGCTGAGTTGCTTGAGGACAAATAATTGTTTTAAGTTGAGGGTGTTGATGTGTGAGCTAATGCTAACACATTTGAGGCTTTTAACTAAGAATAATTGCAAAGTCTTAAGTAACCTTTGTTGTTTTTAATTATTTTATGTTTGATTTTACAGAAGAAGCTAATATGTTAGAGAACCACCAAGAATGGAAGCAAATGAGCTAAAATCTAAGTAAATAGAGGCAAAGTATGGTTGCCGACATTTGTGATAAGTCGCCAGCCCTGTGGTAAGCTATCAGCTTCATCGTCAGCCATAAATAGAGAATTGGCCTAAGTTGAAAGCTATGACGACATTTTGTAATAGGTAGTCAAGGAGCTGATAAGTCGTCAAGATTGCCATCAGCCTAAGGTAGAACATGAGAGCTGAGAAAAAGCCTTGACGACAATTTTGATAGGTTATCAAGGAGATGATAAGGCATCACCATTTGTCGTCAGCATTAGGCAGCGAGTACCAAAAGCATAAAGGAAGCTAACGACATTTGTGATAAGTTATCAGCCTCCTGATAAGCTATCACAAATGGCGTCACCTAATCCGAGGAATTTCTGAATTTTATTATTTTATTTCCATATTAGGGTGAACTATTTAAAGCCTTGTTTAGGGTTTTCTTAAGAGTACTAAACCTTGAGTTTTGAGACACGATACTTTGATATTTTCTCTCTCTAACTTCTTGGCTGGAAAAAAACAATTACTTTAAAGAGAATTTAATCATTATTTTGGGATTTTCTGTTGTGATCTAATCTGAGATTCACTAGTTATTATTCATCCTGTGGTAAGTTTATCTTTCAAAGCATGAATTCATCTAGTTGCTTCGATTATTACATCATGCGTGGCTAAATTCCTTTAACCTGAATTATGGGATCTAGGGTTAGGTCTTGATAAGGTGTTGAGTGTTCAGAATTCGAAAGGTGGTAGGATTTCTTAATAATTCTGATGTTTTAATTATTATCTGTTGGTTGCAAACGATAGATAACACCTGCTTTGATTTTCTTGAGAAAAAAATCATATATAGTGGAAAGTGAATTATCAACAGAGACTTGCAAATACTAAAACTTCCGTTTAATAATCAGCGCTGTAACAAGGTTGGTTAACCTGAGGTAAAATCTGGGCTGTGAATATAAATTCCCTAAGTCCAAGAGGATTAGGTAATTAAATGCTTAAGTAGGTCGAGAGACATTTAAGCATAACTTCGATAAAGATAACTTGTTGTCCTACCTACCGTGAGAATCTTGAACCACTAGTAGCATCTGTCAAGTACCAAAATCCCTAGTGAACATAATTCTGTTTTTTCATAAACTCTTGATTATGAACACTGATTAAAGTGATTAACAATTACTTGTTCAACTAAAAACCCCCATTTCAGGAAACATCAACTATCAGTTGATTAAATCGCAAATGACTTAAGTTCACACCATATTCCCTGTGGGATTCGACCCCAACCTAGTTGGGTTTTATATTGACAACGATCGCTTACATTCTCGATTGAGAGGTGTAGTTTGAGCGTTATCACCCTCGGACACCTCAGGAGCATCCTCACTAGTGAAAATTTGAAGACATAGTGTTGTAAGGTAGAAGAACATTTTCTGCTGCCATTGCTTAAAGTCAATGCCCGCAAATTTTCTGGGCTTCTCCGCAGGTGCCATTGGCTGCGGAGCATTTGCTCAACTTGTTGAGGTAATACTAGTTGCCCCCATAGTCGTAGCCACATCTTGCATTTAACTTTTATTAGTCATTTTTATGTCACCACAAGACAATAAAATTTAGTATTTTCAGAATACTACTTATAAAGTTAAGCAACTTTAAACTCATCTTCTTGTTTCTAGTTAACGATGAAGTTTTTATGACTTCCAATCGTCAATCGAGTAATCTTTAGCTTGTGATGAAGATTTTATGTCTTCGAATCATCAGTTAAGTTCAAACGGAGTAGAAAACTTAAATCTTTAATCTTCAAAAACAAGTAATATAGATTCTGAAAAAAAAAAGTTGAGTGAAAAGAAAATTTCACCAAACAAGCAAATAATTATTTTTTTTCGTTCTTTTTCCAATCTAATTTCCTTAAGATTTTAGTATTTCGAGTACACACAATCTGTATTTTGACAACACTACTTCAACACTAGTTCAGATTTAAAACAAGAATACTATGAAGTACAACAACACCCTCAACACAAGATCAAAATAATCTTTCCAAGAAGTGTGTTTTATTTTTCAGAAATTAAGATGAAACAGAAATGGCCAAGTCCTCCGAATTCATGGAGTGTCCTTACTTAAGGAAATAATTCCCCTCAAGTACCCGAGGTTGTGGAATTTTCATCCCAGGATAAAATGGCCAAACAAACCAACTGTAGCGGTACTTTAAACAATTGGAATCTCTTCGAACTCACTCAACGATTTGATTGATCACACAGAATGTTTTGAAGACAAGAAGAGTTTGGATATTTAGAAAAAATTTCATACCTAAACTTGTGGATAAATACAGGTTTATATAGCCATCAAGTGCCCCTTCCCAAAGGTGGAAATGGTTCATCTGAAAAGGTGTATCCTTTGGAATAGTCATGTCTGTTCATTCAAAATATTGTGTCTTTTTCTGAATAGATACAACTATCTGAATAGTCACTCCTTTTCCAAAATAATATGTCTTTTTCTCAAAGGTTGTGTCCCTCCATTTTCCATTCACACCTTTTTCATACATATTGAACCCAACAGTAAGCACTCGAAGGAGTTTCTATTTGATGGTCAACAACCCAACTACAACTGGTTATGGTTATAAAATTACTAGCCTTCTTAAGAAAATACTGCAACTCTATGTTTTTTCTTATTTGCGGACTGATTTTGATGCAAATAAAACAAATACGTTATTTAGATTGAAACATCTTAGAATTTCAATAAAAACAAATGAACCTCATTTCAGTTCAGTTCATCTAAGGCAGCACCAGAATTATAATGTTCACCTTTAATTCAGTAACTACCTCAAATGCCCATTAGAGTGGCTTCTTTCAAAGCGTTTCGACTATACTCATTACTCTATTGTACATGAAAAGGAGAAAATGAAGCTCAATTGTGTCATCAATGTCCACTCATTATTGTAATGGGATAAAAATGTTAGAAAAAAATCTCAAAGAAAAAGCAACTATCAAAATTAAACAAATCTTCGTGTAAATTTTAGAGAACATAATAACATGTTGTTATTCCGATTTTATCCTCTTGAAAAATTATGAAAAGGATGGTTTTTTTGTTTTGTAAGAAAATAAAAAGATTGGGGGATAAATTATTAAAAAAGGATAGGATAAGATGCAAAGTAGGAAAGAGAGCTCACATTAAGGGTGCAAAATGCAAAGAACTACTGATACATGATTGAAAATAGATTTATATCAATTCCCCTAAGTATATAAAGAACGATTGACAACAAAAAATAAATTAGGACGTGTATTCATTCGTAAACCATTGCATTATGGGATACATAGTGTATTTTAAGTAGAATAAATATAATGTAATTTTTTAATGTATTACATATGTGCAATCAGGATGTGTACAAAAGTCAACAGATATAAAAATGGCTTAAGTCATCGATAGAACCCTAAACTTGTTTAGAAATTTCACTTGGACCCCTTAACTAAGACTGGTACCTATTGAACACCTATACTCAATAGAAAATTATTCCTATTACGCATTTTCGGATATTCACCAAAAAATATACGCACACTTGCAATGACATGACAAAAATGATTAATTAAAAAATGTCATGTAGTATTGAGGGCCCAATCAATTATTAAAAAATATTATAAATTAAAAAAAAAGTATCTTGTAAATATATATATATTTAATTAATCTTTTTATACCCACCCCACACCCAGCTTGCCACGCCCCCTTCCATCCACCCACCGACAATCCTCTTTCTTCCTCCTTGGAACTCCCTGCAATTAGACTCCCTTATTTTTCCCAAATTCTCCCATTTTCCCTTTCTTCTTCCTCCATTTATCTTTGAACCTCTAATTCCAGTGCAAATCTTAATTTGGTTGTACCCAATTGCACCAGATTGGGGGGGATATGTTTTGCTAAATTCATAACATAGTGCTTATAAGTTTTTCTATGGAATATTCAATGAATGTATAACATGGTACCCAATGTATGCATGCAATTTTTCCTTATTCATTACAAAAAAAAAAAAGAATCTCATGGTTTTGAATATACAAATTTTATGGTGGTATTTATGTTGTTAATAATCTTAGTGTCTTAACTGAATATACAAAACAGATTCCAGAAATATGAAATGACATTCAGTTGGACTATTACAGTTACCTGTAAAATACTTAAATATTCTATGCTTCAGAAAGATCAATATTTTTATTGGCGAAAAGCATAGTTTCAGGGGACGGATCTTGAATCTCTTCAACTGGTGAACTGAACAAGGAGGCGGGAGAGGTGGCAGCACCGTCGCATCCACAGCAGCAAAGATTTGCGCCAGAATTGAATGACGTTAACTGTTGAATCGCCCGAAATTGGTGGATTCAAAGACAACGAAATTCGTAAAGCCAAATTGCATGGATCGCTGACATTGGTGGAGTCAAAGATCGCCGAAATTGAACCTCTTTTTTTTTTGCGAATTGAACCTCTTTTTTCCAAATATCGTCACTCGAATGGGGTTTGGGGGGGGTGAAGACAATGGGTTTAGGGGCGCACTTTTCTTTTTCTTTTTTAAATTAAAAAATTATTATTTATTAAAAATTATATTAATATAATAATTTAAGTGTAATTTTTTTAATATAAATAAAAGTAAAATATTAATTGATACTCAACACGAGCCTAAGAAAAGTATAACACACTTTTCTTGCCACATCAACAATTTGTGCCTAATATTTATACATTTGAATAATTTAGGTGTTCAATAGGTTCAAGACTGAGTTGAGGGGTCCAAGTGAAATTTCAAAATAAATTTAATGGGCTATCGATGACTTAAGACAATAAAAATTGTATGTGCAAAAACCCAACTAAAAATGAATTGCATCCAACAAACAATGTGTATATACAAAATGTAAATACATGTCAAACTTGTGTGAAGATATCCGCAAACCTAACTGCACCCTTTAAATAACTTTAGTTTCAATCTTAACATGACATGTGTAATACACAAAATTAAAGGATGTAGGAGTACATTATCCATATCTTTGGTTTAACATTACAAAATTGAAAAACTTTTCTATTTTCATAAACTTTATGTCAAGTCAAAATCAAATAAACAAACTAAAATAGAGAAAGCATTGTTGGAACAACCCAAACCATCATTACGTGTGAAAACAAATCGAAATTTTTTTATAATAAATACTAGGCTCGAAGTGGATAAAAAAATTAAATCGAATAGAAAAAAAATGCCTAAGGCAATTGGGCCAAGAGGCCCAATTATGGACTGGGCTGGACAATCGGCAACCACAGCCTCAGTCGGCAACCACAGCCTCAGTCGGATTACCACTGCAGCTATAAAAGTTCCAACGCAGAAGTAAAAAAGCAATATGTCATGTGAGGGATTTTTAAAAACCCTCTTTGTTTTTCTTTCCCTATATCGGTCTTTTCTACCAAAAACACTCTAAAAAGTCCTATCTTTTCAACCATGAGATTTGAAAGTCCAAGGTTCATGAGCGTGATTTTGAGACACACCTAGAGGGAACCCGATATGGGAATACGTCTAGTACGTGCGAGATAACTCACTCCTATCCGTAGCAATATGTTTCACCTAGGAGGTAAGCTAAGGTTTAATTTGTAGCAACTAGACTTGGCCTAAATGCATTTAATGTTAATGGTAATGTCAAAACTATCATAGCATTAGGTCTTTGGACACAGAGTTGGGCAGATGGACATGTTTAAAATTCGATTAGGTTTTAATATGATTGTAAAACTATGCATTATCCTGATATATTAGTCGTGATGAGGGGCGGATGAAATGATAGAGCGAATCCATAGCTTACACCTTTTTGGATTTAAATATAGTGCAAAGTTGAATACAATAGCATAAAAATGGTAAAAAGGGAGAGTTACATGGACTGGATTAACTCTAATGTCTAACGAATTGGATCTCACAAATGAGGATCAACTAAGAGACAAAGTACAATAAGTTGAAGTTTGAAAATTAGCATAAATAAACTCCGATATTGATGAGTGAGCATAAAGGAGCAATAACGTGAACTAACAAATAGAAATGATGTTATAAGAAGCTAAAGAAGAATATACAATAATGAGGATAATGTGAGTTTGGGATGTGGGCAGAGAAGAACTGTATGTGTTAGACCCCAAAATTTTATGATTTTATTTTGATACTTCCTAAATGTTTAATGGTGATTTCTGAGTTGAATTATGATAAAAAATTCTAACGGAACCATTAGAAAGTGTTTCAAAAATTTTATAGTGCATTTCGGGATATTTCAGGACCTCATAAAAGTAAGAATCCGCGTTAAAGGCATGCTACAGAGGGGAGACACACCCTTATGCAAAAATTAGTAAAGGTCCATGATAAAAGTGTACCACGCTCTTAGCGTGCTGCGATAAGGGCGCATCAAACCCTTGGAGTGGCGCGATAAGGGTGTGCCACGCCCTTGGAGTGGCGCGATAAGGAAGTGCCATGCTCAAGGGTATAGAAATGCTTGTTTTATTTTTTTAGCTCGAGTCAAGGGATTTTTGGTCTTTTACCTATTAAACGACTTCCAAAATGTATTAAACACAAAATCCATCCTTCTAATTAAGATTAAAGATATTTCCCTTCTCCTAAAATCCTCAAGAAAACAAAAAAGAGCTTTTCACCGAAATTCAAGCTTTTAAGATTTCAACTCAAGTTTTCCTCAAACAATTCACTATGTTCAGGTATGTGGGATTTGAACAAGGATATTTTTCTGTTTTTGTGCCTAAAAGTTTGATTTTTAATTGATTTTGAAGAAATTACCTTAATAGGGTTTATACCTACTTTTCTTATGCTTTGAGATTTTGATGCTTCCTCTTGAATTGAACTTTATTTTGCATATGATTTCATGTTTACTTATGTTTTATCCATGAAAGTAATCTTAAGTATCAATTTTGATATTTTGATATGAAGCTTCCCTGAGATGATAAATGATTTCAAGTTTAAGCATAAGTTACTAAGTTTATAAGAAGTTCAATCTTATTAGTTCAAGTTACAAGTATTACAGCATGATTAAGATACGAAATTCACAAGTTTCCTCATGAGTATGATTTAACTAAGAGAAGAATAGATGATTTTCAGTTTATAAACTCATATGTTATTTTAAGGTGGATTTCATAAGTATGAACATAAAAGTATATAATTTGGGTGTAGTATTTAGCATCGAGTGGGGAATATGGGTTTAGTGTATCCTATTTCCTAGAAACTAAATGCCACTGTAGGTTTAAGGGACCTCGCCAGAGAATTTCTCCTCGCCTCAATCAATTCTGATGCAGTAAAGAGATATTATGTATGATGTGGTATCTCTTTGTGCTTATTTACTTGTAATTGATCTTCCCATTTGTAATAATTTTTGTGTTTTGAAATAGCTTTAGAATTCCCCACCCTTTTATGTATGAACTGCGTTTGACCTGAATTCCCAAGAATGAGATACGTAGGCGGCCCATTATGGCTTTTACCAATTCCTTAGGAGAAAATTCCCTCTACTTTTATGTATGAACTACGTTTGACCTTAATTCTCAAGAATGAGATACGTAGGCGGTCTATGTCAGCTTTGGTCAACCCCAAAATTTTTTATTTACATTCTCTTGAACTATGTGATGACCTGAATTCTCAAGGATAGGATACATAGGAAGCCTTTGTCGTCTTAGGAAACTCATTTTAATTATAGATTTATTATCTTTTATGTTGTGGGAACTACGTTTGGCCTGATTCCTGTTCAACAGGATACGTAGGCACCACAATGGCTCAGTCATATCACCCTAGAAAATGGAAACTAGGGCTGGATTTTTTAGAAGGAATCTCAAAAATTCAAAAGAACATCATCCTCTCGCAATTCGAATGAAAATATCACTTGGGGATATAGCAAAAGCAAATTTTGAGGAAAATAGCAGTAACTGGGGAAGAAATTTTTAGAAAGACCTCAAAAATTCCATTATACCGTTATAAAGAGTTCAAAGACATGACACCAAAGATTCATCAGCATTGAGAGAGCAGAGTCAACTTCATGGACCTTACTGACAGAATGACGAACGTGTCAAAGCCTCGAGCTAAAAATATTCATTAAATCAAGTAAATGACATGACTTAATTGACAAAGACCCCTCCCAATCTTAAAAAAAGGTTTTTAAAAATTTAACTAGTTGCAAAAAATACTTAATTTAAATTCATTTATGCTCTAATTTTACCTTACACCCACCAAACCGGGAAGCCGAAAAAAGAGTCAAAAACTGACACACACCTGGAGAAGGGGAGAACCCGGTGATGATAATAACGGGAGATCAAGACCAAAGAGGTCAACACAGATCAATTTTGTAAAAAATTGATAATTCTTTTGTGGGTGAAGGATTATCTTGAAGCCAACAAAGAACCAACAAAAGCACTAGCTATTCAATGTAGTCCTTCAATTTAGAGGAATACAACAAAGAAAAATATCCAAAGGCCGATAAGAAAGTGCCAGGATAGTTAGGGAGCTAAAAATAGTTGAGTTTTCCAAAACTAACAAGTCTATATGGTTACAGGTATCATCAGACGTAGAGATAAAAATGATAATTTACTCAAATCCCCAGCAAATAAAGTATCATAAAGAACATGAGATGTTTGAAAATGGTATTTCCAAAAGGTTGAATATACTAATGTCAAGACGGCCACTCTATAAAGGCCATGCCGAGAGGGATATGCTATGAGGGCCATACCGAAGGGGCTATGCCGATAGGATCATGCTATAAGGGCCATGCTAAAAGGGTCATGCCAAAAGGGTCATGTCATAAGGGTCATGTCGTAAGGGCCATGTCGTAAGGACCATGTTGCCCTCTTCAACTGTTTCGAAGAGACAACAATCAAAGGGCATTTCTAAATTGCATTTGATGCCCATGATTGATTCAAAGTATCTAATATCCATTAATCAGACAAAGGTAAACGAGTCTAGTGTTGAAGGATATTTTGAAGAATTTTCATATATATATATATAGATATCCGTTATACACACAAAGTCACAAGTCTAGTGTTGAAGGGTATTTTAAAGGATTTCCATATATATCTGTTAATCACAAGAAGGCAAAAGAGTCTAGTGTTGTAGGATATTTTAAAGCATTTTCATATAAAATCGTTAATCACAAAAACACAAAAGAGTTTGGCGTTGAAGGATATTCTGAGTCATTCATAGTTGATCAAATCGCACAAAGGCAAAGCATTCTAGCATTGAGAGATATTGATCAGCTTCAAGTGTATTAATTACCAAAGATCAAATGGCATTCACCACCAGATCATTAGAAATATATGGTCCGAAGGAAGTCAAGAAGTCTCTATCTGAATACGTTTAACGTACTAGATTTTTTGAAAGTTTACAAACTGAGGGTCATCTATAGGTTACATTATTTAAGATAAGATAGTGTACAAGGTTATCTGTGAGTTGATAGTCCATACGGCCATCCATAAGCCACAACAACATTCTAATGGGATAGCATCCAAGGTTACCTGAAGATAACAGTTTGAAGGTTATCCATAAGTCACAACTAAATCCTTATCAGAAAAAATGTAAGATTATCAAATTAATAGGACCAATGGTTCTCTATAAGCTATATCATATTAGAGATCGATTATGCGCAAGATTACCAGAGACTACCAATTTAAGAGATATATATAATTTCATATTGTAGGTTGGATGATGTACAGGAATATCGGAGAGCTAGTGATTCGAGGGCTATTTGTAAGTCATCTGTTATCCATGGTTGAATAATGCGCAGGATTACCTAAAAGTTCGCAACTCAAATGTTGGAACCCTTGGGTGGAGTGGATGACTACCCTTCTTTCATATTAGGTGGAGCAACCATGCTAACCCCTAGGTTTGAACCTGTTAGAGTGACCTTGCTCTGATACCAATTGTTGGAACCTTTAGGAGTTGCACCACACAGTGAGGGACCTCAAAGTCAATCACTAGAAATCAAATAATAGAGCATAGGAAAACTAAAGGCAGTGCAGGATAGAAACAACACAAAATATTTAACGTGGAAACCTCCTTGCTCAAGAGAGGAAAAACCATGGCTTGCCCTCATAAGCACCAAAGAAATCTACTATAATCAACCTCGTGATTACAAACTCGATTTCAGCCTAAATCTAGGCTCCTTTTGCTTGTAATGACTCTACTACAAGCTCATCTTGGCAACTCTGCCAAGGACCCTCTACACTGATTATCTCTAATCAATATCAAACTTAGGCAACTCTACCTAAGAACTCTTGAGCATAAACAAAACAATACATTACTCTTATAGAATGAGTAATTCTATTACAAATCTGTACTCAAGAACACTCACTCACTCTTTAAGCATACTAAAAGATAAGAACATGAGCAATGCTTGAGAAATCTTGAAATGAAGTTTTTGATGGATCTCTTCTCTTTAGATTTATGAAAAACTATTGGATAAAGAAATATCTATTTTTTTATAGATGGGTGATAATTAGGGATGAAATATCATTAAACCAAGTATCCTATTCAGTACAAGAAACACCTACAAGTTTGTCACACAAGAGGATAAAACTGTGCAGACACGCGTGTCAACTGTACTGTAGCATGAACATCCAAGGACCTGGTCCCTTGCAGTTAGTTGCTCATCATGAAAACTACATATAGAATTTTTCTCTCTTTTTGATGATGTCAAACCAACCATACATCTTTGAGAACATCTATCACATTTAATCAGTATGATTACCACTCTGAAGATGAATGTTTCATATATCATCATGCTTCCACCATCATGCAACACATGTACCTGGTCCCTTGTTTTCATTTGTAGCAAAAACTCTTATTTGTTTCCCCCTGTCACTATGCCTTATCATTGACTTAGCACATCACTTCCTTCCCCCTACCAAAATAATTTCCCTCTTTTATCAATATTCATCACATCATATACTTTCTCCTATCAGCATACCATTTATATTTACTGGTACCTGGTCCCCTACTATGTGTACTCAGTCTTCCCTATTTTACATCATTGAAAAGTGAAAATAGTAAACCAAGAGTAAATTAAGCATAAATTAGTTAACTCATGGCCATTGAGGCAACACTAACATGAAGAACAACTTTGCAATTTAAAGGTAACAAATATAACACACAAAGCAAAGATTTATTCATAAGTAGTAAATAAGTATCATTGAAGTGCATAAATTAAATGTTAAAGGGAAAATACCATAGGAATAAAAAAGGATTAATGGGTGAAAGACTGGGAAATTTTTTTTGAAGGAGTAGGTTCAAATTGTTGTTGCGATGTCTTATCTCTACATTCAGGCTAGGGACCTCAACAGTTAAGATTGTCACCCTCTTCTTCAGTTCAACATTCACAGATTTGAGTATTTCAGAGTCACACAAGATTCTTTTAGAGAGATGCTGAATTGTCACCTAAAGCTTGCTAATTTCTTCATCCTTGGCAGATGAATTGAACTTTAGTTTCTCTATTTCCTTCCCGATCTCCTATTGATAAATGCTACTTGATTTGACACACTCAATTTTGACCAATGTTTTCATGCCAAGCATTTGAACCATAGATCCAGAGCTCCAGAGTCACAGACAATGCCATAGTGATCAAGTACTTTGTTCAACCAATATCCATAAGTCATGCCATGCTTTCCATTTTTTTCAAAAACAACTTTGTGAATGTGTTCTATCATCAATGCAGGTAAATTAATGAACTTTAAGCAACTAAGGAATTCCGTCACATATAAATCAGTGGTTGAGGCAGTGTTTCTCTTTTGTGACCTAGGAATAATTACCTTGTTCACAAAGTTAAAAATCAATTGAAACTCACTCTTGAATTAACTAATATTCACTACAGCCACAAATTTTCATTTGACCTATGATGCATTTCTAAGAATTCTACTGAAGGTAGCTTCTTGGAGACAATTCTCACCCCATATATAGGAACTTCCAAAATTCTTCCCAATGTTTCTTTACTATCTTTATTTTCTTTCCTTTGACCTGTGTAGTCAGATTCTTCCTATCTTCTTAGAATTCTAATATGAAATAGAATTCCCTGACTATCTCATCAAAGTAGTGGGAATAGGTTCTTCCATGAGATGCAATCAGCCTTAATATTTAACCAACTTAACTAATTCCACTATACTAGGTTCTCTTAGCATATTTGAATAAAAAATCCTTCCAGTTAACACTTTTTGATTCTTTAAAACCTATTTCTAACTTCCTTGGATACAACCTTACTGTTCTCCCCATTCTCTTTTCTAGTATAAGTGATCACATATTTTCTTTTAGCTATTTTTCTCTTCTTGGGACCAGGTTCACCAAGAGTCAGTTGCTTCTCAGTGAAACTTCTAGACCATTTTCCTAAAATTCTTGGTGTTTTACTAACATTGTTTTTCTTATGATCAACTATGCTCTTTACTGGGATATTTGACAATAAGATAAGATTTTCAGCAACTCGGATTTTATCCATTACAACACTATCAGAACAGTTTTGAAGATTCAGGAATAATTCTTCATTAACAAGTTGAGTGATGAAGGAGTTAAGATTTAGAAGAGTAGGATAAGAAGGATGTTTTTCACGAAGGTTTGGGAAGGAACATTTAACCATGCTAAGATCAGGATCCTTTGAAGGAAATAAAAATGGGAGAGTTGTAGCCATCAGGAAGGTCTTTTTCTTAGAAGGGTTATTCTGCATTTGGATTTTTCTTTTTGATAATAGAATGAGTGGGCGCAACTAGATTTTAGGGAACAATAAGCACAAGGAAGGGCTTAATGGGGGACCAAGATATGATTAATTTCAGATTTTTAGGTGACTCACCTTATCCTTCAGAATAGGACAACTTTTTCTGACACAAAGACAAGGAGGACGGGGCTTTTTATTGATAGAACAGACAAAATTTGCACATACATGATACTAACCTGACAGATAGGACTAGGTCCCTCTCTAGTTTGAATGAATCTTCAACTTTGTACTTGTCATATCTGTTCACCTTCAAAGTTGCTCATATGGGTGTATACCTGCAAGGGTATGGTACTGAGTTAGAACAACATGCACCTAATTTACCAAGGATACCTTCCTCCTAAACATACCCAAATTTTGGAAGGAAAGTTGATTCATCTAGTAAGTCAGGTTGATTTGAACAATCCCATTTCCATCTTGTTAGTTTTAACAATCCACATCATTACAAAAGTTTTCTTCAAGGTAGGTCTGAGGATCAGGCCCCAGACTTAGCATTCTTTGAATTTTCAAGTTGTAATGTAGTTGACCAGCATCTTTCAGAGTCTTTTAAACCTTTGTGAGCTCATCTTCTGGGAAAGGAACGCTGAAAAGAACATAAAGTTTCTGACTTAGACTTCTTGTTGCATTCCTTCCATCAAATTTGAATATTCAGGGGATGAGAAGATATGTGCTTCCAGTTTAATCTTCTAAGATGAATTCCACTGGGACTAGGTCCTTATGAATTCTTACTAGACACTTCTTGGAGATCTTCTACTTGAGATGATGTTTGTGGTTGAGATCATGGATTATCATTCCACATGTACTTCTATATTATTAGCCTCTTGACCATTTCCATCAGTAGTATGAAATTTTTTACCCTTTTTTTACGTATTCACATAAGACACTTTCACCTTAAAGTGTCTCGGGAAAGATAATACAATCAGACCTTTCATTCATAGCCTTGAGTAATTATATATAGAGAATAATGTTCTAATTGCAAACTCTTTCTCTCTCCTACACTTAATATCATTTGTTATACTTGGGAACCGATTTGAGTTTGAGTTCCTAGTAGGAAGACAAAGGTGTGATTAAATACTTTTTTGTCCATCTAGGTAATGAGAGTTTTTTTATGTTTGTCAAAGGTATTAAATATTTAGGATAGATACTACCCTCTTATATATGTCCATCATTGATCATTGTTGCTCTGAGCCAGCTTTGACAGTCTTCTTTAATATGTCCATCTCTTCCACAGTGGGTACCTAGAAACTTGTGGACTTTGATCTTAGTATTTTGACCAGCCTTTTCATGAGACCTAGGTGATTGAGTTTTGTACTGATACCCCAGACCTTTACCATTACTAACTCCTTAATTAGTCAAGTTAGAAAGGATCTGAGAGGATACAATCCATTGTAGGGATTTTTAAGTTCTTCCATTATACAGACTAGGTCCCTTTCTAACTCCTCATTCTTCTAAAATGCAGTCATGATAAGCCTTTGATAACCCTCCAATTTTTCTTCAAGCTCAACCTAAAACTTTGAGGATTCTCCAGTGGAGTTACCAAAGTTGGATTTCCAATTTCATGTTAGCAACCTATTGCTCAATTTTTGATATCTGAAGAGTCAAAGCTATCAACTCACCAAATTTTAGCTTAGCAACCTGCTGCTCAATTTTTGATATCTAGAGAGTTAAAGATATCAACTCAAGCTCCTGATCTTTTATTTTTTTTCTCTAGAGCATCATTATATTCTTTACCACAAGCATCATCTCTTTTCTCCAGTTGACTCAATAAATTCAAATTTTTAGATTTAACTGAGTAACCTGCTCTTCAGTTTCAAATATTTGGAGAATTAGAGAAATTAACTCAAGATCTTGACTGTCTTCCTTTTCTTCTAGAGCAAATTTTTCCCAGTCATTTCACACAGAGTCAATAAGCACATTTGCAAGCTTTTTTTTAATCTTTCTAGCAGAATAGTTGTCCAAGCTTTCTTTAAGGTCAGAAAGTGACCTCATTTTCTTCTTCATCTTTTGTGTTTGCATAAAAGCTAATAAGAAATCAAAGTTCACCTTCTCATCCTCCACAGTAAATGTCAAAACATATGCAAACTTCTCATCTTTATCAGATTCACTGGAGGAGTCACCTCAACCAACTAAAGCTTGTTTGATAGCAAAATCAACTGCACCCTATTTTTTTTATTTTATAGGGACCTGGTCCCTGTTTATTCATTTGTCAACTCCAGTGTTGTGATAATCCTGATAGTCCATTTGTGCATTAGATATTCCTTAATATAATATTCAGGACTTTCACATCTATGACAAACTTCCATCCTCCATTTTTGCAGCTACTCCCACTTCTTTGAAATTGGCCACTTTGTCTCATAGCTCTAACTATTCTTTTTGCCAAATTGGCAACATCAGTGTTTTCTTTATTATAGTTTGATTTAAATGCTTTTAGTGCCAAATATTTTTCCCTTTTTACCTCCATCTTCTCATGCCTTTGTTGTTTTTTAAGTTCACTTGTCTTCAGTTTCCCAATGAGTTCATCTATGGTGATAGTTATTAAGTTTTTAGGCTCAGTGATAGCATACTTTTTTCTTTCCCAGGATTTAGGATGAGCCTCAAGGATTTTTCTCACCTAGTCGTATAAAGAAATTACTTCTCCTAAGCAGTGCAACTCATTAGGATAGAAGTAAACCTTGTATGCATATCTTGAGTAGTTTATCATTCTTTCACTATGAAGGTTTCATACCGAGTGGTCAGTATATCACCTTTTGAATCCTTCATATCAATGGTTCCTTCATGAGCTATCTTCAAGCAGTCCTAGATTTCTTTAGTTGTTTCATAAGTTGAAATCCCGTTGTATTCATCTGGTCCTATGCCACAGACAAGCAATTTCTTGTCTTTATAGTTTTTCTTAATTCTTTATTTGTCTTCATCATTGAACTCCCTCCTGCATTTGATAACCATTCTTGTAACATCTCCTTCTTTGACTTCTCTTACAGGTACATGAGTACCATCAAGAATAATGTACATAAGCTAACTGTCCTCAGCCATATGAAGTCAAATATCCTTCTATTCCACACCCATAGTACTGTCAAGGGAATCTAGGTGGTCTAGTGGTTGATTTTCCTTCTTTCAGGTTAGGTGGAGCAACCATACTAACCAAGACACTCTAGGTGTGAACTTTTTAGAGTGACCTTGCTCTATTACCAATTGTTAGAACCTTTGGGGGTGGTACCACAAGTAAGGGACTAGCTCCCTCAAAGTTAATCACAAACAATCAAACTATAGAGTGCAGAAAAACTAAAGGCAGTGCAGGAAAAAAACAATACACAAGATTTAACGTGGAAACCTCCTTGCTCAAGGAAGGAAAAAATACGGCTTGCCCTCGCGAGCACCAAAGAAATCCACTATAATAAACCTCTTGATTACAGACTCGATTTCATCCTAACTCTAGGCTTCTTTCACTTGTAATAACTCTACTGCAAGCTCATCTTGGCAACTCTGCCAAGGACTATCTACACTGATTAACTCTAATCAGTATCAAACTTAGGAATCTCTACCTAAGCATTCTCGAGCATAAAAAAACAAGACATTACTCTTATAGCATGAGTAATTCTATTACAAATTAGCATTCAAGTACACTCACTCACTCTTTAAGCATACTACAAAGATAAAAACATGAGTAATGCTTGAGAAATCTTGAAATGGAGTTATTGTTGCCTCTCTTCACTCTTTAGGTTTATGCAAAAACTATTTATTGAAGAAGCATATTTTTTCTTTTAAAGATGAGTGATGATTAGGGTTGAAATATCATTGGACTAGGTGTCCTATTCAGTACAAACAACACCTGTAAGTTTCTTACACAAGAGGACAAAATTGTGTAGACATGCATGCCAACTGTACTTTACCATGAACATCCAGGGACCTGGTCCCTTGCAGTTAGTTGCTTATCATCAAAACTACATATCACATCAAAGAATATTAAAAGTTGACTCATATCTAACATCAAATGATGTGCAATATTACCCAGAGATTGAAAATTCAAGGGATATCTATAAGTCATATCGTTAGGAAAGATGTGCAAGACTTCCTGAGGTCAAATACGAGAAGCATTATAGGTGCTCAAAAAGGTTTCCACATTAGCATAGGATTATGCGGTTGGAGGGACCATTCTGTATAAAGTGTTGTCGATGTACGAGAGGGCTACCCCACTTTAAGAAAAAATTTCAACCATCAAAACAACTATTTTATCCAATAACGAAGATGGTTGTTGTGTTGGTTATCGCAAGAATTATCGCCCTCCAAATAGGTACATGAGAGAATGACATCTTTTCCAGCTAGCAACTTACGCGGAGATATGGTAAAAGGGTATATATCCCTTAGTGAATTATGTTCATCACTAAAAATTTTGTTTGAAATGTTGTCCATAGAATCGAAAGGATGAAAGTCTCAAACTAAAATCATAGGTACAGACGAATCAAAAAAGGACACAACACAATGTGGAATTTTTTCTTTGTAGCAAGTTGGGACGTAGTCCAAAGAGGTATATCCAACTCTTTAGATGCGGGATAAAAGACGACTTCCACTACCATCAAACCATATCCCTATTAGAAGGCATGTGGGTGTTTTTGGATTTCTGTTTCAGTTTTACTTTCGAAGTATTTCCAACCTCGCGCCGAAAGTGACTTTCTTTTTCCTTAAAATCTGGGTGACATACACCTAGAGCTTTGGGAGTGGTATCCATGAGTCAACTACTGTATTTTAGGATAGGGTATAAAGGGTAGAATACACACATCGTCTTGAGTGGGGTTTGAATGAAATTTTTTATCAATTTTAGACACTGGTTGGGAAGTGGTCATAATAGGTGGATTTTTGGATAGGGGTGAAGTGGATGTGACAATTTTTGATTATTTTGTGAGACTTAAAAGAGAGATTTTATTAACCATTTAAAGCTTTGGAATATAATTTGAAAAAAAGGCAACGAAGTTCAGTTCATGAGACCGCAACGCAGCGCAGCGGAGCAGCCGCGACACTTTCTTACCTTAGCTGGATCATGCTGATGCCACCTAAATGGTAGGTAGGCGGAGGATGTGTGATGTTTGGAGTTGTCATTCGTGCACCTGTCCCTAATGGAAGAATGAGTGATCTGTTCTCCTGCGGATCAAGACCTTACCACTCGGTCCCCGATGGCCAGCGGGGGATTCAGTATAGCAGCTCAGGTCGATTTTATTAGCCATTTAAAGCTTTGGAAGATAATTTGAAACAAGGAAGACTATCTTGAAAATATTTTCTTTTGTAAGACACAAGTTTGAAGACTAATTTTGAAAAGTGAGTACAAAAGAGGATTTGATTTGATTTTGTATTTAAGAAAAGGGAAAAATTTCAATGTTTGGGATTAAAGACTCTAGGATGTGTCTGGTCCTAATAGGTAAAACTTTTCACATTTTAAGGGCTTTGACAGCTTTCAGATAGAGGAGAGAAAAAACATGGCTTTTTCAGATAAAAGTTTTAAGTAATTTTAAAATACACATTAATGGTTCTAATTTGTGATAAGGGACTAAGTCTCTCCCTTGCTTCAGGGAACCTTTATATTGTGTCTGTCTCATTTGTCCCCTTCCAAAGAGGCTCATCATATGTGTAGACCTGCAAAGGTATGGCACTGAGTTAGACCAAAAAGCACAAATTCCATTAAGGATACCTGTCTCTTCATCATAGCTAATGGATAGAGGAAAACTGATCTATCAAGTAGGTTAATTCGTTTGGATCAAACCCAACCTCAGCCTATTATTCACAAACTGCTCCATATGATGAGCCTTTGTAAAGATATCAACTATCTGATCTTTAATTGTACAAAATTCCATGTAAATAGCCCCATTTTCAATATTGTCTCTCAGAAAGTGGTGCCTCATATCAATATGCTTTTCTTTTTATGTTGCACTAGATTTTTAGGCATGTTAAGAGCACTTGTATTGTCACACATCAGACGAATAGTATTAGAAACAATGCCAAAGTCCTTCAGTTGTTGTTTAATCCATAACAATTAAGCTCAACAAGAAGTTGTAAAAACATATTTAACTTCAGTAGTAGATAGTGCAACTGAGTTTTGTTTCTTAGAACCCTAGGAAATTAGAGACGAACCTAGGAAATGAGTCATTTCTAAGGTGCACTTTCTAGCTACTAGGTACCCATCATAATAAACATCAGCATACCCTATAAGATCAAAGCTATCTCCTGATAAATAGAATAGGGCTAGGTCCCCTATCCCTTTCAGATACTTAAGAATTCTCTTTGCCACTTTCAGATGAGACTCTTTTGGATATGCCTGAAACCTAGCACACGTACAAATACTAAACACAATATCTGGTATGTTTGCAGTGAGGTATATAAGAGATCCAATAATCCCTATATACATGGTCTCATTTATTGAGGGACCAAGTTCATTATTATCCATTTTTGAACTGGTTCCAATTGGAGTATCAATTGTCTTGGCATCTCCCATATTATATTTTTTAGCAGCTCTTTGTTGTATTTTTCCTGTCAAATCATTGTCCCTTGAGAGGTCTATTTGACCGGTAGTCCCAGGAAGAAGCTCAATTCACCCATCATGCTCATTTCAAACTCACTTCCCATTAATTTTGCAAACTCTCTATGTAGAGATTTTGAAGTTACTCGAAAGATTATGTCTTCAACATAGATCTGCACAATCAACAAGTTATTACCTATGGACTTCAGAAAGAGAGTATTGTCAATTTTTCCTATCTAAAAGTTATTTTCCATAAGAAACATTAAAATTCTACTATGCTAAGCTCTATGTTCCTGCTTTAACCCATAGAAGGCATCATCCAGTTTGAGCATATGATGTGAGAAGTATGCATCCTTAAAACCTGAAGGTTGCTTGACATAAACTTCTTCCTCTAAATTTCCATTTAAAAAGGCACTTTTGACATCTATTTGGAAGAGCTTGAAACCCATATAAGCAGCAAAAGCAATAAGAATCCTGATAGCTTTCATACTTGCAATAGGAGCAAAGGTCTCATCATAGTCAATACCACCTTCCTAATTATATCCTTGAACAGCAAGCCTTGCTTTATTTCTATTGATAATTCCATGTCCATTCTATTTTTTTCTATGCACCCATTTTGTCCCAATAATTATTCTGTTAATAGGCCTATGGACCAGGTGCCAGATTTTGCGTCTTTCAAATTACTGAAGTTTGTCCTACATAGCATTGATACAGTCGACATTTTTTAGGGATTACTTTATATTATTAGGCTTAATTTGTATTAGGGAGGCCAATAAAACCATAAAATTCCTGGCTTGAGCTCTTGATTGCATTCTAGATTCCAAAGAAAAGGTTAGATTTTCAAGGAAGTGAGAAGATTTATGCTTCCAACTTGATATTCTTGACTGAAGTCTGATGGGACCAGGTCCTTAAGGAATTTGAGAAGGTTCTTCTTGATGTTCCTCTTCTTGAACCTCAGCTTTAGTTGTGCCATCCCTTGAATAATAATAAGTTCTTTTATGTCAGAATTTTCACCTCCAGAAGAATCTTTTAGCTTTTTTGTTTCATCAAGGACCACATAAATACTTTTTTCCATTCACAGAGTCCTTTTGTTGAAGACTCTATATGCCTTACTTGTAGAAGAGTAGTCTACAAATGCAGCTTTATCACTTTTGGAATCAAATTTCCCAAGCCCATCCTTCCCATTATTTAGAACAAAATGATTGCACCTAAAGGGTCTATAAGAGTCAAGCTTTGGCGTTTTGTTGAACACAAGTTCATATGGTGTTTTGTTCAGAAGAGATCTGATCAGGCATCTATTGGTCAAATAATAGGCAATATAGAAAAATTTAGTCCAAAAACTTTTTGGAAGACCACTATCAATCAGCACGGTCCTGATAATTTCTATAAGTATTTTGTTCTTCTTTTCAACTCCTCTATTTGGTTGAGTACTCTTAGGAGCAGAAAGTTACGACTGGGGTCATTTTTAGCATAGAATCCTTAAACTTTGGACTTTTCAAACTCAGTTCCTTGATCAGATCTAAATCCAGCAATTTTAAAGTTCAACTTCATCTGAATTTTTTTTGGAAAAGACCACTACAACTTCATAAGTTTCATCCTTAGTTCTTAGGAACATTGTCTAGGTGAATCTGAAATAGTCATCCGAAATAACAAACACTATATTTTCTCACCTCTACTTTGGACTTCACCAGGTTACATAGACCCATGTGCAATAATTCAAGAGGTCTTGAGGTGCTTACCTATTTATTCTGCTTAAAGGAAGATATGATTTGTTTCTCTTTCATTCAAATATCACAAACCTTGCTGTCTAAAGACTGGAGCCTTGGAACACCATAGACTAGGTCCTTTGAGATCAATTTGTAAAGTAAAGAGGAACTTACATGTCCCATCCTTCTATTCCACAAATCAGCATTTTCACCTTGCACTTAAGCAGGTCAATTCACAATCAGCTAGAGAGTCTAAATCAGCCACATACATATTCTTGCACCTTTTTTGTCTGAGTATGACTTTCTAAGACTTCAATTTAATATAGTGCATCCAAAAGATAGGAAATTCACTTTATTTCTTTTAGCACAGATTTAGAACATACTTGGAAGGTTGTATTTTAATCCATCCATATAATAAACTGTAAGACCCCTTAAGATCCTAGCTCAATTCAGCTTACTATTGTATGTAAAAGGGGTCCAAGAGTTAGAAAATTTCACTAAGTGTTAGGAATTAGTCATTTCTAAAGCCCCTAAAATTCAATGATTTTATGTTAGACCTTTCTGACATCAAAAAGTTAATTGTCAAGTTTATTCATGATCAGGGTTGACGACAGTATATTTTGGGTGAGTTTCAAAATTTTCAGACGAGTGTGAAGACACTCTTTCTATAAAGTTCTAATGACTTTAGGGAGCAAGGAATCTTGGCATTGTCTGAATAAGACAACTGAATAAGAAATCACAATATGGCTCCAATTCTATAGTATGGAGCAAGGCCTACGAAACATTATCTAAGATATAGTTACTATGCCTTATGCACTGCAACTACTAACTTGCAATTTTGGCCCCGTTTCTCAACTATAATTTTTACTTCAACACCGCATTTCACTTGAGGCTACTTAAAACATTCACATGGGCACTGATCACTCTACCTACTGAGGTCTGAGATGGACTGAATTCTCCTCCTATGTTCAAGCCTACTCAAATCTCCAAAATGCACTTAGCCACTTACATATCAACATAACATTCAAACCTATCTTCATAACTAGCGCCTCGTGTAAAACCAGCATACAATAATCTTTCCTTAACATGAAACATTTACTCTCTCCCATCTAAGAAACTGCTTATCACTACATCATTTCAAAAGGAGGGTTCACTGAAAGGTTAAAACATGAGGACCTGAAGCATGAATAGATACTACACCGAACTTGACACTTAACTGAGGCCTGAGAAATAGAATATCAACATCATGAATTTATCAAGAGATCCAAACTGAGGATTCACATGGAATAAATCTAAGTTTAGATGATCATTAGGGGTGAGCATGAGTCATGGGAACTGTGCATACTATAAATCATGACATGAGTACATGAGTCATGAGCTGCATGACCTGAGTTTGGAGTTTCTGTATTCATGTAACATGATTCGTAACACTGAGTGAAATGGAACTCCTTATACTAGGAACTGTAAGCGTACATGATTTTTGCTAACGTGCACGAATATGAGCTATGATCGTAGAGGCATAGGCTATGACCTTACCCTCCTGCATTAGGACACAACCCAAAAAAACTCTGGAAGCATCACAATACATAACAAATTTGTCTGAACCGTCTGTTAAACTTATAATTGGGGTTGTATGATTCGAGTCTTCAACTCCTGGAAACTCTTCTCACAAGAATCTGAACACTGGAACCTGACCTTCTTCTGAGTCAATTTGGACATGGGGGATGCAATAGACAAAAATCCTTAACAAATCGACGGTAATATCCAGGCAAACCCAAGAAACTCCTGCTATCTGACGGAGAGATGGGTCTAGGCCAGTTTCTCAATGCTTCGGTCTTTTGAGGATTAACTCTAATATCATCATCGAAAATAATATGGCCAAGGAAACCTACCGATCTTAGCCAAAAAATTCACTTACTAAATTTGGTGAACAACTTATGAGTTTTGAGAGTCTGAAGTATGATTTTGAGGTGATCTACGAGATCATTCTGGCTATGAAAATAGACAAGAATGTCATCGATGAAGACTATATTGAACATTTGCAAGTATAGATTGAACACATAATTCATTAAGTCCATAAAATCTATTGAGGCATTAGTGAGACTATAGGACATGACTAGAAACTCAAAGTGACCATACCGAGTTCGAAAAGTTGTTTGTGAAATGTTACATTCTCTGACTCTGAGTGAATGATACCTTAATCTGAGGTATATCTTAGAAAATTAACTAGCACCCTGAAGTTGGTCAAACAAGTTACCGATTCTAAAAAGTGGGTATTTATTCTTGACTCTGACTTTGTTCAACTGACGGTAGTCTATACACATTCTGAGAGAACCTTCTTTCTTACGCATGAATAAAACTGGTGTGCCTCACGGGGAAATATTGGGTTTGATGAACCCTTTGTCTAACAGGTCCTTTAATTGTTCTTTTATTTCTCTGATTTCAGCTGGAGCCATTCTATATGGCAGAATAGATATAGGCTAAGTATCTGGAGGAAGGTCTATTTCAAAGTCAATTTCCCTCCCGGGAAGAACTCTGGGTATAGCCTCGGGAAATACATCTGAGAATTCATTTACTACTGGAACTGACTCAAGACTAGGGGTCTCTGAATTAGAGTCTTTGAATCGCACAAGATGATAGACACATCTCTTGGATATCATTTTTTTCTCGCTCTAAGGTATGAAATCAACTGACCCTTAAGCGGTGTAGTACTACCCCTCTATTCAAGGACTGGTTTATTTGGAAATAGAAAATGAACTATTCTATTTCTACGATCAACTGAGGCATAGCATGAATAGAGCAGATCCATGTTGAGAATGACATCAAAATCTGTCATCTTTAACCCTAATAAGTCTGCTGAAGTGACTTTGTGAGTTATCATAACCAAACAGTTTTTGTATACCCGCCGGGCTATGATAGACCGACCCACTGGGGTAGAGACTAAGAAAGGTTCTGTTAAGATTTCTGGTCTACCTTTAAATTTGATTTCTATGTAAAGAGCTACAAAGGACAAAGAAGGTCCTGGATCTAATAAGGTATAAATATTTAAATGGAAGAACTACAATGTACCAGTGACCACATAAGGAGAACATTCCTGATCTTGTCTGGACAGAAGTGCATAAAGCCTATTTGGATGATTCCCACTGGTGGCACTGGAAGTGGCACCCTGCTAATTCAGGCAACCGAACTGAGCTGGGGGGACAATTATACTGACCCTGAGAACCTCACTGAGGACAATCTTTGATTCTATGGATTGGATCACCACACCAAAAACACAAACCACTACCAGTCCTACACATGCCCAGATGATTCCAACCATACTTCCCGCAGAGAGGATTTGTACGGCCACTCTTTGGCCTTGATGTTCTGGCCATCTCATTCTTTTTCCTATTTTTCCTACACTACTCCCCTTCACTAGGCGAAGCAAAGTCCATAAGACTAGATAGGACAATAGCCAGCTGATTTCTCTGAGAAACTTCTAAATAGGCTAAGGCAATAAAAGCATCTCTGAATTCTACGTGGGAGACATTCTCATTCAGGGGATCTACCTGAATGGGCGGAGGTGCTGGCTGATTTTTAATTCTATTTCCATTAATTTTTTTGGGAGGCATATTCTATAGATGGAAGGAAGAAATGAATTAGACTGAGAGTTTAACTTGAGATTATGCTCACTCATATGACATGAACACTGAAAGAAGGGAAATTTTTCCTAAAACATCTCATAGCCTCTTGTCCATAAGTGTGGCACGCTACAAACATATGTACAAGACTCTACTAGATACGACTTTCAAACTCTCTAGGACTCTGTTGAACCTTAGGCTTTGATACCAAGTTTGTAACGCCCCGAGTCTGTACCCCGAATGCTACACGATACTTACAACCCCGAAGGACCACAAGCTAACCTATGGCTGGTACCTGTTGTGAGCACTGAATAATAATATTGAAATAATATGGAAGTTAGGATAAAATTCCATAAGGTTCATAATCTGAATACTGATAAAGAATAACAACTGTAATAATATCTGATAAAACATCTGAAATCTGAAATATTATCTGAACTAGTCTAGTCTGCAAAGCCTCTAACTGAACTGTCTGAATATGGAGTTGATGGGACAAGCCCCTTACTAACTCCAACTACTAAAATACTGAAATAAAAGTATATCCTCGATAGATAAGGACTCACTACTGAATCTGTTGATGCTAACTGAATCTGCCTAAGCGCGGTCAGGAACCCAAGCGTTCGAACATATGATATGATACATCATAGCGCATAGAGAAAGTATGAGTCCGTATGTGGAATGTACTGGTATGGTAGATGAGGTAAGGCTGAATACAAGGGTTCATATGCATGAACAGTAACTGACTGAATGATATAGAGTTACTGAGTATGAGAGTACATGGGTAACTGAACTGTTGTAAACAATGAGTATGCAATATTGTACGTATATGTGTATACTATATCTGATCTTTTACTAAAGCTGAGTACTGAGTTCTAATACTGAGTAACTGATAATCTGAGATTTACTGATAACTAAATTACTGATAGCTAAGTGACTATATCTGACAGTCCTAAATTCTATAGAACTGAACTAAGTTCTATATTGAGACTGAAACTGAAACTATAGGAAGTAGTCATCTAATCGACATGGCCCAAATAATATAACTGGGGTCCAACCTATAACTCCAGTTAGAAGGGTGTCAATCCCATGCCACCGGTAAATTCAATTGAAGAGTTACCCTAATTTGGCAGGTACTCTAATGAGAACAGTGGTACCCTCAACTGGCAGTTTAAAACACCTCATCAACCCTCAGCTGACAGATTGATGTCTCAACCTACGCTGGCTACGTAATTCTGGAATGCAATCACTGCTTCTAAGGATCACGCCCTCTACTGAAAGGTGATTCCCCATCCTTGGGTTCACTCGGTGCTGAATCCTACTCCCAACTGGATAGAAACTGATTGCCATACTGGGCTGAACTAGACTGATACTGAGTTTCACTGGGTTCTGTAACTGACTGAGTTTTGTAACTGCTTGAGTACTTACTATTTTGGGACATGACTGAGACTATTCTACAACTATTGTAGCTCTAGGTAAACAACTAGATTGTCAGATATTAGATACCCCAAGGACTCAATTGTATGAAAGTATAGCATAGCATGATATTGAAAAGCATAATAATGTCCACTGGTTCATAATTCATTCATAGAGACATTTTATCAAACACTTGTAGGGCATAAGATTGTACATGATTGGGACCACATAATGACATGTCATGATTCCACTATTTACTTCACATAGATATTTCAGCATATACTTGGGGAGCCTGGATTATTTCAGATGATAATGGTCAACACATGAACATCATGAGTAGAATACTCAATTGAAAATTCAAGGGTTTAGTATGAAATTCATATAAATCATCACATAGACTATTTTAATTTCATGGAAATTTATAATTAATCATGAATTGAAACCTAATTACTATCATAAACATGAATACAGTCCATTTCAAGCATGACATTTATAAATCTGAGATCCTCTAAGTTTAAAAAGGGTTCTTGGACTTCATGTGTGAAATAAACCTTTGATTGAACACCTAACATACCTGAGAAGATTAATTCTTGAAGGTTCTTGGAGGAATCCTTGGGACTTGTTCTTGATTCTAGAAGCTAGGGTTTTGCCCCCTTGAGAGAGAATGTTTTAATCTTGAGATAAAGTGAGGAAATAAGGATATAACTAGGTTAATTAGGGGTAAATTACGTGTTAAAGGCTGATTTAGGTCATGGAAAAATATCCAATTACCCTTGGAAAAGATTTAAAAATCATCACTGGATGCCCGATTTTGGGCCTCACCGCGACGTGGTGATCCACTGGAATGTCGCTGACACTGTGTAAAAATAGACGAATGGGAAATTGGCTCTTGGAACGATGTGATACCATCTTGGAGCCTCACTGGAATTGGACAATTGGGAAATTGTCTAGTGGCACGACGCGGTGGAATCGCATTGCCACACTGGAAAATGATAATTGTGAACTAGAAAATTAGCGTGATGCGCCATTATCGCGGAGCTCCACTGGAAACTGATGAATACCATTTGGCTGGTCTCCGTGATGTGGTGAAGTTCCAGTTGGCATATTATTTTACAAAATATGCTATAACTTCTCATACGGTTATCGGATATAGGCAAATTTTATATCGTTGGAAAGCTAACTGAATTTCCTACGCACCGGTAGGCTCTAAACTAAAAAATACTGAGTATTTTAAAAAATTTATATAGGATTACTCATGCACTAAGAGTTAAACTGATCAAGAAAAATACGGGGTATTACAGGTGTACTCCCGGGGCATTATAAATGTGGTATCAGAACTTAAGGTTTTACAGTGTCCTAGGGAGTCTGAAAGGCACGTTGATTAGAGTTTTGTGCCTGTTTGTGAATCATGCCACATTTATGGACAAGAGGCTGCAAGATGTTTTAGGAAATATTTCCCTTCTTTTAAGACTCAGATCGTGCTATAGAAAGGTTTTCTAAGAAACTTATACAGATTCTCATCTTGCTCTATTCATGCCAGATCTATCTTGTTTGTCAGGTAACAGAAATAGTCAATCTTAAATTCCTACAGATAGAACTTTCTTAGATAGTCCCCACAGACAGTTATGGGATTGCTTGCAGGATTAAAAGGATCCCATCAGGTCCCTTATGTTCTACACTTTAAAAGTATTCAGCTATGTAAATAAAAATCATGCACAAATCCAAAGTCAGATGTGTTTTAGATCCCTTCTTAGAATCATATGGTAACATATGACCAAGAGTAAGAACCATGAACCCAAAAGTTTAGCAGCAAAGAAGCGGGGATAGTATTATCTAGATTTAGTAAACTCTTGTATCGATGGGGCTAGTTGTATGAAGGT
The DNA here is from genome assembly GCA_030864215.1 of Capsicum pubescens. Classification (NCBI taxonomy): domain Eukaryota; kingdom Viridiplantae; phylum Streptophyta; class Magnoliopsida; order Solanales; family Solanaceae; genus Capsicum; species Capsicum pubescens. The sequence continues at coordinate 86,276,250 of CM061544.1, read as the reverse complement.
GAATCAGTAGGCTTGAAATAGTGCATACAATAATTTAAGTTGTTGATTCGAAATATAAGTATAGAGATATAATAATAGTAATTATAATATTATGCTATAAAGTAAGTAAGTACGGTTAATTAAGAGTTAGAGAATATCCATGTTAAGTGTTAGAATCAAAGCTTGAAGTCTTAAAGGTTAAGCTAGTAGCGAGTAAAGTTGAAGCACTAGATGGTACGAACTCATGGTATGGTGCCACTCTTGAAAATTCTAAATTAGTCAGTGTTTAAGTTATTGCATGATGATTGTTAGGCTTAAAGAAAGCTAGAAATTTCTATATGAGAAGAAATTACCTGCAGTGGGTCTTACATTATAAGTCATAGTCTCTAAGGATGAGTTATCATTTATATGCCTTATTATACCTCAGACTCTAGTATGAAGTGGTGACAATTAGTTTAAATCTAATGCCCGCACACTTTGACTGAGGGATTTAGGCTAAGGGGAAGATGATGGAACCAGTAACCAAGTCAGGCTCTCAGGTTCTAATAATGTTGCTAGAGTGCTGTAGAACAACACTCGAGAGGGAGATGCCCAACCCATTCCAATCTCAGTGCAAAGTTTTGTACTTCAGTTATCACGATATCTACTCATGCCTTACATGTCAGCTCTATGATCATATCTCATATTTGTGAACCTTATGAAAAATCATGTACTCTCTCAGTTCCTAGTATAAGGAGTTCCAATCCACTCGGTAGTTTGAATCATGTTCCATGAATTTAGGAACTCCAAACTCAAGTTATGAAGCTCATAACTCATGTACTCATGCTTTATAGTATGTTCAGTGATGATAGGCGTATTTACACGCCTAAAGCACCATAATTTACCCATATTTTAGCTAAGTTTTAAGGACAAAATATATAATTCCTGCAGTTTTAGTCCATTTTCCTGTAAGTGAGCTAACCAACGTGATTAGCATGTTTTCAGGTATTAATGATGAAGATTTCAGAACTTTGTGGACCTTTTGGTAGCAAGGGAAACTTCACATAAGAAGGAAGGCAGCTTTTGGAAGCTTATGGACTGAAAGTGATGCATAGAGAACTTGTTCCGGGCAAAAATAGTATTTCAAAAGACTTGAGGATCAGCAGTAACTTAGTAGGAATAGGACAAGGATGTTATAAAACCCCTATTTTGCTGAATTTTTCAGCATGCATTCATTCATGCAAGAATTCAGTCGACACATTTTAGTACTATTCAGTTTACAGATTCTGTAAGTTTATACAGAGAAAAATGCTAACTTGTGAGCAACGAAGGGAGCAAAATCGTCAATCCCTTTTGACGCCAATCTCATCCCCACCATGAGATTATTCAAGCTTTGGTATGATGATGATGTCTATTGTGATCTTCGTTGAAATCATGAGTAGCTAAACTTCTCTGTTAGGGTTATGGAAGCCTTTTGATATACTATTTATTACTATGAGTTTGTGAATTCTTGATACGTATGCTACTTATATCATTACTCTCTTCATCTTAATTACATTCTTGTGGTTGCAAACATATAGAATACGCCATTATAGTATTAACTTATTCGAGAGAAAAGTTACATGTTTGGAAAAGAGAGTGTGACAAGAAAATAGGGCTACCAACCCCTATTTACACGTTAGTGCCGTAACTGGATTAACTTCTTGGAGAGTTCGTTCCATTAGTTATACGCTTTAAGCTCGAGAGAGTTAAAGTGAGATAATCCTTGATGGTCGAGAGACACTAGGATTTACCCTTAGAATAAGAATCTCTATAAGTGCATGCATGTCTGAATTCTGCATTACTCATAGTTAATAGATACGTAGAATTCATAAGGTGGACATAACCCTAACTTATTTTTCTCTGTGATTAAATCTTACTAAACAAAGCATTCTGTTGTTACTTTGATACTTTTAATTCACGCCTAAACCATCCCCCCTTTCTGTAGAATTTTTTACCAACAATCTGTCAATAATTGCAACCCTTAGTGACCAAGTATTCCCTGTGGGATTCGACACCCAACCTAGTTGGGTTCTATATTTGACAGCAACCGCTTACACTCTTACGAGAGCTGTAGTTTGGGTGTTATCAAATTTTGGCGCCGCTGCCGGGGAGTACGATTGTCAACTAAGTTTGTGATAGTTACTAGACCCTTTGGTCAAAGATTCTCGAATTTTACTTTTAGTTGTTGTTTTTGTTTTATTCAGGTTCTGTTGAGTGCATGCCAAATACTCGTAGTTCTGGTCAGCCATTATTACCCATAAATACTGAACCTCAACTTATTGGCAGAATGATGCACAGTGTGACATTGACAGAAGGGCGGCTCAACAGGAGCAGGCTAGACTAGTTGTACTGGCAGCTGCTCAAGTACATCAACAGAATATTGATAACCCAAGGCGAGCAATAAATCCTGATGATGAGGACCTGGGTGATGATGAGTTACTGAATCCCAGGCGTACTGATGAGGTGGCGGCACCTATGTACAGGAGAGATCATCAAGCTAGAATGAGACCTGACCGCCGAGCTGTGCAGGCTCCTTTTGATGATGATGATGATGATGATGATCTAGATGGAGCTGGTGCCACAGGGGCTATTATTCCTCCGCCCTTGGCACCTGGAGCCAAGTTCAATATCACTAGCACCATGATTCAGCTATTGCAGCTCAAAGGTTTATTTGGTGGATTCGCAGGCGATGATCTGAATATGCATCTGATCAACTTTATTTCAACATGCAAGTCGTTTGACAATCCAGGAGTTTGGCATAATGCAATTCGGTTGCGCTTATTTCCATTGTCTCTGTCTGGGGAGGCAACTCTATGGTTGAACGGGCTAACTCCTGATTCTATTACTAATTGGAGGTAACTGAAAAATGCTTTCCTAGAAAGATTCTTTCCGCCATCCAAGAGAGCCCAACTACGGGATGAGATCAGCAATTTTCGACAGCTTACAACTGAAGCTCTCCACGAAACATGGGAGAGGTTCAAGAAAAAGCTTATGCGGTGCCCAAACTATCAGATGATGAATATCCACTTGATGGAAATATTATATAGGGCTTTGAACTCGGTGACAAAGCCAGTGGTTGATAATGCTGCAGGTGGGTCATTCATGGACCTTACTTTTCTTGAGGCAAGTGATATGCTAGATCGTATGACAAAGTAGAGTAGAGCTTGGCATACCAGGGATTCTGAGGTAGCAAGCTCTACCACATCTATTAGCTTGACTGCAGAGCAGAGGCGTAGACAAGAGAAACGTGACCAAGATATGGCTCACATGAAAATGCAGATGGATCTTCTTACCAAGCATTTATTATCAGAGAAGACCAAAAAAGTCAAGGCTGTGGTGTCACAGGGAAGAGATGAATCAGATTCTGAGGGGGAAGCAAATTACTTGAATAATCAGAGGGGTTTCCGAGGAAATGCCCAAGGAAACAAAGGTCGGAACTATTATGATAAATTTGGATACAAGGACCACGATATAGGTGGTTGGAAGAATAAGACTGACAGGAGTGGTTTGTATGTTCCTCCTGGAAACCGTGAGGCTGTGGCGTCTAGCTTTGGAAAGATGTCCATGGATGATATGATGGCTAAGCTGTTGAAAGGGGTGGAGGCAACCAATATAGGCGTTACTGAGGTAAATAATGATTTGTCATCAATAAATCAATTGGTTGATTCGCATTCTACCGCGATAAAACAGCTTGAGCAACAATTGAGTCAACTATCAGTGGCATTCAATCAAAGAAAGGTTGGCACCTTACCTACCGACATCGTGCAAAACCCAAGGAATGATGGATCATGTATGGCTATTACTACCAAAAATGGTAAACCTTTGGAAAATCCATCCAAAGGCAAGCAGGTGGTTGATGATATAGCAAATAATGTTATTAATGCAGAATGTGAAGATGTCGTAGAAGCTGAAGATAGCGTTTCTGACGTTACCCCTAGAAGTCTGCAACCTGAAAAGATCGACAATCGGAAGCAAGATAAAAAGGAAGTGGCGGAGAAAACTATTCCCCTTCCACCACCACTTTTTCTGCAGAGACTGAAGAAGAAAGCTGATGACACCAGGTTCAGTAAATTCATGACTATGTTGAAGCAGCTGACTATTAATGTTCCTTTGGTGGAGGCGCTAGATCAGATGCCCGGATACGCTAAATTCATGAAGGACATTTTGACAAAGAAGCGGGCAGCAAGCTATGAGCTGGCAGATAATGTTCATCATTGCAGTGCAATCACTACAAGATCACTAGTTCAAAAGAAGGCAGATCCTGATGCTTTCACTATTCCTTGCACGGTTGGATCTTTGGATTTTTCTAAGGCATTGTGCGATTTGGGAGCTAGCATCAATTTGATGCCGCTATCTATTTACAGAAAGTTGGGGTTGGGTGATCCTACACCAACCAATATACGGCTCGTGATGGCAGATAGGTCGGTAAAACGGCCTGTTGGTATCTTATATGATGTGTTGGTAAAGGTTTCCACCTTCATCTTTCCTACAGACTTTGTTATTTTGGATTGCAAGGTGGATTCTGAAGTTCCCATAATCTTGGGACGTCCTTTCCTTGCAATAGGAAGTGTGCTTATTGATCTAAGAGCTAATGAGCTTTTATTTCGGATGAATGACGAAGTGGTCCGTTTTGATGTATGCAAATCAATAAATCATTCCAAAGATATGAATGTGTTCTCTGTAGATGATGTTTATTATGACGATGAGAAAGAATTATCTGTAGAGAATTAGCTTATTGTTGATCCATTGGCTGTTGTGCTTATGAATTTTGAGCGTGAGGATGTTGAAGAGTATGAAGACACTATTTGTGCTCTAACAGGAATTGGCTCCTATTCTCATACTCCTAAGAAGCTGGATCTGGATCTTAAAAATTGCCCTTCACCACCAGCAAAGCCATCCATTGAAGAACCACCAGTGCTAGAATTGAAGGAGCTGCCCAGTCACCTGAAATATGCATTTTTGGGAAGTGGTGATACACTTCCGGTTATTGTTGCGACTGATTTAGGTGAGCAGTAGGTTGCGGCTCTTATTTCTGTTCTGAGGAGATACAAGAGAGCCATCGGTTGGACTATTGCTGATATTATTAGTATCCCTCCTGGGATATGTATGCACAAGATTCAGCTCGAGGAAAATTATGTGCCCACCATTGAGCATCAACGATGTTTGAATCCACCCATGTAGGTGGTGGTGAAGAAAGAGATTATTAAGTGGTTAGATGTTGGGGTAGTATATCCAATCTTCGACAGTAAGTGGGTAAGTCCGGTACAGTGTGTGCCCAAGAAAGGGGGCATGACGGTAGTTGCGAATGAAAAGAATGAGCTGATTCCACTCAGACCTGTCACAGAGTGGAGAGTGTGTATGGACTACCGGAAGCTAAATTCGTGGACCCTTAAGGATCACTTCCCAATGCCATTCATGGACCAAATGCTTGATCGATTTGCAGGGAAGGGATGGTTTTGTTTCTTAGATGGTTATTCCGGTTATAATCAGATTTGTATTGCTCCTGAAGATCAAGAGAAGACCACTTTTACATGCCCATATGGTACGTTTGCCTTCAAACGTATGCCATTTGGGTTATGTAACGCACCTGCCACTTTTCAGCGTTGTATGATGTCTATTTTTTCTGATATGGTTGAAGACACCTTGGAAGTGTTCATGGACGATTTTTCAGTCGTGGGTGAATCGTTTGAATCGTGCTTGGCTAATCTGAGTATGGCGTTACAGAGATGTGTTGAGTTCAACTTGGTGTTAAACTGGAAGAAGTGCCATTTTATAGTTAAGAAAGGCATTGTTCTTGGGCACAAAGTCTCCAAAAGAGGAATTGAAGTTGATCGAGCCAAAATTGAAGTTATCGAGAAACTACCACCTCCAATTTCTGTAAAGGGAGTTCATAGTTTCCTCGGTCATGCAGGTTTTTATCGAAGATTTATCAAAGACTTCTCCAAGATTGCTAGTCCGTTATGCAAACTCTTGGAGAAGGATGCGAAGTTCGACTTCAGTGAAGATTACTTGAAGGCATTTGAATGCCTCAAAGGAAATCTAGTTGAAGCTCCTATTATTGTAGCACCCGATTGGTCTCTACCGTTTGAAGTGATGTGTGATGCAAGTGGGGTAGCTTTGGGTGCTGTACTTGGTCAGAAAAGAGAAAGTCTATTTCATCCAATATACTATGCGAGCAAGTCCTTGAATGGAGCCCAGAAGAACTATACCGTCACCGAACAAGAGCTTCTAGCAGTTGTCTATGCTTTTGAAAAGTTCCGTGCTTACTTGTTGGGAACCAAAGTGGTAGTTCATACAGATCATGCGGCTTTGAGATATTTAATGGCAAAAAAGGATGCTAAGCCAAGGCTAATTCGGTGGGTGTTATTGCTTCAAGAATTTAATTTTGAGTTAAAGAATAGAAAAGGTTGCGAAAACCAAGTAGCTGATCATCTATCTAGACTTGAGAGTGCGGACATAGCGCAACCCGACCTTGAGATTGATGATGCATTTCCCGACGAAGAGATCCTAGCCGCTATGGTGGAAGACTTACCGTGGTATGCAGACTTTGCGAACTACATTGTAAGTAAAGTGATGCCTGAGAATCTCTTCTTTCATCAAAAGAGAAAGTTCATGCATGATGTGAAACACTACTTCTGGGATGAACTATATATTTTTTGATGATGTACTGATGGTGTTATTAGGTGATGCATCGCTGATGTGGAGGTGCCTAGAATCTTGGAAGCAAGTCATGCTTCCCAAGTTGGGGGTCACCATCCAGGTAATCGGACAGCCAGGAAGGTATTGCAAAGCGGCTATTATTGGCCTTCATTATTCAAGGATGCTTACGATTTTGTGAGAAGATATGATCAGTGTCAGAGGCAAGGCTCTATCTTGAAGCACCATGAGATGCCCATGTCTAAAATTCTTGAAGTGGAGCTATTTGATGTATGGGGTATTGATTTCATGGGCCCATTTGTGAGTTCATTTGGGATGAAATATATCCTAGTTGTTGTGGATTATGTATCCAAATGGGTCGAAGCAGTAGCGCTGGCTGATAATGAAGGTAAGCGTGTTGTAGCATTCTTAAAGAGAAATATCTTCGCTCGTTTTGGGGTACCTCGTACCATCATAAGCGATGGAGGATCACACTTTCGCAATAAGCTGTTCAAAGCCGTATTGGTGAAATATGGGGTCAAGCAACATAAGGTAGCTACACCTTACCACCCACAAACTAGTGGGCAGGTAGAGGTTTCTAATCGGGAGATCAAGCTGATCCTTGCTAAGACTGTAAATGCTAGTAGGAATGATTGGTCCCGAAAGGTGGATGATGCCTTATGGACTTATAGGACTGCATTCAAGACACCAGTTGGCATGTCCCCGTACCAACTAGTTTATGGGAAGGCTTGTCACTTGCCGATTGAGCTCGAACATAAAGCATTGCGGGCGTTGAAAAGCCTTAACCTGACTTGGGATGATGCAATTAATCTGAGATTGGAGCAGCTGAATGAGATGGATAAATTCCGTCTACATGCGTATGAAAGGGCACACCTCTACAAAGAATGGATGAAAAAGTACCATGATCGGCGGATTATCCAACGAAACTTTCAGAAAGGTGATATGGTACTTCTTTTCAACTTCAGACTAAAGCTATTTCCAGGTAAGTTAAAGTCTAAATGGTATGGTCCGTTCAGAATTAGCCAAGTCTACTCGTCTGGAGTAGTAGAGTTAGAAGGCATTGATGGTGGTGTCTTTAAAGTGAATGGCCAACGAGTGAAGCCATATATCGGTCCTCTTGACTCGATAAAATGCATGGGCACCATCTATCTCGACGAAGTCTAAGTAATTGAGATAACTATGTCATGCCGCGATAATAAATCAAGTGCTAGATGGGAGGCAACCCATCGTTTTTAATTGTTTTGTTTTACTAAGAGTTTGTTTTTGTTAAATAAAAATCCAAAAGGAAGAGTCGAGCCACGACCAAAACTAAGCCGTTTGGTGGGAGGCAACCCATCGTTCTAATTTTTTTTGTTGTTTTTGAGTAAATGTAGGTGTAAGACGTATAAAGGAGGAGATCTAGCCCAAATTTTAATTTGGAATTGTGTCATGTTGATGGTGGTAAGTTTGGAATGAAGAAACAAAGGCTATTGGTTAGGCATTGCCTATGCAAATCAGGGCAACGAACAAGGCAAGGCCTATGCTATGGCCTAAGCTCTCTGAATCTACAATGCCATAGCATAGGCGCCGCCTATGCCTAACAATACCATAGCATAGGCGCCGCCTATGCTCAACTAGGCTTTGCAAAAGGCGTCGCCTATGCTAAGCATAGGCAAAGCATTAGGCGCCGCCTATGCTTACTTTTTGGTCTACTGATCCAATTTTAAATGGGTCAAACCCGACCCAAGCCTTGTCCTATAAATAAAACTTCAACATTAGAACAAAACACACTTATTTGCTCAACCTAGGCGCCGCCTTTACTATCCAAATCTCTCAAAAAATTTCTTTTTGCTCTTCTAACCTTGTAAGATCATCTTCCAAGTTCATCACCAAGTAAGTTCTTCTTTTATATTCCGTAGTTATTACAATACTACGCCTATAATGAGTTGTTAAATCTTGAAGTGGTGTTGATGATTTGAATGTGGATGGTTTGTTATGATATATCTAGTTGAGTCAAAGAATACGTATGGGTGTTCTTGACTTTGTTCCGATTTGTATTTGATTGTTATACACTGTCATCTTTTTGCGGAATCGAAATGGTAAAGTTAATTACATAGTCTTGTAAGTTGAAAGTTGGAATGTTTGAATGACTCGTTCATCGAGATAAAGATCATGACTGAATACAAGCATGAGATGTTGTGATTATTTCTATGCCATAACTTGATTCGATCTCTACGTAATAGTCTTGTTCAAAAAGTGCATTAATCCAAACCATAAAAGTATGGTCAAGATTACATGACATAGAGCTGAAAAGGATAGTTAAGGTTCCATGAAAGTATGACTGTGTTGAACATATTGTTGGAACATATCGCCTACATATATGTCGATGAAGTCTGAGTAATCGATATCATCCACTTAATTAGTTGGTACCAACAAATTAAGTGTGGGGTGGTGCCATTATTGTTTGTTTGTCGATCAAATCTTCCGAGATAAGCTAACATGACTTTATTTTAATCTCAGGTAAAATGGCACCAAAAGGTCGACCAGAAAAAGAAAAAGCGTCCACCTCACAGAAAGGTCAGAAAAGGGGAAGAAAAGAGCAAGCTAAATACTCCTCGCTGCAAATACCTCGCCGCATGTTCGGGATAAAATGGGTCCTAGAGGAGGAAGGAAAGGAATGGTACAAGAACAACAAAGTAAAAAAATATGTTCACATGGAGTTGATACAAAAGGAGAGTCTAGCGAAGAGAGAACCTCGCATTTTAGCTAAAATCATGGCGCTACATCTTGATTTCATTTTCCAAGATATGGGAGAATGCAATCTTGATCTAACGCGAGAATTCTATGCCAATTGATCCCCAAAGACTACCGGAAGTGAAGTGTAGATTCGGGGCCAAGTCTTGCAACTGAATGCGGAGTTCTTCAACTCTTTTCCGGGTCTTCCATCTGTGGATCCATCACCGCTCAAGGATCTTTATCACAGACCTCCATACAAGTCAATCAGACACACACTGTGCAGATCAATGGCACGGTGGAGTCGTCACAAGGATACCGGTCGGCACAATACCTTCCCGTATGCCTCCTTGAACAGAGAAGCTCGGATATGGTTGCGGATAGTCAACTCTTGACTGATTCCAGGGTCACAGTACACAAAGATCACACGTGATAGAGTGTGCTTGGTGTACGCTTTGATGACGAACATCCCCATCAACATTGGGGCAATTATTCGATCTTTAATGCGTAAGGCCAGGCTGCACAAGAAGTCCCACTTCAGCTTTGGCAATCTGTTGACTGCGATATTGAGGAAGGAGGACATCGAAGAGAAACCTGCAGATCATAAGCTTCCACACAACCCAAAGGATTTTGACCTCACAAAGGTGAAAGATGCTGAATCTATGCATGGCGTCAACCTGACCACTGCAGAAAGACATGCTCGTGACGAAAGCTTCTTCCGCCATTTATATGGCATGACGAGGTTCACCATGATGAGCGAGGGTCGTGTTCCAACTACTGCAGAGCTCCAACAGTTGGATTATAACTACCCAATGAATGAGCATGCGAGGGCTATGTGCGGAGTAGGTGTATATTTCGAGAAACCTCTTGATGATGACGTGCCAACCGATGACGATCTCCGAATGCCAGACTCAGACGTGGAGGAGAACTCTGATGACGACAACTCTGATGATGATTCCGATGCAGGGGGTATGACCCCAGACATAGCGGAGGAGTCCGACTAATCAGGTTTTTCTTATTTATTTTCCACTGAGGGCAGTGTGTCCCGTCTAAGTGTGGGGTGCTGGTATTTGTATGCTACACTTCTTTTTCTGCATTTGCATTTATTCTAGTTCTTGTTTGTTTTAATTAGTCGTAATTAGTTAGTTTAATTTTAGATTTTTTGAAATTGCATGAAATTGTTCTGATAGGCGGCATGGTATTATGACAAGAGTTTGTGCCAAAATCATTACTATTGAGACGTTTAGGCTCTAAGTGTGACTCACTGTGTGATAAGTGTGTGGTTTAATTCATTCACCTGTTGGGTCAAGAGTCTATAATGCTCCCAATAAAGTTAACTATGTGCCTTGTGTGTGTGAGGTTATAGTATATTCTGTGTTGTGACTGATACTAGAACTTTCCTGGTGTGTGTGTAAAGCGAAATAAAGAGTGTGAGTTTAGGAGGTGATTTAGGCATTTCTTTGGCAGCCTGTGATTGTTTACCTTCTTTTTACCTACCCGTGGACATTATCCTAGTTAACCCCCTTTGAGCCTTTAGTTATTTTCTTTGACAGCCTCATATGTAGCCTAATCCATTTTTTTTCAAGACCATAATTTGATCCAAATTCCTAAGCGCTTTAAATTGTAGAGTCATGTGACAAAATAAGAGGAAAGAGGGTGAGAGTGATGCTTCAGAGTATATTGGTACTTGAAATTATTGTGAATAAGAGTGGCTATCATAGAGGTGTTTTATAAAAGAAAAAAAAAAGAAAGAAAGAAAGAAATAGAAAAATAAAAAAAATAAGTTTTATATTCTCATTTTTGTGTTTATAATTGAATAACAAAATAGGTGAAAAGGGGTGTTAGATGAAAAGAAAGGTAGAAGGGTTGTTTAAAAGAGAGCGTTAATGGCATAATGTGATGTATTAAAACGCTTAGGGAACATAGTCACTATTTCAGGCCAAAATAGTCCTAACTGTCCTTTAGCCTACATTACAACCTGTAAAGACCTACTTGATCCTAAGCTTAGCATTCTGATATTAGTAGAGCATTACACTAAGGGCAAGCCTATGGTCATCAGTTGCAACATAATGAATTCTATGTGAGAGTGAGAGCAAGGAGAATCTTGTACCCATGTTTCAAAAAATGCAAAACTTATGAGTGACTATGGGTGATATCCTGTGCGAGACACACATGGTTAATGATTGTTGGATAGTGTTATATGATTCTTTGTGCCTTAACTTGTGGATACGGAATAACCATCATCACGAGTCTATGTTGGAGGTTGAATTATTTCTAGTAGTGAACAAGAAAACTACTCTTTGTTAATAATTGGTGTGCCTGTCTTGTTGAACATTTTATGTTGTTGCTGTGATATTCTAAGTAGATGATTGCATGGACGTAATATTTTGTTCGAGGACGAACAAAGCTTTAAGTGTGGGGTGTTGATGATAGGCGTATTTACACGCCTAAAGCACCATAATTTACCCATATTTTAGCTAAGTTTTAAGGACAAAATATATAATTCCTGCAGTTTTAGTCCATTTTCCTGTAAGTGAGCTAACCAACGTGATTAACATGTTTTCAGGTATTAATGATGAAGATTTCAGCATTTTGTGGACCTTTTGGTAGCAAGGGAAACTTCACATAAGAGGGAAGGCAGCTTTTGGAAGCTTATGGACTGAAAGTGATGCATGGAGAACTTGTCCCGGGCAAAAATAGTATTTCTAAAGACTTGGGGATCAGCAGTAACTTAGTAGGAATAGGACAAGGATGTTATATAAACCCTATTTTGCTGAATTTTTCAGCATGCATTCATTCATGCAAGAATTCAGTCGACACTTTTTAGTACTATTCAGTTTACAAATTCTGTAAGTTTATACAGAGAAAAATGCTAACTTGTGAGCAATGAAGGGAGCAAAATCGTCAATCCCTTTTGACGCCAATCTCATCCCCACCGTGAGATTATTAGAGCTTTGGTATGATGATGATGTCTATTGTGATCTTCGTTGTAATCATGAGTAGCTAAACTTCTCTGTTAGGGTTATGGAAGCCTTTTGATATACTATCTATTACTATGAGTTTGTGAATTCTTGATACGTATGCTACTTATATCATTACTCTCTTCATGTTAATTACATTCTTGTGGTTGCAAACATATAGAATACGCCATTATAGCATTAACTTATTCGAGAGAAAAGTTACATGTTTGGAAAAGAGAGTGTGACAAGGAAATAGGGCTACCAACCCCTATTTACACGTTAGTGCCGTAACTGGATTAACTTCTTGGAGAGTTCGTACCATTAGTTATACGCTTTAAGCTCGAGAGAGTTAAAGTGAGATAATCCTTGATGGTCGAGAGACACTAGGATTTACCATTAGAATATGAATCTCTATAAGTGCATGCATGTCTGAATTCTACATTACTCATAGTTAATAGATACGTAGAATTCATAAGGTGGACATAACCCTAGCTTATTTTTCTCTGTGATTAAATCTTACTAAACAAAGCATTTTGTTGTTACTTTGATACTTTTAATTCACGCCTAAACCATCCCCCCTTTCTGTAGAATTTTTGACCAACAGTCTGTCAATAATTGCAACACTTAGTGACCAAGTATTCCCTGTGGGATTCGACACCCAACCCAGTTGGGTTCTATATTTGACAGCGACTGCTTACACTCTTACGAGAGCTGTAGTTTGGGCGTTATCATTTAGTTCCAGTAATCATACTACACACTTAATGATCAGAGAACGTCAGACTATGTTATCTATATCCTCAGTTTCTATGTAATAAATCCATAATGTTGATACTCTATTCCTCAGGCCTCAGTAAATTGCTGAGTCAGGCATAGTATCCTTTCATGTTTCAGGTCCTCATGTTCTAACCTTTTAGTGACTTTATCTTATGTCAAGCTAGCGATGATGAACAGTTGTTTAATGGGAGATAGAGAATATTTTTTGTTGACAAAAGATTGTTGTATTCTTCTTCTATCTAAGGTTGTAAGTGTGAAGAAAGATTGAGGCCAAGATTTAAATGTATGTCACGGTTAGTTGAAATTTTATATGTGTTTTATTGGGGCAGTGCGTAGAAGTTGTCAATAATGAAGGTTTGGAGGATATGAGGAAGCTATTTTTATGGGTGTTTGTTTAGAAAGGCATATGTGGTTGTAATGATAGGCTCGAATGTCATGTTTTCATATATGTGGATGGATTCACTATGCGTTAGTGAATGCCTAGTAAGAGGTTGAATGTAGTTGTTGAAGTGACAATAAGAATAATTCATGAGATGAGAAGTTGTAAAAATCCAGGGTGTGTCAAATTCATGATTCAGGCTAGTATTACAGTGTTATGTGTGCACTTTATAGATTCGAGTAGGCTTGAACATAGTGAGACAATTTAGTTCAGCTCAGACTTCAGTAGATAGAGTTATCAGTTCCTATGTGAATATTTTTAGTAGTCTCAAGTGAAGTGCAGTTTTGAAGTAGAATGTTTAGTTGAGTATAAGATTTCAGTATTATTCAGTCCGATTAGCTAGTAGTTCAGTTAGTAGTCAGAAAGCCAAGTTCCTATGATTTTTCCATCTTCCGATCTAGTTTTACTATCTGATGTGTCATGAATATGGACATTCTAAGAGATAGTTTATCCGCATCCATGTAAATTATGAATCCAGTTCAGTCCACGCATCATGTTTCAGATTCCAGATATTTAGTCATGATTCAATTCATAAGTTCCCAGTGCATCATCTTAGTCTTTCCTTACTATTTTAGCCAAGTCAGTATCATTCAGGGGACGAACTATCATAAGGGGGAGTTGTTGTAATACCCCAAGTTTACATATACTAAACCTCTCAACCTTTCTCCATGAAATAAGATCCAACTTAAACTAATGGTTACTCATAAGTTAACTCTCTCATTTTTATCTCGGCCTTATAACCATTCTTATGTCCTTGCATGTATTTTCGAACTCAATTCAACCATGTATCATGTTTCAGACTCAGTCATGTAATCATGTTTCCAGTCATGCATGTTTAGTATATTAGCTCAGTTCCTTCAGTACTCTCAGCTGAACTAGTCTCATTCGAGGATGAATGTTCCCAAGGGGAAGATATTGTAAACCCCCGGAAGATCCTAGCTTAATTCATCTTAACATTGTATGTAAAAGGGGTCCAAAATTTAGAAAATTCCTCTAAGTGTTAGGCCGTAGTCATTTCTAAAGCCCCTAAACTTCAATGATTTTATTTTAGACTTTTCGATATCGAAAAGTTAATTTTTAAGTTGATTCATGATCGGGGTTGACGATAGTACATATCGGGTAAGTTTTGGAATTTTTGAACAAGCGTAAGGGCATGTTTGGAAGTCCAAAATAGTAGCAGCACCAGGATAATCCCACGGCGCGCCCTCTAGTGCACTGCTAGGGGTGCCCGCGGTGCTTCATCGCCTGCCCCAATTTTTCTAGCTTTTGATTCCATTTTTCAAAGGGCAATTGGGTCTTTTCCCTTCACCAAATTGGTCCATAACATGTGATCAAGGGTCCCCAAAAGGCATAATTGGTCATTCTATTCTCAAATTCTCTCAAAAGAGAGCATTCTCTTTCAAGAAAAAACCCTAGTCTCTTTAAAAGAAACAAGGGATTCAAACTTAGTTTTCAAAAAAAATCATCAAGAACCTTCACAAATTCATCAATTAAGGTATGTGTCATGTTTATTCATAGGTCCTTTTCCCCCATGGAGTCCAATAATCCATTTTCAAGTTTAAAGCTATGATTTTTACATGATATTATGAGTTATCTTCAAGAAGCTATTATGAACTTTGATTTCAATTATGTTTACCACGTGTTTTTGTTGGAATTTTCCCTTGGCACATTTGAATAGAGATTTTCTCATGTTACATCCTCAACTTATGATTTTAGTATTGCGATTATGTTATTATCATATGATTTAACTATTCCCATACTTCAACTTATGACCCTCTTGTGTTTGATGAAATGTCTAAGTATTAAATGTTGAACAAGGATTCCCCTCTATGGTTTCAAAGTTTTCATGTGGTCCTATTGTTATTGTTATCGAGTCTTGGGGGTTATGAATACCCAAAATTTAGTTGTTTACTTAGTCTTAGTATTTTCATAATGGTTACAAACACGTATGAGTATTGTTAATTCAGTTAGTCATCATGTCAGTAAAACTTAGATCAATTCAGTAATTAGTGTCAGTTCTGTTGGGAGTAGGATTCAGCACAAAGAAAACATAGGGATGGGAGTTCACCTGCCAGTTAGGACTGGGTCCTTAGTAGCATTCCCTAATTTCAAGAACTACGTAGCCAGAGTAGGATTAAGAGATGTCACCCGCCATTTTAGAACTGACATTCTCTCAAGGAACACTTTCCAGCTTAGGAAAGATCTTAGGGGTCACCCGCTAGTTTAGGACTGACTCCACAGCCATTGTTACTACCCGTGGCACAATAGTTGCACTCTTCCAACTGGGGTCACAGGTTATACCCCTATCAGCTCAAATTTAGGGTATGTCGGTGAGATGATATCTGCCAGAGTTTTATTTCAATATTCAGTACATAATTCAGTGCATTTTATTTGACCAAAGCGTACAGTTTGTCAGTATTAAGTTACCTGATTTCAGTGTTTCACTTTTACAAATTCTTTCAGATATATTATATGTTTGGCCTTGCATTCTCAGTATTTCAGTTTCTTATGTACTCATTTTTAGTTACCTCATGTTATTCAGTTAGTTACATGTCATGTACATGAACCCATGTATTTCATCCTAACCTCATCTCATGTACCAATACATTCAAAGTACTGACCGCATACTTATTTTTTGTGCTATAATGTTTGATATCATTGGTTCAGATGCATAGTTTCCTTAACACACTTAAATAGTTCAACTTATTAGCAGCAGCAGTAGTGGTGAGTCCTCATGTTTTGAGGGTCTATTATGTTTCTTTCAGTGTGACCTTTAAGTTAGTCAGTTAGAGTTAGTTTGGGGCTTGCCCCATCAACTCCCCAATCAGTTTAGAGGCTTTCAAACACTTCAGACAGTTAGTTAGTTTGTCAGATTTTAGTATTTCCGCATAGTTTTGTATTTTGTGGATTCATTTGTATTGTTTTTAGAACTTAAAACCTTATGGCGTTTTTAGTTAATTTTTGCTCAAGTCATTGTTATCAGATTTACTCAGTTCTCACAGTAGGTACTAGCTCATTAGTTAGCTTATGGTCACTTGTGAACGTAAGCACCATGTGGCGTCTAGGTTGTACTTCTGAGGCATTACATAGACATCCCCAATGGCATGATTTATAGATTTTCCTATCGTTCTAACACCATGAATATAGCCTTTCTTTCTATTTCCAAGAGAGACACCTCCACCTTGAAGTGCCTTGAGTGAGAGAAAGTTATCAAATCTACCAGTCATATGCTTAGATAATCCACTATCCATGAACCATCTTTGACTTTCTTGTCTTACTATAACTTGCATACAAAAGTCATTTTTTAGATTTGGGAACCCACTTGAGTTTGAGTTTCCAAAAGGAAAACAAGGGAGTGATCACGTCTTTTTTGGTCCAGCTAGGCAATTTTCACTTCTTAAAATTTGTCAAGGAATTAGATCCCTTAAGGAAGGATTGCTTCGATTGAATATATCTAGCAGTGTTCATTATAACTCTAATATATCCATGGAATTTCTCCTTCAAGTAGCCATGCCTGCCACAGTGAGTGCATAGAAGATTGTTGGCTTTTTTTTTTGCAACAAAACATGCTTGCCTTGGGGATTAGGATTATGAGTGTTGTACTGATACCCAAAACCTCTACTATTATAGATCCCCTGACTAATTATAATAGCAAGGATCTGTGAATATGTGGTCTAGTTTAGGGATTTTTTATGGTCTTCATTTAGACGGACCATGTCCCTTTGCAATTCTTCATTCCTATGGAGAGCATTGATAAAAAGATTTTGAGAATCTTTCAACTTTTCTTCAAGATCAATCTGAAGCTTTAAAGATTCTTTTTTGCCTTTATCAGATTCTGCCATCTTCTTTAGTTGATCCATCAAATCTTTGTGTTTTGATTTCAGTTTTAGGGGTTGTTCTCTTTCTTCAGTCAACTTGATGGTTAAGGATAATTTTTCATTTTCTAGGTTTTCTACCATATCTTCAAGCAAGTCTCTCTCAACATTAAGCTCACACACATAATCAAGAATGATATTTGTAAGTTTCTTTTTCTTCATAAGGGAATAATTATTTAAGTTTTGCATAATATCAAAAAGAGTTACCTCATTCTATTCTTCATCATTTGATTTTATCATGAGAGCAACAAAGAGATTTGTAAGAGATTTCACTA
Organism: Capsicum pubescens; assembly: GCA_030864215.1. Lineage (NCBI taxonomy): Eukaryota > Viridiplantae > Streptophyta > Magnoliopsida > Solanales > Solanaceae > Capsicum > Capsicum pubescens. Next base: position 86,258,558 of record CM061544.1, on the reverse strand, counting down.
TCTTCCACAACTAACATAGAAGCATCTTCAATTTGTTCAAACTTATCAAATTTACTTGAGGTATCTTCCCAGATAGATAGAGTTTGCTTCACTGTATAATCAGCAGCATCCTTCCTTCTTGACTTCTCTAGGACCTAAACCTTTCTCTTTCCTTTATCTCTAGCTGATTTCAAGTACACTTGATAATCCATTTTTTGTAAACGACAATCATTGATAAAATGTCCAGGCTTCCCATATTTATGGCAGACTTCAATAGTGCCTACTTTTCTACTACTGTTTCTTTTTCTTTGAAATTGACCATTTTTCTTTATAGCTTTAATAATTCTTTTGGCTAAGTAAGTAAAATCAGCATCTTCATCACTGGACTCAGACTTTGGGGTTTTTAAGGCTAATGAACTTTCTCTTTTAACCTCCTTCATTTTTTTACCTTGTTGTTTTTTCAATTCATGGGTTTTTAGATTCCTAATTGATTCATCCATGGTAAGTGTCTTTAAATTTCTAACCTTGGTAATAGTATGAACTTTGCTCTCCCAAGACTTAGGAAGAACTCCTAGGATTTTTCTCACTTGTTTATGTAGAGGAATAATCTCACCAAGGTAGTGCATCTCATAACTGATTGAGGTAAAGCTTGTATGCATTTCTTGAATGGTTTCCCCTTCCTTCATAGGGAAGGCTTCATATTGAGTGGTCAACATGAAAGCCCCAATTTACCTAAATCCCACATCATCCTTGGAAGAGGGATGTGAGTGATAAGTATTTGTGAACAATAAATTAGATGTTAGTTTATTCCTTTACTTTGTCCTAGAAAAAGGATGGATTGTGAATTTGCTATGTCTTGGGCATCATCCTAGAAATAGAGATGCCAAATTGAGGTTTTGGGTTGATTTCCTGTCCACACCCATGAATTATTCGAAAGAATCCATGGGTGATACGTTGGTATTTTTTTAAAGACTAACATCAAAACCCCTAACCTAGCCCACCCATATATTCATTAACTAAAACTTTGAATGTTACTATCATGTACCCATACACTATTTACCCCTAGGAAAGCATAATCCCAAGACTTTTCTCTCATTGAGTTGTAATAAACAATTGTTTCTCTCATTTAGTTTCATAAGATAATTTTGTTCAAACACGTTTTAATTCATACACCAATTATATTTATGTCTTGCTTTAAGTTTACATTGTGGGTCAATACTTAGTAACTTTCAACACACATAGGATTTGAAAACTAGTTACACTCCTTGTGGATTCGAACCCAACTTAAGTTGGGATATTATATTGACAACGATAGCCTTGCTCTAAAATAATGGAGTAAGTTGAGCATGATAAAAATAGCGTCGTTGCCAGGGAGTGTAACTTAGTTTTTACTTGTTTGGTGTTATTTGTAACTTTAGGTTTACCTGAAGTGTCATGTTTCACTTTTGTTGTTGTTTTTTATTTTTGATTAGGTAATTATTATTTCTTCCAAATAACTATGAGTCAAGAGGGGATCAACAACGACCTATCATATGAACATGTTGAAGTTATGAATTATCTTGGTGACAAAGAACATGCTAGTGTTATCCGTATTCCCCCTATCAAGGAAAATGGAGAATTTTATGTCACAACTGTGATGCTCCACTTTCTTCATATGAGAGGTTTGTTCGTGGGTCAACCGCATAAAGATACCAATCTTTATTTATGAAACTTTATGGAAATATGCTCACCATTTGATGTTGCTCATATCACACAAGAATCTATTCGGTTGAGGCTTTCCCCATTCTCTCTAATCAGCAAAGAAGTATTGTGGTTGAGATTTTACCTATTGGGTCCATCACATTATGGGTCAAACTTATGGATGCTTTCTTGGATCGATACTTTCCACCTTCTAAGATGTTATTGGATGAAAAAGTGATAATTTTTCATCATGGGGAGCCTTTGTATGAAGCATGGGAGAGATTTAGGGATATACTTATGAAATTCCCTAACCACGAAGTTCCATAGAAAATACTTCTCCAAATATTCTATTGGGCGTTAGACTATGAAATCCCTACTATTCTCGAAAGGCCATTTTTATCCACTGGGAGGGCATTGGTGGTTGTGGAGTGCAGCCAGATGAAATTCCACCTAAATGATATAGAAGTTTCTTTAAATTTATGCAAGTCCATGGAACAACCAATGGACTTGCTAGTGGTTTCGGTGATAGAAGCCATCGATAATGAGGTGTTGAATTATGTGGATATGTGTTTGGTGAATGACCCTTTAGTGGGGGTCTTGTGGAATTATTCAAGTGATGAAGTTGAAGCGCGTTAGATGAAGTGGTTGCATCTTTAACGGGAATTATATCCTACACCAAGAACCCGGTGAAGTTGGATGTTGATCTAAAAAATTATGAGAGTCCACCCGCAAATACATCTTTCCTTGAGCCACCTTAAATTGAATTGAAGTCGTTGCCACCACACCTTCGATATGTATTATTAGGTGATAGTAACACTTTTCCTATCATTATTGCAAGTAATCTCGGACCCTACCAAGTGGATGATTTGAAATTGGTAGTGAAAAAGTTAATTCATGCCATTGGATGGACAATTGCAGATATCATAGGTATAGCCCCCAATATTTGTTCCCATAATATCAAGCTAGAACTAGATCATGTACTAAGTATGGAACATCAAAGGAGGCTAAAACAACCCATGCAAGAAGTGGTAAAGAAAGATATTATGAAGTGGCTTAACGCGGGAGTCATCTATCTAATGTTTAATAACATTTGGGTAAACCCAGTGCAATGTATTCCAGAGAATGGTGGATAATTGATACGGGTAAAAGAGGCATCTTAGCACTCAAGGACATGAAGACGTGAGTGAAGACCCGAGATTGTGGGGCTTCCCATCCAAGTAACAAGCTTTGAAGTGTTGAGAACAATTTCCAACACTCCAAAACTGTCCAAGGAGTACATTACAAGGCCGCCCCTTTGTTTGGGCTCATTAAGGGCCTTTTGGTCATTTTTGTAATAAGTGTTGCCCTAGTCTATAAATAGAACATTTAGGTAATTTTTTCATTTATAACTTTGATGATATATCTTGTAAACTTATTGCGAGTGTTTGGCAAGGTGGAATCCTTATGGCAAGGTGGAATCCTTGTGGCAAGGTGGAATCCTTGTGTTGTTAACTTGCTTAAAAACAGTGGTTGCTTGAGAGTTCTGATTACCTTGAGGTTTCCGTAAGAGTGTAGGTGTCTTGTATTCATGTTGTATGTGTTTTGATGTTTAATGTATATCTTATTACCTATAACGTGTAGTACATTATGTCTCACTATCTATCCTCTTAGTTATACTCATTTGTTTTCCATTTTGTTTTGCTTGTTCATCTCGTGATAGTGGACTGTTTTGTGCCATTTAGTGGGATGTTTTATCACTTTATAGGTAGTTATTTTATCATTTGGTATCAAAGCCATCATGGATTTCATTCCCACGTGATCAATCTTGGGTTTGTTCACTCAAAAATAAAAAAAAGTGTTAAAAAGCTGAAAAACTCAAAAATAGTAATTTGTCCGTGCTTTTGTGTTTATGCCAAAATTTGACGCCTAGTTTTCTTGTGATTTTTGTGTGTTTTGTGTGTTCTAGTTTTAAATATTTGTTTCCTAACATTACAAGAGGTGTCAAAGGTCAAAAATCTCACAAAATGAAGTTATTCTACGGGTTTGGTGTCTTGGCCGAAGTGGTGGTGTTGTTTGGCCAAATTTGTGTCTAGATTTAGGTGTTGTTTTCATTGTATTTGTTTTTTATTGTGATGGTTTTATTTATCTCTAAAACTTCTTGATCTAACCCAAGTTCTTGAACCAAAAAAATTGCAAGTTGTTGTGGGAAGAGTGGACGATTTTGTTGTTGTTGTTGTTGGAGTTCTTGTGTTGTGTTGAAAGATAGTGTGGGTTCTTGTTAGTCTTGAAACAACTTACAAGACATTACCAAAAGGTAAAAAGATCAAAAGACCTCCCAAAAGTCTTCATACCAAAAGGGAGTAAATTTATTTTTTCTAGACAAGCCAAAAGAGGAAAGGGGGACAACACCTCCAAAAGGTTGTCTTGCCATTTTGGTGCAAGTAGGTGAAAGACTTTATGAGTCTTAAAAGTGGAGCATAGACCTTGATTTTCTCATACCTTGGCCGAAATTCTCATCTTCCATACATGAAATTGAACAACTAGTTTCTTGAAACAAAAATTTTTCAACTTCAACCACATTCCAACGTCCAATAGTTAAGTGTCACATCATCAAAGATCTCAAGAACATTGGATATTCTAGTTTCACTTTATTGTTTCCATTAGTTTCAATTTTTTTGATTCTCATGCTAATTAGCAAACTAGTAAATACCTAGGAGGTTGTAGATTAGTTTTTGAGTACTTTTTCTTTCGTGTTAAGCATTGTATTGTGTGCTTTTCTTATTTTTAAGTTGTAGTATTTTCTTTGGTCCAAGTTCAAACATCATTTCTTGAGTTGTTTCAAACAATAATCTACTCCGACCTCGAGCCACAATTGGGACCAAGTAACCTCATTGGAGTGTAAGCGAGTTATCAACACTTGTGAGGCCAATAGAGTGAATACTTCAAAAGTGTGAGCTTGAGAGATTACGGACTATTTTGAGATGAATTAAGGACGGATTTTTGCTAAACTTTAATGTGTTTGTTGTTTTTATGTTGTTAGTTTAGTAGTTCTTGACAGGTACAATAGCGGATGAAGGTGAAATGCCTAGTTGGTTTGAATCCATCGTGGCAAAGCTTGATGTCATGGATAACCGCTTGGGATCTTTTGAAAGGAAAATGGAGAGAATGGAAGAAAAATGGATAGAATAAAAGGATAAATATAAATGATGGAGAGGTCTATTTGCAAGAAGTTGGATAACTTGATAGAGCATCCAAGCTTTCCTATTCCAATTCCCGTGAGTGGAAAAGATCCACATGAGCTACTAGGTAATCAAACAAACTCATGCACTCTAGTGAATAAAGTTGATAACTAACTAAGTGTGAATGATAATTTGTCTTTAGGTGAGCCGAATGTGCCTTCATTTTGTGATGATAATGTATAACTTGAGATTGTGGATACACTAGTTGATCCACCTAGTGTTGAATCCATTGTGAAAAGTGATAGTACATTGTCTTATGGAAGTCATGAAGACCAACTTGTGTGTTAAAATGGTGATGTTGAACATGTTGGCCGATTGACTAAGGATGACCCTCTATTTGTTTTTGTTGTAGATCATGCGAGTATAGAGGGAACATTTGATTGAAATTGTAGTAGTATTGGGGTTGGAAGTGTGTCCCCAACCAGTTCCCATGGACACTCCACCCATTTGACCCCAGTGATCATTTGAAATACGGTGATGATGTTTTTTGGAATGACTTGAATGTGCATGGAATGTATGGTTTTCTAATCTCGACTTTCAAGCCTATTTGTTGTTCCAAGAAGAGTCTAATTTTTTCACTTGATAAGCAACTCTTGTTCCTTGTTTCTTGTCATACTTATATGGGTTGCCTAATTTATTCTTTCTTGGGAGGGTATTTGGGTAAGAGGGATGTTTGGTTGTATGTGAAGTTTGATCCACTTTGGCAAGATTCTATGATTAATTACACTAATTCTAACCCTCACACCTTGAGGAACTTGTTTGCTTGCACTTCCTATTATTTTTCAAGGTTTAGATTTGAGGATGAATCTTTCTAAGGAGAGGAGGATGATACGGGTCAAAGAGACATTTTAGCACTCGAGGACATGAAGACATGAGTAAAGACCCGACCTTGTAGAGATTCCCATATAAGGAACAAGCTTTGAAGTGTTGAAACAAGTCCCAACACTCCAAAACCGTCCAAGGAGTACACTACAAGGCTGCCCCTTTGTTTGGGATTATTAAGGTCCTTTTGGTCATTTTTGTAATAAGTGTTTCCCTAGTCTATAAATAGAACATTTTGGTCATTTTGTCATTTAGAACTTTGATGATATATCTTGTAAACTCATTGAGAGTGTTTGGCAAGGTGGAATCCTTGTGGCAAGTGGGAATCCTTGTGTTGTTAAATTGCTTAGAAATGATGGTTACTTGGCAGTTCTGATTCCCTTGAGGTCTCCATAAGAGTGTAGGTGTATTATATTCATGTTGTATGTGTTTTGATGTTTAATGTATATCTTAGAGCCTATAACATGTAGTACATTATGTCTCACTATCTATCCTCTTAGTTATAGTCATCTGTTTTCCATTTTGTGTTGCTTATTCATCTCGTGATAGTGAACTATTTTGTGCCATTTCGTGGGTTGTTTTAGCACTTCATAGGTCGTTCTTGTATCAATAATTGTTAATGAGAAAAATGACCTTGTTCCCATCCAATCGGTCTTAGGGTGGAGGATGTGCATAGACTACCACAAGTTGAATTCTTAGATCGAGAAGGACCATTTTCCCATTCCTTTTATGGATCAAATGCTAGATAGGTTGGTCTGGCGGGGGTAGTATTGCTTATTAGATGTTTATTCGGGGTACAACCAAATTTGTATTGCCCTAGAAGACCAAGATAAGATGACATTCACTTTCCCCTATGGCACATTCACATTCAAGCGGATGCCTTTTGGTTTATGCAACGCACCGGCAACATTCCAATGGTGCATGTTATCAATCTTTGGGGATATGGTTATGGATTTGATGTCAGTATTCATGGATGATTTCTCGGTAGTAGAAAATTCATTTGAGTCATGCCTTGAACTTTTAATCAAAGTAATTTAGAGATGTGTTTAAAACAACCTTGTCCTCAACTGGGAGAAGTGTCATTTCATGGTCAATGAGGGTATTGTTTTGGGCCACAAGATCTCGGGTAAAGGTATACAAGTTAATCAAGCTAAGGTAGAGATAATTTCCAAGTTAACCCTTCTTTCCTCCATAAAAGCCGTGCGAAGTTTCCTAAGGCACGCCGGGTTCTATCGGGGATTTATTAAGGACTTCTCAAAAATTGCCCATCCAATGTGCAAACTCCCTGAAAAGGATGCAACGTTTAATTTTGGTGGTGAATTCTTGAAGTCATTTAATTGTATCAAGGAGTTTCTTATATCGGCTCCTATCATTGTGGCTCTGGAGTAGTTGTCTTTGAGGTAATGTGTGATGCAAGAAGAATTGCATTAGGGGTTGTGTTGGGTCAATGCAAAGAAAAGTTTATCCATTCGATCTATTATGCGAGCAAGACCTTGAATGATGCTCAATGTAACTACACGGTAACAGAGCAAGAATTATTGGTGGTGGCATATGCTTTCAAGAAACTTTGGGCCTATTTGTTGGGCACCAAAGCAGTTGTGCACACGGATCATGCCACCCTTAAATACCTCATGGCGAAAAGAAAGAAGCTAAACTACGCCTAATTAGATGGATCTTGCTCTTGCAAGAATTTGATTTTGAGGTTAAAGACTTAAAGGGGTACAAAAACCAAGTGGCCGGTCATTTTTCACACCTTGAAAATAAACATGAAATGCATAGGGAGATTGATATTAACGACACCTTTCTCGATGAGCTAGTCATGTCAATCTCGAGGAATGTAGCACTGTGGTTTGCCAAATATGCTAATTATGTGGTGAATTGACTTTTCCCCTTTGATCTTAACTACCATCAGAGTAAGTAGTTCTGGTTAGACGTAAGGAAATATTTTTGGGATGAACCTTCCTATTTTGGGAATACACAGATGGTACGATTCGGTGTTGTGTTATGGAAGGTTAAATGAAAGACATCCTTGAAGCGTGCCATTCCTCCCCTTTCGGTGGTCACCATGGGGAGATTCAAACCGTCGCCAAAGTTCTTCAATGTGGTTATTATTTTCCTACCATTCATAGAGATGCCATCAAGTAGATTAAAGCATGTCATCAATGTCAAATGCAAGGTGGCATTTCGAGAAGACATGAAATACCCCTTAGACCCAATCTTGAAGTTGAACTTTTCGACGTGTGGGGAATTGATTTTATGGACCCTTTTGTTAGCTCCTTTAGAAATAAATATATATTGATGGTTGATGATTATGTATCTAAATGGGTAGAACCGTGGTCCTTCTAAACAATGATAGCAAAAACATCACTTACTTCATAAAGAAATACATTTTTACAAGATTCGAAACGCCGCAAGCCACTATTAATGATGGATGCTCACATTTTTCACGGGGTTTTTGGGGTGCTTTTTGACAAATATGAGGTGAAGCATAAGGTTGCTACCCCATATCACCCCCAAACAAGTGTGCAACTCGAAGTGTCCAAACGAAAGATCAATTCTATACTTGAGAAGACCTTAAATGTAGGCCAAACCTATTGGGAAAGACAACTTGATGAGGCACTTTGGGCTAATAGGTGTCACGACCTGATTTCCGAGTCATGATGGCACCTACCACATCCCACCGATAGGTAAGCCAATACCTTAACCTTAAGCTAATGCAATGGGTTAACTTGGTAGAAATGTCCAATATGGACCCTATATGTGAACACAATATAAACAATAACATTCCACAACTAAAGACAACCGATATTCAAATACCAATCCCAAGACCGGATAGTATTAGTACAAGAGCATCTAAACTTAACAATAGAATTTACAACTCAAAGTCAAAGATATCTTAAATAATCTCATAGATTTGTCTCGAAGACAAAATACAAATAAGGATAGAGGGGAAAAAGGACAACTCAAACTCTAAGACCTCACCCTATCTCCGAATGATCAATGAGGCATGAATCCGACTCAACAACGGCAACTAGAACCTAGGTCTGCACCAAAAAGGTACAAAAGTGTAGTATGAGTACCAAAACACGGGTACTCAGTAGGAATGATCGGCCGAACGAGCTAAATTGTAATATAAAGATGATATAAAGTAAGACAATAACTTAAAGTCAAGCTATAGGATCTAACCTAAATCTTCTTCAATATCACTGTAACAATATCTATACTACTAAGGTAATAGCATGATATACTATATCAATAGACTTCATAATCGTCATATCAAATGAGTATCATTTTAGAAGAGTAAAGTCACATACCCAATATCAATCATGCCATTTCATATTCAACATATACACTTCACTAAAGTAAAAAACACAAGACTTACCACAATGTCCCATACCGCCGAAAAGTACACGCAAAAGAACATAACCAAGAACTCATCAAGGCGTCCAATACCATCGAAGAGTACATCAAAAGAATAAAATACAAAGAACTCATCACGTCATCCCATACCATCGGAGAGTACACCAAAAGATCAACCAGTAATACAATAAGGAACAACTACACATTTTTCAAAGCCGCGGGTAGCACAACCCCGCCATGGCTTATTACTGAGGACCATATCCAATATCCATACCATAATTTAATCAAAACAAAACCAATATTGTTATAGCATAGTTATATCGTTATTAAATCTCTAGCTCATTTATAAACTCCATGTTTTAGTCTATAGAAGTTGACTTCCATTTCCATAAGCCACTAGACTACAAGTCTTATAGTTACGAGTCATCATTAAGAAACGGCAACAAGTTACCCATACTATTCATTATTCATCTGTCCCAAGGCCATTATCTAACTAGCATTTCTATGGTATAAGTCACCAATTCAACAACCTCAACATCACATATTAGAAGTCGACCTAATGATTGATCATGCAATACTATGTGTATTATCATTAAGCATATAAAAACTTTAACGATTAGTTTCCATATTTTAAGCAAGTAAGGTTCACCAACTAGTTTACAAGACTTCTAGTATTCAAGTCATAGACATTTAGTAGAAACCACTGGTAATCACCTAAGCCACTATAATAGGCGAAATTCCATAATAGTAACCATTATTTCAAGTCAAGTAGATTTACTAGATGAGCCACTGGTTCTACATAAGATTAGACATGCTAATTAGCCTTAACCCAATACTAGGCATAATTTACCTCTCATTATCAAATAGAGTTAACAAGGGTCGCGTCACTTATTTATTGAATAAATGAAATGAATAAATAAGCATTTATTTAGATCAAGGTAGACATCATGTCCCAAGTACATAAGTGGTTTGGCCCCATACGGCCTAACCTCATAAATATTCATACATTTATGTAAATTTTTAAAACACGGCATCATAACCTCTTTACCTCTTTCGGATTCACTGGGCATTATCATTACTTATCCTCCAAATTCACCGAGTATCATCATAACATCAACATGTCCTCCGGATTCACTAGGTATCATCATAACATCAACATATCCTTCGGATTGACTGGATATCATAATAATATCAACATATCCTTCAGATTCATCGGTTATAATCATAACATCAACATATCCTCTAGATTCACGGGTATTATCATAAAATCAATATATCCTCTGGATTCACCAGATATCATCATAACATCAGCATATGCTCCGAATTCACCGGGTATCATCATAACATCAACATATCCTCTGTATTCACCGGGTATCATCATATCATCAATATTTCCCAAGGCAATAACATATACACACATACATAGCCACGTCCATGAACATATATAATTTCACCATAGTAGAGTAATAAGGATGCAAGATAAAATCTACAATTCTACCTTGCTATTAATCATCTCAATATAAAATGAGTGTAAGAATGAGCATCAGTATTTATATAATATATATATATATATAACCACCACTCTTCTAAAGCTATCTATATCATGACCAGAAGGTAATCAATAAAATATATTCATTATCCAACCATTGACCGCATGTATAATTCAATAACCGAGTTTAACCATCAATATCTCAATAGAGTAACTTAGAGATTTATCAAGTATCTAGGTATCTAAGGGATTTCAAAGTTCAAGCTTAAGGCGGGTCAAGTCCCACTCCTAAATCCCAAGAATGCTAAGGCTTACTATTACAAGACTAACTTCTACCTGAAATTAGGAAAAGTTATCTAAATAACACCATAAGGGCTTATCAATCCTTAATAAGCTTATAGGGGAAATCTTCTTCAAGTATCTTCTCTAAGTCAACCCAATCACCAAGGTCATTTCCTAACTAAGAAATTTATATGTGAACATACCCTTAAGGTAAGTGAACAACATCACCCTCATCTATTAGAGAAACTAACGTGTTCTCATACTAGTCATGAGATTACAAGTAAGACTATCTAAGGTTCTAGGCTAGAGGTTAAACATCACACTTTGCAAGTTTAATAGCATATAATAACCAACTAACCGCAAGTCTCATTATTTAATCAATTATCATCTTAAACCCCGCCCAAACTGGTAAGATTTTAATAATTATACTACAATCAAGCTCAATTTAGTCTTTAAGTAAGCCTAACCTACCTTGAGTCCAAGCAACTCACGAACCAACGAGCTTTTTCTTTCCACTTCTTGAAGCTTCTTCTTCCACAAGCTAAGCTATCACAACACAATGTAAGCATTACAATAAGAATAATCATACCTATTATGGCAACATTGTGCCATGGGTTCAAAATGACACCAAACCCCCAAGTGGGTTTCACCTTTGGAAAAAGAGTTTCCAAGACCAACCCATTGTTCAACTATCTTTAGGGAGTTGTAACCCTTAAGCAATTTGAGTCAATCAATCAAATTGGGGGCTACAATTGAGCCTCAGTGATTTAGGAGTTCTGAGTCAAGAAATCTTGAAATCAATACCAAACTAGAAGAAATTTTACCTTAGATGTAGCAAGATTCAATTACATAAGTTGTTTAAGCTCCAATTTAACCCACAAGACTCACTTTGAAGATTTTACACTTCATTAGGGTTTTAGCTTAAAAGGGAGGCTCAAAATGGCCTAAGTTTTGGTGGAAACAACCTTTAAATAGGCTTGCCCATCCCTCAGGTCTTTCAGTCGCGATACTCACCTAGCCGCAGTCGTGGCATCTCGGTCTATGCAAGTCATGGTTAAAGCTTGGAATTTGGTTTTGAGCTTCGGCCAATACTTCGAGATGCATCTGGGGTCCGTTTTGAACAAATAAGATATGTAATCATATAGTTTTCGACGTTCCGGATGCATTAGTGAGATCGGATTTTGCATTTAGGGTTGATTACTAAAGTCTTTATTTAGTGGTCAATTAGGACCAATGAAGACTTCAAATTGGGAAAGTGGTTCCAACAACCAAATAAACTATCAGGTAACTAAACTATCAGTCCCCGTAAGTCACTAATGACTTGGGACGGATATGGAGATGCTCAATTAATGGAAATAAGCAAGAATACAGACAATGACCTTAAGTGTCATTACAACATCCACTACTAAGAAACTTTCAAACCTAAAAGTTAAAGACAAGAAATTACCTAAAGTCTCTAACTAGTAAGGATATTGGGCCTACATCTCACTCTCGATCTCACAAGTAGCCTCCTCAATTGGGCGATGCCTCCACTAAACCTTGACAACTGAAATCTCTCTAGTACGCAGTCGCCTCACATCACTAGCCAAAACAAGCACGGGCTCATCCACAAAGGTCAACTGATCTTCCAACTGGATCGAATCCCATCTAAGCACATGAGATAGATCAGGAATATATTTCAGCAACATGGAGACATGGAAAATTGGATGTACAGTGGCAAAGTCTGGAGGTAAAGCCAACTCATAAGCCACCTCACCAACTAATTGGAGAATCTCAAAAGGACCAATATAGAAAGGGCTAAGTTTATCCTTCATTATGAATCTCATCATACCTTTTATAGGTGAAAAATAAAAGAACACACGATCACCAACTCCAAATCTCAAGTCACAGAGTCTACGATCAGCATAGGCCTTCTGCCTACTCTAGGCCGCTCTCAGCATATCCTGAATCACCATGACTCGATCCAATGAGTCCTGAAGCAAATCTATACCATAGGGTGTAACCTCGAAGGTCTCAAACCATCCTATAGGAGAACGACACCGCCTACCATACAAAGCCTCATAAGGAACCATCTCAAAACTCGAATGATAACTGTTGTTATAGGCAAACTCTATCAATGCTAAGTGTTGATCCCACTTACCTCCAAAGTCCATAACACAAGCTATGAGTATATCCTCAAGCACCTGAATAGTCCGCTCAGACTGACCATCTATCTATGAATGAAAGGTTGTACTCAAATCCACTCGAGTACCTAACTTCTTCTTAAATGGTCTCCAAAACCTTGAAGTAAACACAAAATAGCGATCAGATATGATACACACAGTGACCCCATGCAAATGAACTATATCTCAAACATAAATTAGGGCTAGTTTTTCAGCACACAAGGTTATCTGAATAGGAATGAAATATGCCGACTTGATCAAATGATCCACAATAACCCAAATACCATCGTGACCACGGGAAGTACGAGGAAAACTACTAATGAAGTCCATGGTGATCCTTTCCCATTTCCATTCGGGAATGGGCATTCTTTAAGTCAATCCACTTGGATGTTGATGCTCGGCTTTAACCTGCTGACAACATAGGCAATGAGCTACAAAGTCTGCCATATCCCTATAATACCCCATATTTCTCTAACTTAAATTAACTCTCAGTCCATGAGTTATCAAGTAGAAAATTTTTGAAATACTCAGTATTTTTAGTTTAGAGCTCAACAATACGTCGGATATTCAGTCAGCTTTCCAATAATATAAAATTCGCCCAAATTTGATACTCGGGCAAAGAGTTAGAGCGATTTTTGTGAAGCAGTGTACCACCTGGTACTTTAGCGCGTCGTGGAGGCAGTCCAAATGGCAATTGTCATTTTCCAGTGAGACAACGCAATACCACCACGTTGCGCCACCACCTAATTTCCCAATTGTCACTTTTCCAGAATTGCTCTGCGATAATGGCGTGTCGCGCCAAGGCCTAATTTTTCATCTAGTGAGGCACCGCGTCATGCCAAGGCCCAATTTCCCATATAGTGAGGCACCGCATCACGCCACCAGCGTAGTTCCCAATTGTCCACTTTCCAGTGAGCCATCGCGATTGTACTTCATCGCGCCGAGGTGAAAAATCGAGACTTCCAGCTTCCGTTATTTAATTTCAGGGGCTATTTAGTCAATCTCAAAACCCCTAATCAGCCTAAACACGGGATTTATACCCTAAATAACCTAACATCTCATTATTCACTCACTTTTCTCAAGATTTAAAACATTCTCTCTCAAGAGGTAAAAACCCTAGCTTCAAGAATCAAGAGCAATCTTTAAGAAACTCTAAGAACTTATCAATTCCGGCATGTTAGGTATTCATTCATGGGTTCTTTTTGCCCATGAAGTCCAAAGCCCTTTTTTAAACATACAAGATCTCAGATTCATGATTTCCATGTTTGAATTAGATTGGATTCATGTTCATGATATTAATTGGGTTTCAATCCATGATTTAATTGCAAGTTTCATGAAAATTAAATAGCATGTATGATGAATATGTCATTATCATGATAAATCATTGAATTTACAAATTGATTAATGTATCATGATGTTTATGTTTTGGCTAGTATTATATAATAATCCAGGCTCCCTATGTGTTTTCTAAATTGCCTATGTGAAGTAAATAATAGAATCAGGACATATTATTATGTGGTCCCAATCACGTACAAGCTTATGCCCTGCAAGTGTTTGATAAAATGCTTATGTGAATTGACTAGTGAAAGCATGACATGTTATTATATAATCACACTCATGCACAAGTTCATGTATATCAAATGTTTGAAAAAATGTCTAAATGAGTGAATTGTTAGCAAGCAAGTATTGTTATGCCTTTATGATCATGTTATGTCTTTCTTTTGTATGTTATCGAGTCCTGGGGTATTTAATACCCGACAATTTAGTTGTTTACGTAGAGCCAGTGTTAGCTATAGAATAGTATCAGTCATGTCACGATCAGTGGTACTATCCATCAATTACAGAACTCAGTAGAACTAAGGAAAACTCAGTAAACTCAGTATCAATACAGTCCAGTTCAGTATAATCAGTTCAGTGTCTTTTAGTTAGGAGTACGATTCAGCACCGAGCGAGCCTAGGTATGGAGGCTTACCCCTTAGTTGGGACTGGGTCCCTGAAGCAACCCCTAAGTTCTAGAACTACGTAGCAATCATAGGTTATGAGATGTCACGCGTTAGATAGGACTGACATACTCAGAGATCACCCGCTAGTTTAGGACTGATCTTAGGGGTCACCTGCTATACTAGGACTGACCCCACATCTAGTGTCTTTACCCATAGCATGGTACTGACACCCTTCCAGCTGGGGTTATAGGTTGGACCCTAAATCTATTCAGAAAAGGGGCATGTCGGTTAGATGATTACCTCCCACAGTTTTAGTTTTAGTCTTCAGTTTAGAACTCAATTCATTTTACAGAATCGGTACATTCAGACATAGTCAATCAGTATCAGTAAATTAGCTATCAGTAACTTCAGATATCAGTTACTCAGTTATAAGAACTCAGTGCTCAGCTTCAGAAAAGCTCAGTTACAGTCTATACGTATATGTACAGTATTTCATACTCAGTGATTTATGTAGTATCAGTTATACATGTACTCTTATATTCAGTTACTCTATATCATTCAGTCAGTTATTGTTTATTCATATAAACCTTTACATTCAGCCTTACCTCATCTAGCATACTAGTACATTCTACGTACTGACTACATACTTTTTATCTGCGCTATGATGTCTCATATCATAAGTTTGGACTCTCAAGATTTCGACCGCGTTTAAACTGATCCAGTCAGAAGTTGTAGATTTAGTAGTGAGTCCTCATCTATCAGGGATATGATTTATTTCATTTTATCAGTAGTTCAGTAGATGGAGTTAATTGGGGGCTTATCCCATTAACTCCATATTCAGACAGTTCAGTTAGAGGATTTCAGACTAGACCAGTTCAGACAGTTTTTAGTTTTCAAATGTTTTACCTTATGTTATTAATTATTAGTATTTAGATTTTGAACCTTATGGCAAATTAGCCTAATTCTGTATTTATTTCAGTATTACTATTCAGTGCTCATAGCAGATATCAGTCGTGGGTTAGCTTGTGGCCCTTCAAGGTTGTAAGCACCATGTGGAATCCAGGGTGTACTCTTGGGGTATTACAATCCCTTTTCATACTGTCCCACCAGTACAACTGCCTCAAATCTCTATACATCTTGGTTATACCGGGATGAATAAAATATCTAGAACTATGAGCCTTATACAGAATCGACTGAATCAAGTCATCAAGTCGAGGTACATAAATACGACCTTGCAATCTCAAGATACCCTCAGAATCCACGTTGTGTCTCCCAGACTCACCACTTACTACTCGATCACGGAGGAGACACAACTTACTATCCTCAAACTAACGATCACGAATCTGCTCGCAGAGGGAGGACCTTGCCTCTACATAAGCCAAAATCCTCGTGGGATCAGAAATATCAAGGCAAACCATCAAATTGGAAAAGGATTGGATGTCCCGTGCCAAGGGACTCTGAGAAACTAAAATACAAGCCAAACTACCCATATTCACTGCCTTGTAACTCAAGGCATCCACCACAATATTTTTCTTACCCGAATGATACAAGATAGACATATCATAGTCCTATAGCAATTCCATCCACCTACGCTGGCGAGCATTAAGCTCTCACTGGGTTATAAGATGCTAAAGACTAACGATGATCGGTGAAAATCTCACAACACATACCATACAAGTAATACCTCCAAATCTTGTGCGTGAAAACTACTGCCGCCAACTCCTAATCATGAGTAGGATAGTTGCGCTTATGCACCTTAAGCTGTCTAGAAGTGTAGGTAATGACACGACCCTCTGTCAAAGTTATAGGCCCATCCCAATCACGAATCGCTGAAATCTTAGCCGGATCTACCATAATACCCGCCTTGGACACCACGTGTCCAAGAAAAGACACTAACGCAAGCCAAAACTCGCACTTGGAGAACTTGGTAAAAAGCACATGCCCTCGTAAAACCTAGAGCACAATCCTTAAATATTGTGCATGCTCCTCACTACTCCTTGAAATCACAAGAATATAATACATGTACACAATAACAAAGGATTCTAGATAAGGTCTGAACACACGGTTCATCAAGTCCATAAATATAGTTGGGGCATTAGGTAGCCCAAAAGATATCACAAAAAACACATAGTGACCAAAACGGGTCCTAAAGGCTAACTTTGATATATTCTCAGCCCGAATCCTCAACTGATGATAATCGGACCTCAAATCTATCATAGAAAATACAGTTGAACCTTGAAGCTAGTCAAACAAGTCATCAATACGAGGCATAATATAATGGTTCTTCACCGTCACCTTGTTAAGCTGCCTATAATCAATACACATCCACATCGAACCATCTTTCTTCTTTACAAACAAAACAGGGGCTCCCAATGAGGACACACTCGGTCTAATGAACCCCTTGCCAGGAAGATCTTGGATCTTAGAGTTCAGCTCCTTAAGCTCTGTGGGATCCATACGATAAGGTGCCATAGAAATAGGTTGGGAGCCGCATTGAAGTTCAACAGTAAACTCAATCTCACGATCAGGAGGGATACCAGGAAGATCGTCAGGAAACACATCAGGAAACTCACACATAATAGGAGTAGAATCAAGCGTCGAACTCCTTACACGGGTATCATATACATAGGTAAGATAAGACTCGAAACCCGTCGATATAAACCATCTAGCACAAACACAAGAAATAATCCCTGTTGGATCAGGGCTAATTTCTCCCTGCGACATAACTGGGGGTACGTAGGGCATGGCTAAGGTAATGGTCTTCGCAAAATAATCCATGACTGCATGATAGTGGGATAACCAGTTCATGCCCAGAATCACATCAAAATTCCACATATCTAGAATAATAAAGTCAGCATAAGTATCAACATCACTAACTGTCACAACAAATAATCTGAATAAATCCACTACTAAAGAATCACATACCCTAATTTAATCACAACGAAACCAATATTGTTAAACCATAGTTATAAAGTTACTAAATCTCTAGCTTATTGATAAACTCCATGTTTTAGTCTATAAAAGTTAACCTCTATTTCAATAAGCCACTAGACTACAAGTCTTATAGTTACTAGCCATCAATTAAGGAACAACTACAAGTTACCCATACTATTCGTTATTCATCTATCCCAAGGCCATTATCTAACTAGCATTTCTATGGTATAAGTCACCAATTAAACTACCTCAACATCACATATTAGAAGTGGACCTAATGATTCATCATGTAATACTATGTTTATTAGCATTAAGCATATTAATACTTTAAGGACTAGTTTCCATATTTTAAGAAAGTAAAGTTCACCAACTAGTTTACTAGACTTCTAGTATTCAAGTCATAGACATTTAGTAGAAACCACTAGTAATAACTGAAGCTACTTTAATAGGCAAAATTCCATAATAGTAACCATTATTTCAAGTCAAGTAGATTTACTAGGTGAGTCATTGGTTCCACATAAGATTACACATGCCAATTAGCCTTAACCCAATACTAGGCATAATTTACGTCTCGTTATCAAATAGAGTCAACAAGGGTCACGTCTCTTATTTATTGAATAAATCAAAGGAATGAATAAACATTTATTTATATCAAGGAAGACATCATGCCCCAAGCATATAAGTGGTTTGCCTCATACGGCGTAACCTCATAAATAATCATACATTTACGTATATTTTCACCACACGGCATCAAAACCTCATTACCTCTTTCGGATTTACTAGGCATTATCATAACATCAACATATCCTCCGGATTCATCGGGTATCATCATAACATCAAAATATCCTTCAGATTCACCGGGTATCATCATAATATCAATATATCCTCTGAATTCACCGGGTATCATCATAACATCAACATATCCTCCGGATTCACCGAGTATCATTGCAACATCAACATATCCTCTGGATTCACCGAGTATCATCAAAACATCAACATATCCTACGGATTCACCGAGTACCATCATAACACCAACATATCCTCCGAATACACCAGATATTATCATAACATCAACATATCCTTCGGATTCACCGGGTATCATCATAACATTAATATTTTCCAAGGCAACAACATACACACACACAAATAGCCACGTCCATAAGCATGTATAATTTCACAATAGTGGAGTAATAAGGATGCAAGATAACATCTACCATTCTACCTTGCTATTAATTATCTCAACATAAAAAGAGTGTAAGTATGAGCATGAGTATTCATATGATATATATATATATACATAACCATCACTCTTCCAAGGTTATCAATATCATGACCAGAAGGTAATCAATCAAGTATATACATTATCCAACCAATGACCAAATGTATAATTCAACAATCGAGTTTCACCATTAATATCTCAATAAAGTAACTCAGACATTTATCAAGTATCTAGGTCTCTAAGGGATTTCATAGTTCAAGCTTAATAGGGGTCAAGTCCTACTCCTAAATCCCAAGAATAACAAGGTTTACTATTACAAGAATAAATTCTACCTAGAATTAGGCTAGGTTATCTAAATCACACCATAAGGGACTATCAATCCTTATTAATTCTATAGGGGAAATCTTCTTCAAGTATCATTTCTAAGTCAACCCAATCACCAAGGTCATTTCCTAACTAAGCAATTTATATGTCAACATACCCTTAAGGTTAGTGAACAGCATCACCCTCATCTACTAGAAAAACTAACGTGTTCTCATACTAGTCACGATATTACAAGTAGGACTATCCAAGGTTCTAGGCTAGAGGTCAAATATCATACTTTGCAAGTTTAATAGCCTATAATAACCAACTAACCACAAGTCTAATCATTTAATCAATTATCATCTAAAACCCTACCCAATCTCGCAAAATATCAACAATTATACTATAATTAAGCTCAAATTAGTCTACAAGTAAGCCTAACCCACCTCGAGTCCAAGCAACTCACGAACCAACGACATTTTCCTTTCCTCTTCTTGAATATTCCTCTTCCACAATCCAAGCTACCACAACACAATTTAAGCATTACAATGAGAATAGCAATACCCATTATGGCACTATTATGTCGTAGGTTCAAATTGACACCAAACCCCCAAGTGGGTTTCACCTTTGGAAAAAGAGTTTC
Source organism: Capsicum pubescens (assembly GCA_030864215.1). Taxonomy (NCBI): domain Eukaryota; kingdom Viridiplantae; phylum Streptophyta; class Magnoliopsida; order Solanales; family Solanaceae; genus Capsicum; species Capsicum pubescens. Next base: position 86,238,524 of record CM061544.1, on the reverse strand, counting down.
CAAGACCAACCTATTTTTCAACTATCCTTAGGGATTTATAACCCTCAAGTAATTTGAGTCAATCAATCAAATTTGGGGCTACAATTGAGCCTCAATAATTTAAGGGTTTTGAGTCAAGAAATCATGAAATCGATACCAAACTAGAAGAAATTTTACCTTATATTGTAGCAAGATTCTATTACACAAGTTGTTTAAGCTCCAATTCAACCCACAAGACTCACTTTGAAGATCTTACACACCATTAGGCTTTAACCTTAAGATGGAGGCATAAAATGGCCTAATTTTTTGTGGAAACAACCTTTAAATAGGATTACCTAGCCTTCAAGTCTCGCAGTTGTGCCACCCGCATAGCCGAATTCACGACACAGCAATCATGTACTATCCTTAATGATTATGGAATCTCGGTCTATGCAAGGTATGGCTGAAGCTTGGAACTTAGTTGCGAGCTTTGGCCAATGCCTTGAGATACATCTGGGGTTCGTTTTGAATAAATAAGATATGTAATCATATAGTTTTTGACATTTTGAATGCGATGGCAAGATCAGATTTCACATTTAGGGTCGATTACTAAATTTTTCACTTAGTGGTCAATCAGGACCAACGAAGACTTCAAATTGGCAAAGTGGTTCCAACAACCAAACGAACCATCAGGTAACCGAACTATCGGCCCCTCCAAGTTACTAATGACTTGGGATAGCTATGGAGAAGCTCTATTAGTAGAAATAAGTAATAATACACATAATGACCTGAAGGTTTATTACAATAGGACAGCCTATTAAACCCCAATTGGTATGTCCCCCTACCAATTAGTGTTCTGGAAGGCATGTCACTTACCCGTCGAGCTCAAGCATAAATCTTTGTGGGCATTAAAGTAGTTAACTATGAATTGGGAAGAAGCTTCCGAGTCAAGGGTCACTAAACTTCACAAGTTGGAGGATTTATTACTCAAGCCCTATGAAAGTTTTGTTTTATATAAGGAAAAAATGAATAAATGGCATGATGCTAAGATCCTAAGGTGGTAATTTCATATAGGATATAGTGTAATCCTCTAAAACTCTTATTTGAAGCTTTTTGCAGGGAAGCTTTATTCTAAGTGGTCGGGCCCCTTAATGATTTTAAGTGTTTACCCTAATGGTGCTATCGAATTAGAGAACCTCTAGAAAAAGAGATTTATAGTAAATGGGAAAAGGTTGAAACACTACAATGTAGGAGGCCCCGGGTTGACTAAGGTGGAGTTGTTGCATTTCAAAAATCCTTAATATTGATAAAGGAGCAGCGTGCCGCGATGCTAAATCAGGCGCTTGATGGAAAGCAACCTATTGGTTACATGCTTATTGTATTTTTGATGTTTTGTAGCTGTTTTGACACAAGTTAGAAGTCCAAAAAGCAAGGGAAACATGGTTTGAAAGTTGGCAGTTGTGCAGAAAAATAGAGCAAAATAGAGGGTCTCGTAAACTAAAGTCTCACCCCAAGCATAGAAATTTGTGTGCTTCTTTTGATTGATTTTGGGAGAGCCTTTCCCTATGATAGACTGAGTGACGACATTCTAAGGGGAAAATCATCATGCTTGAGTTTTTAGTCATAGATGCAGGGGAAGTCTAAGTACCCGTAGCATTGGAGCTTTGGGATCACCCTTATACCTATAGTGAAGTCTGAGTAGCCATACGATTTGCCCTCATGAGATCTAAAATATGAGATGATGGATTGGGTTGGTGCCACCAAGAACAAATTTTGCATGGTGTAAATGTGAAGAAAACACCCCCCTCCATCCAAAATTTTTTTGTGAAAACCAAAGAGCATGGACGTGAATAATTTTGTAACATACTTTACCTTTTTTTATGACTCCAAAGTCCTTAGTTGGTAGTATATGGGAAATACCTCCTTGAAAATTTTGCATGTCAAGTGCGGTGAGCGTAGTTGATTAACTCTCATGCTTACTTGTATCATCCAGAACTTGTCCCATTAGTCTCTAAAGGCTAATAGTGATTATGCTTGGCTGGTGAAATGATCTTACGCCTTCTTTGTAAACATAGATATCCACTTTAGTCTAAAGAGCCTATTTGTACATAGAATAGTATCCCTGTCACTCGTTTTGAGCCTTCAAAACTTTCCTTGACAACCACATTACAAGTCTTGAACCAGTTGAATTTTACCCCTCTTTATAACCTTATCCTCTTTGAACTTGAAAATGCAACTTGAGGCCTAAAGCCTAAGTTGGAGGTGGTAAGTCTTGGAAGGGGTGACCTTTGGCCATGGTATTATAAGTGGATGCCTAAAATCTAAGTAAAGATAGTAAGTGAAAAAGTTAAAAAGAAGGGAATCATTAAAATAAGGAAAAACATAGATTGCACAAAAGAAATAAACAAGAAGAAAATGCTTTCAAAGAGATGGGTCAATCAAGGTAGTAAAAGTAGGCATATGTGTGAAGTTAGAAACAAATGAAGTGGTTCATGGTCCAAAGTTTGATTAATAATGTGATGTAGATGTTTAAGAAGGGTTTAGTCACTGTGTTTCCAAATGATATCATACCCTTTCCTGAGCTTACATTGCAAGCTTGAAAAAGTCCTTTGAGATCTCCAATCAAGTGTATTCAAAGTATTTATGATTGAAAATAAGGGAAAGCATATGGTGTGGTACTTGTTCGCATTGAGAGATTATTTGTGAGAGTGAGTGATATCACCTTGTTGCATGATAAATACTTTGGAGTGTGGGATTTTCTTTTGCGAGGAGGCATATAGACTAATTGAGGCAGGTGAAATTGTCATCTTTTGAATATGACGTAAGGGGATGTAGTTGAGTCACTATCAATGGAGAGTCACTTCTAGAGAATTAGAGATTATTGTTATTCACTTCTATAGAATTAAAGATTATTGCTTAGTTGTTCTTTAAATTCCTTTGCATCCTTAAAAGTGTGATTTAGTTTAAGGGGAGTTGTGAGAATAGTTTTTCCCATACTTGAAGGCTAATTGTTGGTGCTAATTGAGTTTGAAATCATTGTGATCATATGGTTGTATGAATAGGCATATAATTGCATGGTTTCATTGAGCAAAAAGTAGAGTTGCTTGAGGACCAGCAAAGGTTTAAGTTGGGGTGTTAATGAGTGGCAAATTTACCACTCATAGACATCTAAATTCATACACTGCTATGGCTAAAATTATGTACGTGATCCTAATCTCCCATCAAAATGCATTAATTTCTAGTTTTTGTTATCTTGAGGGTCCTATAATGAAGATGAATGGAAATCAAGCTAAAAGGAAAGAAAACTAGGTAAACACAGGTAAAAGTTGGAGAAGAAGAGGCCCTCAATTACCGCGATCGCGATCCTCAGAGTCACAATCGCGGTCAATCAGTCAGAGATCAGAAAACCCTCAAGTGACATGATTGCAATAAGATTCTATGAGATCGCAGAAGCGTAATCATGATCACGATGGAGCAGTTGAATATTCGGGGCAGTTTTGTTAATTCACACAACTGAGCCAAATTCCACAAAAGTGCAAACCCTTTCACATTTTGGGGGATCTTCTAACCAACTTTGAAGTAGGATAGAGAGAAAAGTTTTATTCAGTAAAGAGAAACAATTATTCCAAGAGATTTTTTTAGTTGTAAATTGAAATTGGAGTGTTGGGATTACTCTGGCTTTATTTTCAATATATGAAATAAATGTCAATTTAGGTAATTCTATTTTCTCAAATTTCATGAGTAGCTAAATATCAACTTAGAGTTATGTTTGAATAGAGTGCAAATGTGTGTGGGTCTTGATTGTTAGTGTTAATTCTTCGATAATGATGTTGGGTTTCACTAATACATGATTGTTGAATTGAAAATTGTGGGTGAAAACCCCAATTTTCCAAAATCCCTCATCATCCTTGAAAGAGGGATGTGGGTGATAAGTATTTGTGAACAATAAATTAGATGTTAGCTTATTCCTTTACTTTGTCTTAGAAATAAGAAAGGATTGTGAATTTGCTATGTCTTAGGCATCATCCTAGAAATAAGGATGCCGAATTGAGGTTTTGGGTTGATTTGTTTGCCACACCCATGAGGTATTCGAAAGAATACATGGGTGATACTTTGGTGTTTTGTTGAAACACCAACATCAAAATCCCTAATCTAGCCTACCCATATATTCATTAACTAAAATTTGAATGTTACTCTTATGTACTCATACACTATTTGCCCCTAAGAAAGCATTATCCCAAGACTCTTCTTTCATTGAGTTGTAATCAACAATTGTTGCTCTCATTTAGTTTCATAAGATAATTTTGTTCAAACACATTTCAATTCATACCCTCAATTAAATTTATGTCTTGGTTTAAGTTTACATTGTGAGTCAATACTTAGTAACTTTCAACAAACATAGGATTCGAAAACTAGTTACACTCCTCGTGGATTTGACCCCAACTCAATTTGGGTTATTATATTGACAATGATCACCTTATCCCAAAATAATGGAGTAAGTTGAGCATGATCAACTCCCAAATTTCTTTGGCTTTTTTCACAAGCAGAAATTTGATTATATTCACCAGGTCCTATCCCACACACCAACAATTTCTTTGCCTTGAAATTTTTTTCAATTTTCTTACGATCTTCATCATCGTATTCTCTTATAGTTTTGACAACCATTTTAGTTATGTCCCTTTCTTTGACTTTCCTTACTGGTACATCAGGACTATCAAGTATCACATCCATCAGCTCACTATCCTCATCCATAATGAAATCATACATCCTAGTTTTTCACCACCCATAGTATTTCCATTTAAATCGGGGTGGCCTAGTAGTAGATTATCCATCCTCTAGATTAAGTGGTGCAACCATGATCAAGAAGTCATTCTAGGTGTTAACCTTTTAGAGTATCCTTACTCTAATACCAATTGTTCAAATGTGGGGGGTCTAAGGGACCATATCCCTGAGGTGAGGAGTATAACAATAAAATAATGAACACACAAAAGTTCATAAAATAAAATAACAAAAAGATTTACATAAAAACCTACTTGCTCGAGGGAGGAAAAACCACAACCTACACTCACAGGCTCTAAAACTCTACTATAATCAAAACTCATCTTGATTAAAGACTCCATTAGAACTTAACTCTAAGTTCATCAAGTTGTAATAACTCTACTACAACCACCTCTTGACATCTCCGTCACTTGCACTCTCAATATCGATTAACTCCAATCGATACAACTTAGGTAACCCTACCTAAGAAACTCAACAGTAATAAAAAAAGTTTTACTCTTATATAGAGTAAATCAGTTATTAAGCAAGACTCAAGAACCCTACTATAAGCAGTAAAGATTTAGAATTTGAGCTCTAAGAGTTTTTGCCGCCACCAAAAAATTCTCTGATTTGAAAAAGTTATGAAGGAAGAAGCTTCTTTTTGTATTTATAGTAGTGTAGAATTTATGGTTGAATTTTAATTGGACCAGGCGTTCAATTATGTACGTTATGCACCTATATAATTTGTTACACTAACAGACAAAACTGTGCAAAGATGTGACAGTTGTGCCAGTGCAATGGTATATGTTAAAATACCTCTCAAACTCCATCACACACACACACGACTGTCATTGCAAAAATATTGAGTTATTTTACAATGTGAGTTCAAGCCATTTATTTATAGACTCACATGATCAACGCATGTGATTCTAGAAGCTTCCTAACAACCTCCTAACTACTTGATCAAGTGACCATCTCACTAACTAACTTGCTAGCTGGCTAACAAAATTGGCTAACTAATCAACTAACCAATGTAAGAGTGTTAACTAACTAACTAATGGATCAACAGTTAATCAATGTAACAGTGGCTGCATAATAAAATGTAGGCTATAGAAATCTTTATAAGTTTTAACACTACCCCTCAAGTTGCAGGGTGAAAAATGTTAAGCACACCAAGCTTTCTTAGGAGATGTAGATGCTGATCATGACTTAGGCTCTTGGTGAGAATGTCTGCAACCTGTTGATTTGTCTGCACATACATAGGTTTAACCAATCCCTCCTTGATCTTATCTCTGATAAATTGAAAGTCTACCTTAATGTGTTTGGTCCTCTCATGGAATATGGGATTAGGAACTAGTTGAATAACTAATTTTCTATCACTAAAGATGACAATAGGTTTAGTGATAGGTACCCTCAATTCTACAAATAGACCTTCCAACCATGTTACTTTTACTAAAGCTGAGGTCATGCTTTTATACTCTGCCTCAGCTGAGCTTCTAGAGACAGTATGCTACTTCTTAGACTTCCAGGATATTAATGAACTACCAAACTGCACCACATAACCTGTAACAGACCTCCTAGTCTTTAGGCATGCAGCCCAGTCTGAGTCATACCAGCAAACCAACTCTGCTGTAGGTTGTGCCTTGAGTCATATACCTTCGCCTACAGTTCTTTTCATATACCTTATTAATCTATTTGCAGCCTTCAAATGGGATTTTTTTGGTTGTTGCATGAATTGACTTAATGTCTGTATTGCATAACTAATGTCAGGCCTTGTTATTGTTGCATACATTATCTTTCCAACAAGCCTTTGATATGATGTTACATCCCTTAGAACAGCATCTCCTATAACACTTATTGCTTTATCTAATTCAACAGAAGTCAGTTTAATATTAGTCTCTAATGGAGTGGAAGATGATTTAGCACAAACAAATCCTCTATCATATATTAGCTCCAAAATATATTTTCTCTGGTTCAAGATCACTCCCCTTGTAGACCTCAACACGTCAATGCCTAAGAAATACTTAAGATTACCTAGATACTTAAGTTTGAATTATTGGTGTAAATTACCTTTTGCTGCATTTATCATGTCTACAATGTCACCAGTTATCAGAAGATCATCCACATAAACTAGGATCACCACCATTCCTTCTGACTTTTTTAAGGTAAAGAGTGAATAATCATAACTGCTCTGAGTAAATCCTGCATTAAGCAATGTTGTTGTGAGTTTTATATTCCATTTTCTTGATGCTTGCTTAAGTCCATATAAATACTTAACCAATCTGCAAACTTTGTACTACCTTCCCTCCTTGAAACCATCTGGTATTTCCATATACACTTCTTCATCTAAGTCACCTTGTAGGAAAGCATTATATACATCCATCTGGTACATACACTATCCTTTTGATACTGCCAAGGCAATGACACTTCTTACTGTAACCATTTTTGCTACTGGAGAGAAGGTGTCATGGTAGTCTAGCCTTTCTAGTTGACTATATCCCTTGTCCACCAATCTTGCCTTGAACCTCTTTATGTCCCCATTAGCCTTGTACTTGATTTTATACACCCATTTTGATCCAATGATGTTCTTGTTTAAAGGCATATCAACCACCTTCCATGTATGATTGTCTTCAAGAGATTTAACCTCCTACTTTATAGTTTTAATCTACCTTTTATCTCGTCTAGCTTCATTGTAAGATTGTGGTACAAATTCTCCTGACAAACTGTATACAAACTTTTGATATCTTGGACTGGTATTAGTATAAGACAAATAGTTTGCCAAAGGATATCTAGTTCTTCTCCTTTTCCCTGGTGAAGCATAGTCCATTATCCAAGCAAGTTGTTTGATAACTCTAGATGATCTTCTTGAAGCAACTTATGTAGGTGCTGAGGATGACTTATATGCACTTTGTAAGTTGTGAGTGTTCTTACCCTGAATGTTGTTAGGATCATGCATTGACACATCTTTATTTTATGACTCATGTGAATGATCATCAAGGTTTGTACAAGCATCTGTTTTTGCATATGCATCATCATGAATGGGAATATTTAGTTTAAGAACCTCTACACATAATTCTGAACTGAATAACATGACAGGTACTGTTAGTTGTTTTTCTAGTTATGTCATTTCACAAAATTGGATAGTAGATTCTGGAGCCACACACCAGGTAGCAGCACACAAAGGTATTTTCTCATACTGTCACAAAATAGATAACTCCATATGTGACAAAGTTAATTTACCTACTGGAGCCAAGGTTGCTATATCACATATAGGAGAAGCACGGTTGCTGAGGGATAAGGTTGTGAGGGATGTGTTGTATGTTTCAGATTTCAAGTTGAATCTATTATCAATGTCTAAGATGACTAAGCAATTTTCTTGATATGTTTCATTCTATCCTGACTTCTGTGTGTTTCATAACCTTCACAGTGGTAAGGTGAAAGGGATTGGAAAAGAGAAAAGAGGATTGTACATTCTCAAGAAGGTATGTGGAGTAAATATAACTATTATTAATGTCATAATATGGCTCATCAAGGACAGGTTACAGGAGTAGATGAGCATGAGTGTAGTCTGTGGCACATGAGGCTGGGGCATCCATCTTCCCAGGCATTAAACACTCTTAATCTGATAAGACATTGTAGTGATGTAAATATTCTAAATAAGTGTTATGTTTTTCCATTAGCAAAACAAACTAGAATGATTTTTCTTGTCAGTACTTCAAGAACTGCAAGATGTTTTGATGTTGTACATATGGAACTCTGCACTTACTGAGCTCATCAGCCATGATAAAACTACTGCATTATATATCTCCCATTGATTATGTAACTCCTCTTTATATGTGTCCTTGCTGCAAATACCAATTACAAATCCATATTTCCTCTTTCCTAACGGTGCAATCTCTAAAGATCTACACCAAATTCCATAATTTTCTGAACCAGTTAGCTTGATGGGAATTATTACAGCTTCTGCTACATCTGATGCTCCCAGAAATGGGGGATCACAAGGATCAATCTTAGGTGCCATGTATACTTTTGCAGGATACAACTAAATTGAAATCAAAAGATCACAGAAATCTCAGACTCTATGACTTTTACCCAGAGATCTATGGCTTACAGATGTAGATCTAAACTCCTCTAAGCTCACTATTCTTACAAACAGAAATTACAGATGAAAAACTCACTGTAGTGAAGGTACATTTACACTCGATTGTTTCTTATTCAGATCCATGATTGTGTAGCTCTGATACCATGATAAAACACCTCTCAAACTCCATCACACTCACACACACTACCATTGCAGCAATACTTGAGCTCAACAAGAGGAAGAAGAGTAAAGGGATTGAGCTTAGAAATAGTTTTGTATATTGAGTTAGTTTACAATGTGAGTTCAAGCCATTTATTTATAGACTCACATGATCAATACATGTAATTCTAGAAGCTTCCTAACAACCTCCTAACTACTTGATCAAGTGACCAGCTCACTAACTAACTTGCCAGCTGGCTAACTAATCAACTAACCAATGTAACAGTGTTAACTAACTAACTAATGGATCAGCAGTTAATCAATGTAACAGTGGTTGCATTATAGAATGTAGGCTATAGAAATCTTTATAAGTTTTAATAGTATGCAAGGGAGACCTGGTCCTCCAATATCATTTAGTCATTATCAAAACATGAGGCAATAGTCCGGCATAATTTGATGAATTGAGTTGTGACAATTGTAACCGTAAAAACGCATGTGCCCATTCAATAACAAGCAACCCCAACTGATTTTAAAAAATAAGCTAACCACCCAGTGTATACAAATCAAATTGTACATTCGATATACGTTAAATAACATACACTACTTTTTAAAAATCTATATCATTAATTCGAGGCGTAGACGAACTCTTGACAATTTTCTTCGAATGTTTCTTCTTTTTGTAATAGTCGTGTATCCCAAAAATTCCAAAATTTGTGTATAATCCTTAGAAACCTCTTGGATAGATTGATATCCGTATACGATGATATAATATACATATTTTTGAGACATTTTCGATTCAGAATAGAGTGATTTTAGGAGAAGAGGGGGGAGAAAAAACTGTAGAAGAGAGGTGACACAAAATGTGTAATCTCTGTCACTTGTTAATAGCCCAAAATTGTGAAATGATTATTGTGTGCCAACTAATTAAATGGCTAATGTATGCCAATTGTATGTCGTTAGTACATTAGTAAGAAAAAATCAAAAAGAAAAAGAAATTAGGCTTGAGTAAATGCATTTTATTGCGTGGTTTATTTTTCAAATGAGTTGGTATTTAACTTTTACCTTTCAATAAAGCTGGCCTTTAACGTTTGCTCCTAGAAATCAAACTTATACTTAGCAGCGCATAAGTATTTTAAAAATAGGGGACATAATTTCTAAAATATCATGATGTAAAAATATAAATTTATACCATGCAAAACAATTAGTGCCCTATCGTTACTTAATAGGGAGAGAAGCAAATAACTCGAGTAAAAGAGAGCTAGCTATTCTTATGTGGGCAACGACTATTTACTCGTCAGAAGCATTAAATAGTTTGGTTTAATTATGCCCTATCATTACTTAGTTAGGTATAAATATCCTTATTTTATGCAAAACTTAACCGATCATAATTAGAAAACGAGCATTTTTTAATTTTATACATATACATTAAGAGAATATTTATTTTCCGGGGAACCCGGGGGTTGGGGGTATAGGCGGTGTAATCAGAAACAGCAATGGGGAATGGATCGTGGGCTACTACAAGGGCTATCCAAAGGCTACTAATAACCAAATGGAACTTTTAGCTTTGCCGGAAGACCTAAAAATTGTGGAGGAAAATAACCTCCACCCTATTGAGATCAATATTGATTCGCAACAGGTTATATGCATGCTAAAACATGGTAACATGCATTATGACCCTATTATTGATCTTTGCAGGTCCATACTGAAAAGAGTGGGGCGTCCAGCTGTACAACACTGTTTTAGAGAGCAAAATCAAGTAGCAGACTCACTTGCAAAGGAAGGAGCACGTACACGAATTTTTGGAACAAAGCATATTTTGGAAGTTCCTCCTGTGTTTGCGTTAGAACATGTCTGGGCAGACATTTTAGGAACTTATTTTAATAGGTCTGTAAAAGCTAACAGCACGAACTTAAGTGCGGATCATGCTATTTTTGAGCCAGACTAATCTGCTAATTTGTAAATTGTGACTATTTACTTTAAATCCTTTTAACCAAAAAAAATAAAAAAAAATCCATCTTCAATTATATAATAATTTGTAAAATTTCATTTTGTGAATCAAGTTGATTAAATTATACTCTTCTATTTAAAATTATTTGTCACTTATTCTTTAATTGGGTTTCTCCTTTCACTTATTAATTGTTTATTCATCAAACTAATCTCAAGATACAATAATAATCATCAATTAAAAGGGATACTATTATTTTCTTAGTGGGTGTCCCAAGTTAAAATACGAGAAGTAAAATGAACAGGAATACTAATAATTTTTCTCACCAATTTAGAACATAAGATAAAGCATTCTGAACCATTAAAAGAGATTGAGTGCTCCATTTCACACAATTTAAATTAAAAATTCTAAGCACAACAACTATAATATTAGAAAATAAAAAAAAGTACTACATAACTAGAGTTGTCAAAATAGGTTTGGTTCGTGAGGCCGGTCCAATCCACTTCTTTAATTAAGTGGGGTTGGGCTAAGTTTTTTCAGCCCATTTAGAAACGAGGCTTATAAGTCCAGCCTCACTTGGCCCGTCAGTCTCAGAGGCCAGCCCATGGGCTGGGACATTAAAAATAATCATTAAATTTATTTAAGTTGGTCATTTATTTATTAGGAATTAGAATTTTGTCAATCTTTTCTAACTAGCTACTTTTTTTTATCCATTCATTGGTTGATACTAATTTTTTGAAAGTTCTTAGTGTGTGTTTGAAATGGTTGGTAAGCTACTTTTAGTTGTGAACTTCAAAAAGTTATTTTTACTCGTGATAGTTTAGTAGTTGTTGCCTTTGCTTACTGCAATATTTTGTTATTTAAATTTAGGTTCTCTTCTATTATAATCTTGTTGCTTTTATTTAAATACTTTGTGTATATCTATATTTATTATCTTAGCCATATTAGAATTTTTCTATGGAATTTGTAGCTAATCATCATTTTTGCTTATTACAGTAAATGCCATGAGCTAATTACAACTAAGGGATCATTTGATGTGAGGTATAAGGGATAAATAATCTGAGATTAAATGGACTATTTTATCTTATGTTTGGTGTGAGGTATTAGTTAGTACCGACATTATTTATCTCACCATTTACACCATAGTAATGAGATAAATTATCTGTATACATGATGGAATAACTAATTCCAAGATTAATTATCTCGGGATAACTCTTTCCCAACTTAACGACCCTTAAAGGTATTAGTAAGATGCCTATAACATGCTAAAAACTAGTAGGAGACATATTAAAGTGAAACCATAAATTTGTTGATAGTCTAGTACTTACAATATTTTCATTTATCATGTTTTGGATTGCTTTTGTTTTTTCTGAAGGATCAACCCGTCCCAACCCGCAGCCCGCTTAGGGATGGATTGGGCCGCTATTTTAAAGGTCCTTTAATTAAAAGGGCTATCCCGTCCTAGCCCATTTAATTCTCTAGCCCGCTAGGATTGGGTTGGATTAGGTTGGACCAGCTTATTTTAACAACTCTATGCATAACTTTAGACGAAGGAGAGATTTAGAACAACTAATAAAATTGTTACTGATCAGAAAATTAAAAATTTAAGTCACGAAAATAATCTTTAAAAAAAATAAAAAATAAAAATGCATACTATAATATAATTTTGTGGTTCAATCCTTTCCTGAAACCGCACATAACATGAAATGAGAGTTGTGTTTGTGGGCAGGACATGTGGGAAGCCCAAGTGCATGGACTCAAAACCATAATGATGGAACAAAGATAAGAAAATGGACCAAATCCCGCACACTACTTCATTCCTTTGTTTTTTCTTTCGTACATTTATTAGGTATAGTAGTAAAAATATTTAAGGGTCGTTGATAGTGCTTAAGAGTTGCATAAGTATTAGTAATCTATAATTATACAAAATTTAAATTATAAATGAAACATTATATTATTTTTATACGTGAATAATTTACCTCCTAACTTATCATCAAATGTGATATTACTTAGGCCAAACCCATCGATAGCCCCCTGAAGTTGGCACGATCTTTCACTTTGTCACCTCAACGGGACCTTGTTCATTTTTTACACCTCAAGTAGCTTTAAAGTGTGTCATTTTGACACTTTTTGCTGAATCAGCAAAAATCGTGTGCTACACACACTGAAAGCGCGTTTGAGGGGCATTTTCATAATTTTTTCATCTTCCTTCTCTTTCTTCCTCATTCTTTCTCCTTTTTCCACCATTTTTTTACTTTACAAGCTTTCATTGTTGAGGAATTATAAAAAAACTCACAACCACCATTTTTCTTTCTTTCTTTCTTTTTAATTTTCTGGCACACTAAAAAGCCACTGGTTGTACATAGTTCTTCAGAATCAATTGATCTACCTAACTCCTTCACTTTGTAAAATCGCATTCAACAACCAACATCCATGTTGTCAATAACTTTTTCAATTCTCATTTCAAATCTTGACACAACAAATAAAATTATAAATTATTTCCTAACCAACTTCAGCTTAGGATCACACCTACATCTACAACTGGCAAGACTAAAATAATTTCTTTAAATTGATGAAAATAGCTCAGCAACAATTCACCAAACACCACAATACCAAAATTAAAAAAAATAAAGAAAAACTAGGGAGAATCAAGAAACATAGCAATGTAGAACTGGAAAAAGAAAAGGGGTAGTGAATTTTGGTACCTGATAAAAGACTTTCCATTAAGGGGTTTATTGTTATTGCTGTCATCAAAAATGGGCAAAGGGGAATCTTAAACCTTAGAAGCATAAAGACCTTCACTACCACCTTAAAACTTCAACCAAATGGCATCAACTACTTAATAATTGTAGGAATATTTTTTTAACATAACATGATACGTAAACCAAAATACATAAAATGTCTCCGATGAGCTCTGTGTGTGCACGTTTCCGGTGAGATCCCGATAAAATGAAAGTTATCTGTGGATTTTTTGTGGCGAGGTGGGTGTCTCAATTTGGGGGGTGGGGTGGGTTGAGGAAGATGACGGGGGAGATGTAACGCCCCGATTTGCTGAACCGTAACGCTACACGGTGCTCATGACCCCAAGGGACCACAAGCTAACCCATGACTGATATCTGTACCTGTATACTAAAAATCATGACATAATAATGCAGAATACGTAAAACTGTAAGGCCATAAGTTTCAACTGAATAAAACCATATCTGAAAATCATAATGTCCATGTGGGTGAAAATACCCAAAACAACTCAATCTGAAAGCTAAGTCTGAACGTAAATCTGAACATAAATCTGAAAGCCTCTAAACTTTCTGAATAAGGAGTTGAAGGAACATGTCTCCAACTAACTCCGTAAAACTGAACTGAAGAAATAAATAAATGTATCAAATCGTATTGTCCTCGAATCAATGAGGACTCACTGTGTCTCTGCGACTGGAATGCTACCGCTACTGCTGGGCTGGAGCTCGTGTCTCGAAACCTATGGTATAACATGAAAAGAAAGCACAATAGCGCAAATGCATCAGTACAACTGGAGTACTAAGTATACGAGGAAGGTAGGTTGAACATAAAGGTTTTCATGCATGAACAACACTGACAGACTAATATGAACGTGGGAGTGCAAACACACATATATAGAAACTGGGACTGTGAATACGTGATAGCAAGACATGTAAGCTAATACATGGTTTACTGATAACTGTCATAACTAATACTGCAAGCTGATAATATGGATGATTGTATCTGACAGTCCTGTATATACTAAAATCTGAAGAACATAACGACTGTATCTGATAATCCTGTATATACTGAAATCGGAAGAATGCCCTGAGTTCTTTTACTGAGACTGATACTGAAACTATGGGAGGTAGTGTTTAACTGACATGCCACATGTATGCCGTTATGGATAAGCTGGGGTCCAATCTCTGCCCTAACTGGAGGGGTGTCAATACCGTGCCACGGGTAAGAATAACTTGTGAGTGGCCCTTATCTAGAAAGTACTCAATGAGAACGGTGGGAATCATAAACTGACAGGTTTAAACCACCTTATCAACCCTAATCTGACAGGTTAAGATGTCTCAACCTCCGCTGGCTACGTAGTTCTGGAATACAAAGACTGTTTCTATGAATCACACCCTGAACTGGCGAGTGAGTTCCCATCCTTGGGTTCACTCGGTGCTAACCTCTACTCCCATCTGGAGGGACTGTACA
The DNA here is from genome assembly GCA_030864215.1 of Capsicum pubescens. Classification (NCBI taxonomy): domain Eukaryota; kingdom Viridiplantae; phylum Streptophyta; class Magnoliopsida; order Solanales; family Solanaceae; genus Capsicum; species Capsicum pubescens. Next base: position 86,223,417 of record CM061544.1, on the reverse strand, counting down.
TGAATAACTGACTATACATGACTTAATCTTACTGAATTCTGTTGACTGGCAGAATGTTACTAATATCTAACAACTGACTGAGATCATGAGGTTTTCCTGAGTCACATGACTGACTGAAGTCTATGGAATCATAGCTTAAGCTCGGATATCGTGAAACATGACATGAATCAAGGCACACAGCTATAGTTTCTGGGTACGAATACCCCCAGGACTCGATAGGAGGAAACTGACACACATGACATGACTTGATCACAAGATTTGAGTCAACAATTCACAATATCATAAGCATGAGATAGTATACTTCATGTATTTATTCAACATTTCGAACATGATAGGAAAAGCATGGATATATTTTGTGTACATAATTTATATATCCATTATCATACATGCTTTATACCACAACAATAACAACACATAATTTGCATGGAAATTCATATTGGAGTGTATGGCTAACATGAACTTGGTATTTAGATATCATGAAATCATGTAAATATGAAGTTCTAACATACTAGGCATTTTATTGAACACCTTGCATGCATTCTTTAAGGCATAGGTGGATTTCATACTTGTATTCTATCAATCCACCTAAAGATCATGTTTTTCAACTAACAACATAACTTTCATGAGATATACAGTCACGATACTATTATATAGAAAAACAAACAAGCATCAACATGGGTATGATCATATCACCACAACCAACCAAGCTTTTGTATTTTAAAGATTGATTCTTGAACTCCACGGATGAAAGAAATCTGTGGATGAACACTACGCATACCTTGGAAGGGAGGTTCTTGATGATTGACGGAGGAATTTCCTTGAAATTTGATCTTCAAGCTTGATTGTGCAACCCTAGTTGTTTTTCTCCTATGGTGCTCTTGGATAATGAGCTTTGAGATGTTAATAGGGTTGTAATATGTTTAGAAGCTATAAATTTCGTGAGGTTAGGTTTAGGGACATGTAAGAAATGTTAAAAGACTTAACTACCCTCAAAATAACTCAAAAACTAAGTGTTTTCGTGGCTAAAATCATACATAGGCGCCGCATATGATATCGCCTATGCTTTACATAGGCGCCGCATATGATATCGCCTATGCTTTACATAGGCTCCGCATATGATATCGCCTATGCTTTCCAGTGGCCATGTGCAATTGGTTAGGCGACCCATTCTACTTTGAAAGGCCATAACTCCTTGCTCGGATGTTGGATTTTTATGAAATTGGTATCGTTGGAAAGCTAATTCGATTCTCTACAAATTGGTGGGCCAAAATGTCACATATCAATCACGTTATTCTTGTTCAAAGATGATCCTTGCAAAATCAAACACTAAGACTTGATGGATTCAAAAACTCTTAGTTTGCATCACTCTAAGCGACTCATATGAGCATGCTTAAGACATCGCAAGCTATCCTATCTCTAGAATATTCATTGTAAGTCATGCACTAAAATACTACTCACAGGATAGGAGGTTTCATGCGTAGGAAAACTTATTCACTTCCTAACTTAGAAACATGCGGGGTATTACAGCTGCCAAACAAAAATGGTAGTTTGTAATGGGGAGTGGGAGTGGGGGGATGGGAGGGGGTATGAATAAGATGACTTAGGGGGTTTGGGGCAGGGATGGGGGGTGGGGGTAGAAAAATTAAATTTTATAATTTTTTTATAATTATTTAAGTTAAAATTGCCAAGTGGCAATATTTGATTGGTGTTTTTTTATTTTAATTAAAAATAGATATTTAACAATTAATTTGGAGAAAAATGATAAATGTCATAATATTATTGGTCACTTTACACGTCATCGGTGCGTGTATTACACGCACATGATATATTTTTATTGATTCAGCAAAAAGTGTTAAAATAACATCCGCGTATGCTACTTGAGGTGTCAAAAGTGAACAAGATCCAGTTGAGGTGCCTAAGTGAAAGATCGTGCCAAGTTCAGGGGGCTACTGATGGGTTTGGCCTATTACTTATGTAGGATTAATCCTACGTAACTCACTTCCAAATCAGCTACCAAATGATCCCTAATTAGTGCCTATCTTGGACATATAAATATTTTTGTTTAAACAACTCCTATTTGATTTTATACATTTGTAGACATAAAAATCAACAGATAAAATTCATACAAATTTGAATTTAATTCATGATCATTTGGGTTGAGTAATTAATTTGGATCTTACAAATGAATTAATTCATTTTATTAAATTCAAAATCAAGGTCCATTACACCTTAGATCCCAAACTCATGCTACGTGTTAGGGTGATTCGGTGTCCCCGTCAAATTAAAAACCAACAAGATGACGTCACATGTCCAAATGATGTGGAAACCTCATTCAAATTCAAAAACCAGTCAAAAGTTGTCAAGGGTCAAAATGACATGTTTTGATCAATCACAAGCAACCTGGTCTACTCCCTACAACTATAAATAGGGGGTAACAACATTCTAAATGCAAATTCAAAAAAAGACTTGGACAAGCATTGACAACATCAATTACACAGTTCTTCAAAAGAGAGGTCAATAGAGTTCTTTCCGAAGATCAATCTGAAATGACGAAGTGTTGCACAACATCTTTGAAGATCAAACACATCTAAAGGAGGTCTAAATTATCCTACATTTGAGAAACACACTACTGATAATCCTCGAATCACGGAGAAATCTTAGGATTGAAAAATTAAGAAAACAACAGAATTTTACTCACAAGATTCATTGATAAAATTATTATTTTTCTTTTATTTATTTTTGTTTTCAGTTAATTTTTAGCACCACAAAAATTTATTGCGAACAAATTTTGGCACATCCAATGGGACCAATCTTGTACTTCATCTCTTTATTTTAAATATTAGGAAATCACAAATTCAACTACTGCAATGGACTGCCAAAAAATCAATGACGCTTCGTGCAAGAAGTCTACTATTGTCGCATCTGCTGAGATCAAACTTGTTGACCCCATCAATCAACGCAAGCTCAATACTTGTGTTTTGGATGGATCTCAATACTTCACCTCTTTAGAAATGACGAAAAGGAGAAAATCTCAAATTTCTGTTATAACTACAATCCCGGGGCAACCTTGCATTTATGTTATCAAACAAATTGTCTAAAACTGTCTTCAACTTTGAAGAATCTGAGGACTCAACTAATTCTCCAACTTCAATGAAAGTCAACACCTTCATGGTTGATGCGGTTGACATGAATGAGAAGTCTGCAATGATGGAGCAGACCATTGAAGCCTTGAAGAAGTCCGCTAATGAGAAAGATCTTTAAATTACTCAACTTATGAGTAAGTTTGATCTCTACAATCGTGGAGAGTCAAGTTATAATCTAACACTACAAGAAAAGTTGATGGTGAATCTCTCATCAAGTTATTTGATAGTCAATGCGTTAATTGATCTGCTTTATTGGCTACTCTAACAGTTCAACAACTGCAAGATATGATGGCAAATACCATCAAAGCACAATATGACGGTCCGTCACAAAATTTTGTAGGATACTCCAAGATGTATTCTAAGTAAATCGAGAGCTTACCAATGTCAATTGGATATCAACCGCCGAAGTTTCAATAATTTGATGGAAAGAAAAATTCAAGAAAATACATCGCTCATTTCGTTGAGACTTTTAGCAATGCTGGTACACATGATGATCTTTTTGTCAAGCAGTTTTTTCATTTTTGAAAGGCAACGCCTTTGATTAGTACACAGACTTGGAGTCAGAATCAATTGATTGTTGAGAGCAACTAGAAAGTCAGTTCCTGAATTGTTTCTGCAGCACTCGTCTTACGATCAGCATGATGGAGTTGACAAATACAAGACAAAGCAAAGATAAGCCTGTAGTGGATTGATTACATCAATCACTAGCGAACATTGAGTTTTGATTGCAAGGATCAACATTTTGAAGCTTCTGCGATTGAAGTTTGCATTCAAGGAATGCATTGGGGCCTTATGTATATCCTCCAAGGAATTAAGCCTTGAACTTTTGAAGAATTAGCTATGTGCACTCATGACATAGAATTAAGCATTGCAAATTATGAAATGGTGTCACCTATCTTTAATTCTAGGAAAGAAGTCACAAATTCAAGGACTTGTCAGAAGACCAAATTAGAAAATCTATGACGACGACTATGAGTTCTATGAAGGCCTCCACAAGACAAAAATTGAAAGAGAAAGCTCCAAAGCAATAAATGCGAGAAGTGAAAAATCAACCAACCTTGAAGGAGTTACAAGAAAAAGTATATCCTTTTTTCGACTATGATGTTCCTCCGATTCTTGATGAGTTGCTATCCAAAGAAGTCATTAAACTCCCTAAGCCAAAGCGACCTGAAATATCAAACAAAGTGGACGATCCTAAGTAATACAAATTTTACTGTATTGTTAGTCATCACAACACAAAATGCTTCATCCTAAAGAAAAATATCATGACATTAATGTGAGAGGGAAAGATCATCATTGATAATGGCGATACAGTTGATTCAAACCATATTAGCGTCAAACTGGACTATAAGAAAGGTTCAATTTCAAAATCTCCACAATCCATGCGCTTTGTGGCATCTCCAAAATTTGAAGGAATTATTATGCTATAATTTGGGAGTTTTGACTCAATTGGGGTTCCAGCCTTAAAGAAAACAACAAGCAAGTCCATGACAAATGACTTCTCTAATAGCAAGAAATGTGATACTTGAACATTGATCGCTCGCAAAAGAAAAAATATCAAGGGACTTCTAAACTTCAATTTCTAAAAGTCGACACAAGATCAAGTGTGAATCTTCTTCAATTAATGCGGGCCATAAAATTCAATACCAAATTAAAGTGCAATAATACTTCTTCACAAAGGGTTAGGAGGAAAGTTACATTACAAGAATTTTTTCCCAAAATGCTTCTTAATGTACGAGCTTAAATTGTATGTCACTTCTGGTCCGCAAAAATATACACTGTGTACAGCTCAAAAAAGAAAAATGTTCGCTAGGTTGAAAACCTCAAAAGAGGTAGCCTAGAAAAAAGTTAGGACACTCAAAAAAAAAAAAAAAATCACTCTTCCTAAACTACGTTATGACTTGATCCCCTTCACTGAGGTACGTAGGTGCTTAAAGTTTCATTTTAAGTTCAGTCACATTAGTAAATAAATAACATGGTGTCACCTGATCATCGCATTAATTCTCTGAAATAAGGAGCCATATGTAGCCGAAAATAATTACAAGCAGCTTTTGGGAAGAGATAATTTTTGGCAGGTATCTGTATGTGTTAATTTTTTTTCTGAGGGGACAACTTCATAAAAAAGGAGTTGTGAACTAAAAGGCCTACAATCGTCCGCAAGTCCCAAAGTGATATGGACATTTATCCAATAAAAGTGAAAAAAAATATTGGTAGATGAACACCAAAGCCCACAAAAAGTATGAAGCACATTGTCATCATAGTCATACCTAAATAAAGACGTATATACAGAGTCATAAACCTTGGGGTGCTCCAACTCTTACTTGTAGCGAGGCAGAACATCCTCTACCCATTATCAATAGCAAGGAGTATAGCAAACGTTACCAAAATCAGAAGATGAAACACTCCAATTGCTAAGGCATCCCTTAGGAGGAGAAGATTCGGCGGGTGCGATTCCCTTATGAATTGCGGATTTCAGTAAGTGAACATTCATGCTTATAGTCTGATCCGAGAAATTTTCCATGACATCTTTGATTTCAGCTTGCGACCATTCCTTAGGGTGAAGAGATTCGTCACACAACCCTCTATCAAGTGAGAGGCTACCAGTGATCGAAGGAAGGACCTTCATCGTAAGAATTTTGGCATTCAAATTTCGTTAGTTTCTCACTATCTCAAGGAGAATGCGGCATATTACAGTCACGAAAGTGCATCATGTCACAACAGTTGTATAATGTCACTCAAAGATATGCAAAAGTAATTTAAAGGAATAGGTTAGGTTCGTAAGGTCATAACTTTAATTTGACAGCTATCTGAAGGTTGATTTCAAACAAATACCTGAAAGAATACAAATAAAATTAGATTGTAGATTTCGTATACTATATGGATTTATGAACCTTCTTTCTAATGCCGCAAATCACTTATGATTTCGTTGTTCCTAAGTCAAGATAAATATTTTTTTTGTAAGGACACATAAAGTTGGGGCAGTCAACTCATCAGAATTCTAGTACGAATACAAAGTGTTACCTGGGACGATATAGAAGCTATCTGATTATGGATTTTGGATATATCATAGCTTTACGAGTCTAGTTTCTAGAACATCAAACGGATCGAAATTTCAGAATTTATGTGGAAAGATATGAATTTTCTACCACAGTTGCATAGATCTGTGAAAAAGTGATAAAAATCATATGTGAGAGAAGGTATTATCTTATGGATACACCCTCAATTGAGTTGGACGGTGTCACAAATTGACAACCAATCACCATAGAAACATGGATATTTATGAATGTCAAAAGAAGGCGCGTAAGTTTCATCGTATGAATTATGGAAAATTATGGTTATGAAAAGTTTCACTAGAACCGAAATTATGGAAAATTTCTCGTGGAGATATATTATGAAAAATTTTCATGGAATTCAAATTATGAAAAAATTTTAGTAGAAAAAAATTAAATTCAGTAAAGTTTAAATTAAATTAAATTATGAAAAATTGTCAGTGAAATTAAATTATGTAAAGTTTCCTTTGATGCTAAATTATGAAAAAAAATTCAGTAGAACCAAATTATGAAAAGTATTTGTTTGAGCCGAATTATGAAAAGGCTTGCATTAGAACCAAAATGTGAAAAGTTTAGAAAAAAAATCACCATATACGCATGAACACTTCCCATGATATTCTATAATTGGTAATGTCTCATTTGAGGAGTTCACTATATAAGTACACACTATCTCAATATCCATCACTTTTCATAAATCACAAGACCACCACACAGAAGAAATATTAGTTAGACCACTCGCAAATAGTAGTCTAGCTAGAATGCGTCGACGAAAAACAAGTACCTTTAAAGTCACAAAAATGAAAACACGGTAATGAGTACTTCAAGTCTCGCCACCAAATTTTGGCAAGCCTAACCGTCAACAAGTCTCGAAGTAGGGGGCATTTGTAGACATAAAATTTAACGGGTTAAATTCATACGAAATGTGGGTTTAATTCATGATCATTTGGGTTGATTAATTAATTTGGGTCTCATTTGAGGAGTTCACTATATAAGTACATATTATCTCAATATCCATCGCTTTTCATAAATCGCAAGACCACCACACGGAAGAAATTTTAGTTAGACCACTCGCAAGTAGTGGTCTAGCTAGAATGCGTCAACGAAAAATAAGTACCTTTAAAGTCACAAAAATGAAAACACAGTAATGAATACTTCAAGTCTCGCCGCCAAATTTCGGCAAGCCTAAACGTCAACAAGTCTCGAAATAGGGGGCATTTGTAGACATAAAATTTAACAGGTTAAATTCATACAAAAATTGGGTTCAATTCATGAGCATTTGGGTTGATTAATTAATTTGGGTTTTATAAATTAATTAGTCCATTTTGTTAAATTCAAGACCAAGGTCCATTACACCTTGGAACCCAGACCCTACGTGTTAGGGTGACTTGGTGTCCCTGTCAAATTAAAGACCAACAAGATGACGACATCTATCCAAATGATGTGAAACCTCATTCAAATTAAAGAATCAGTCAAAAGTCGTCAAGTGGCGAAATGACATGTTTCGATCAATCACAAGCAGTCTGGCCTACTCCCTACAACTATAAATAGAAGGGTTACATAATTTTCTAAGGTCATTGGGCAAAAATTGGAGAAAGCCACAACATCAACTACACCGTCCTTCAAAGGAGTAATCAACAAAGTTCTTTCCGAGGACCAACCCGAAACGACGAAGTGTTGAATGACGTTTTCGGAGATCAAACACATCTCAAGGAGGTCTAAATTATCCTACATTCGAGAAACATGCTACTGACAGTCCCGAATCACTGAGAAATCTTAGGGAAAAAATATCAAGAAAATAACGGAATTGTACTCACAAGATTCATTAATAAAATTATTATTTTTCTTTTATTTATTTTTGTTTTCAATTAATTTTCAACACCATGAAAATTTATTACAAACAATATTAAAATTAGTTCTTGCACTCTTAACTAAAAAAGTAATTTTTGCAAGAAAACAAAAAAAGAAGTTTGTTTTTTCTCTTTTGGTTGAAAATTAAGTCTTTTGGTTGAAAATTAAATGAGTTAGGAGGAAATTGAAAATTGAATTGCTTTTTTCAAAAAAAACACTCCATTAATAACTATTAACTTAAAAATTTACGTTTCTTCTTAATTCTAATTTCCTTCAACAACAAAAAAAAAAAAAAGATAACAAATTATGATAATAATTATTAGTTGAGTGTTACTCTTCAGGAATCAACTCATAAAAAGTTTTATGATGACTATTTTGTAAATATGCAAGAGTCTATTTATACTTTTTTTTTTTTTTCAAAGAGTACGAAAGAAACATCTTAGTGTGTGTTTTAATTTGAAATTTGTCTCTTCTATTTATTTACTTGATTGATCGATGTTGGAAGAACTCTACAACTCAAATACAAAATCAATATTAAATCAACAATAAAAGAGATATTCATCAAGCGAGATTGAGACAACCTATAATAAATTCAAATAAATAGAAAAAATCATCTAACATTTGTTTCTATATGGGCTGAATCTTTGCCTAGTGATGGTTTTTTTTCAGACAAATAAACATAAAATCTAAAGAAGCAAACAGAAGTGTCAAAATGAGAGAGCCTCAATCATTAATTTTAATACTAAAACATGTTGTCTGTGGAAATGGTAGCACAACCTCCATTTTCACTACTATTTGTTAGTGTTTAAACCCTACAAACCAAAATTAATGTTATGAAACTCAACCAGCAATCCCACACTTTGCAATCTAGTTTTTCACTTTTTGTCTTTCCCTTGCTTTTCAAGATTTCACTTTTATCTTTATCCTTTTCCCCTTCGCTTGTGTTATATATATTATCCAAGTATGTAACTTGTTAATGGAATTTTTCTTCTCCTGACTAAATAAAATTTTATAGTATTAAATCTATTGATATTTCTTTTTATTTATCAGACATAGCAATTTTTGACAATTTTATAGCAAATGTGGGGAAAAGCATGCGCTTAGCCCCCCGCCAATTTTATAAATATCAAAATTTATAATTACTTTTATCATATTTTTATACAATTTATGTGTGCTTATCAGAATCATAATAATATTCATATTTTATGAAAAATCTATATAACATTCATACATGAAATTATTAGCGAGATTTGAAGTGATTGTATAATAATTTTGACAAAATGCACATGCTATGTTTGATTGTAGTTTGGTAAACAGAAAACTCCTGTTATATTTGCTGAAGAAATGATTCTTTATCATTAAAAAGCGAATAGATTCATAGAGCTAAAATTCCCAATTCACCTATTATTTTTTATACTAGTCTAGGGTACACGCTTTGTGCGTGTACCTCACTTCAATGAGTTTAATTTTAAAAAATTACTTTAATATTATAAAAGAAAGTATGTCTTGATTAATAAAGAAATTGATGATTTTATTAAATACGAAAAACACTTAAATAAAAAATTTATATATTCCTACAAATTCATATAAAAGCATTAAAACAACTTTAAACTAAATTAAGAAAAACTACAAAGACTATAGAACAAAAAAAGAAGAAGCTTAAATAACTTTTCAAGATAACATTATGTGGTTAGAAAGTGTCAGAAGACAACAAATTAATATTTTTATTATTATAAGGTAAAAATAATATGCTATGAAAAGAATTACCAAAAGTATTCCTATTAGACATTTTCAATTTTTGAAAATTATTTTTCTACTTATTCTCACGCATCTCTTAAGTAATAAATAAAAGAGTAAATACATAATTACCCCACTGATGTTGGCCGAGATTTTCAAAAAGACACCTAAACTTTGAATTCGACCTATTACCCCACGATTCTTACTTAATTCGTTGCAAACACACCATTTTTCGCTGAATCTCAGTCACAACAAAGAGAGTGAACACACGCACCAATCAGGTGTTGCCACGTGTCAAATACGTTTAATTTATATTTTTTTATTTTTTTAATAAAATTTTACTTTTTATTTAATTTAACACCCCACCCCACCCCCTCTTCCCCCACCCCAGCCCATCCAGCAACTCCCCCAGCAGCTCTCCTCCACTCTCCACCCCCATTCAGCACCCCCACCCCCCGTCCAACACCCCCACCCCATCAGCATCTCCCCCAACTCCCCCCCCCCCCTCTCACCATTCTCTCTCCCCGTTCATTTTTTTTTCAAATCAATTCAAAAAATAGTTTTATGATTGAATTGAGTTTTAAAGATAGTTAAATGATATGATTTAACTGAAAAATTGAGCTTTAATGATATGATTTTTTTTTTTTAAAAAAAAAAAAACTTCAATGGAGGAGCTTTAATGGTGACATTGTGTTGAAGAGCTTTAATGGTGTTGAAGAAGAAATGGTGGGTAGTTAAATGATATGATTTAGTTGTAAAATGGAGCTTGAATGAATGATTTTTTAAAAAAAAATAAAAGCTTCAATGAAAGCTTTAATGGTGAATTGAGTTGAAGAAGAAAGAGTGGGTGGGTTGGGGGGCGGAGAGGGGGTAGGGATAATTTTAAAAAATAAATAAATATTATTTAAAAAAAATATAAATTATATAATAAATAATTTTACACGTGGCAGCTTTTAATTGGTCAAAAAGTCAAATTCAACCCCTTTCATGCGCCTGTGGCGTGTGTATACACGTAGAGGATCAAAATGGTGTGTTTGCAATGAAATAAAGAAGAATCGTGGGGTAATAGGTCAAAGTTAAAGTTTAGGTGTCTTTTTGTAAATCTCGGACAAGATCAGGGGTAATTATGTATTTACTCTAAATAAAAGTAAAAAATAGTATACTTGCATAGAAGGATGGACAAATCTAAAGTCAAGCGTGATGTAGCGCCACTATAGCTTCCATAGCTACTCTTCTCCTTGAATTTCTTCGCCACCTTATAGCAAGATTGCTCTGGCCAATTGATGCACCAAGCATCCCATACCCCCCCCCCCTACTCCCTCTACAAGGAACCTTCTTTAGAAGGTCGGTACTTGCGGCATGTTACCTTCTATCATATATTTTAGAACTCCTAATTTAAGAAAAAAATCTTACTATATATTAAATTCTTACCATATATTTTAAAGTCGTGATCCCGTATATTTTCTGAGTTAATATTAAATATATAATAATTGGAGAAAAGTGTGAAAAAATGATTTTATTTAAAATTAGATCTTTTAATGAAAGGCATAAAATTTGATTCACTTTTTTAAATGTCTTCACACTTTTAATATATTAAAGATTAGAGATTAAATATTAGAGATAGAGATTATAAATTAAAGTATTATAAATGTCATTAAAGTAGCATCATATTTGCAAAATTATCTAGCCTCAAACAAAGCATTGTTACTTTTTTTTTTTGTATAAATAACATAAATACCAAGCTTTTTGAAAGTAATTACACTCTCTCCCACTTTTTTAATTACTTTACTCTCTCTCCTTATTAATATACGTAACATAGCCGACATATACATAGCATTTTGTGTATATGTTGGGATTTTTGTAATATGTTTAGGGAGTTGGGATTTTTTGTAATATTGAAAACATAAGTTGTGTATTTGTGTAATTTTTAGTTTTTTGATATATTTTGATTGATTTTCATTTAATAGCACATAGAAAGCCCAATAATATATATAGTATCTAAAATTTATCATTTGAAATATAAATTTTATATGAAGCATTATGAAAACGTGCAATACGCGTTTGGTGGAACTATTTATTTATCCTAAAAGTGAGAAACACCACAGTGAAAAATTAAATTATCATTTTACCCCTATATTAAATTAAAATATTATAAAATATTTTATTAAATAAATAATAAATTTTTTATAATGCTTTCCTTTTTTTTTTGGTAAAATCTATCATGTTTTTCATTATATTTGGTTTTGAGTTTTTTAAAATATTAAATGAATACACATGACATGAATCATTAGTTTCATTTTGTCATGATGATCAAATTATGGAGAATCTAAAAAGTTGCAAAAATTATTCTATGCAGAACAATTTCACCTAAATATATCTTAATGGTCATTCTAAATAAATTGATATACTCAATAATACATTAAGGCTCTCCATGCATGTTTCATGTTAATAAATAAAATTATATACAAAAGAATAAATTTTATAAGAAGTATGATTTGCTTTTAGAAATTTTACGGAGGCTGCCATGAAGTATATATATCTTCTAATTGTCCACATGTCCATAAATCTAATGAGGTTGACCACGTTCAATATTTAAATCCTTGTATAGATGTGATTTCTTTAAACCTAAGTAGAATTTTATTTAAATTCAAATAAAGAAAAGAAACTTGTAGCATTCTTGAAATCAATATTATGTTTCTTGCCAAATTACTATTGCTATTTTTTCAAAGAAGAAAAGCTCTATTTGAGGTTGGGTAGTTATGTACACAATCCAAAAGTTTCAATAAATTTAGGACTCTTTTCATTTGTTTTAAGTTTCCTTCAAGTATACAACTTTTACATATACTTATCAGGAAACCTTCACGGACACAATCTTTTCATATATTGTCTCTACTTACTTTGATGACAAAGAAAAATAGAGTTGTAGAAATATATGAATGAGAGTAATAATCATCATGTCCACAACACAAGAAAAATTAATTGTAATTGTAATAAATAATAGTAGAACCTATTTATTTCATAGGTCAACGTCTTTCAAAACTCTTTCTCAATTGTTAAGAATGACTTCTTGTCCATGCATAGTATAGTATTGCTTATTGATGTTTGTCAGATCAATTGTTGAAACCAAATACAACAAGCCATAATGATGTAATAGTTTGTCTATTTTCCCTCTAGTCTTGTCTTTCTTTTTTATGTACGTAATTTGCACGTATATAATGTGTCAACTATTAATAATTATTTATAAAAGAACAAATATAATGTGTTTACCTCATACTATTAAGTACAAGCAAAGTGCTTGAGATCAAGCAAAGTTTTCTATGCAAAAGAGACAATCTAGGCTAAATTATATTGAAGATAAGCAACTTGTGTTGGCATAAGAATTACTATTGTCTTCTTAAAATCCACAACATGAAATAAAAAATTTAAAATCAACGAAAAATAACCAAAACTTTGAATGCATGGGACACTTAAGATATTACAACGATAAATACATGTAATACCCCAAAGTTTTTTAACTAATTTCGTCCCAAGAATGTCAAGTATTATCTTCCAAATTGAATGATGTTTATTCCATGAGGAATTTTTTTAGATTTTCACTTTTTGTCATGTGAAAAATTCAATAAACTTTCCATCGATATAAGATTCGCCCAAATTCGATAACCGGGTAAAAAAGTTATGACTATTTCAAGTTCCTATCGTAAAACAGTGTCATATTAATCAGTGGCGCGCCGCACCACAAGAGAAAATGGCATTTGTCAAATTCCAGTAAGGGTCCGCGATAGTGGCGCGTCGCACCAATCTTTCAGGTCGCAAATAAAGTGGCAACGCAATGACTCCGCGTCGCGCCATCCCCCAATTTCTCAGTTGTCAAATTTCAGTGACACGGCGCGATAGTGCCGCATCGCGCCAGGGGTCCAGTTCGAGAAATTTTTCACAAAGTTAAAAGACGCGTCCAAGGTTAAAAGGGTCAATTTCTCACCCTTATTTAAACCCAATAACACGTGATTTAGCCATTCTTCCACCAAAATATACTAGTTTCTCTTAATTTTCTCTCAAGAACAAACTAGGATTTCAATTGGGGATTCAATTTTAAGAAAATTTCTCCATCAATCTTCGCTAAATCAAGAACTAAGGTATGTGTTGTGTTGATTTATGGATTTCTTTCATCCATAAAGCTCAAGAATCCTATTTTAAATTATGAATCATGATATTTATGTTGTGGGTTGGTTGTAACCATGTTTATCTTGTTATATGATTCCCACGTTGGAATATTTATGTGTTTTTCATGAAACTACATTAGCAAGTGAATGAAATCCATAAATTGAGTTATTTATAATGTGTCAATTTGATGATTAGGCCTATGCCCTAAGAGTGTATGCAAGGTGTTTGATAAAATGCCTAGGAGGATATAAATTATGCACTATATCTAAATAGTGATCCAAAATGACTTCCATGTTATTCTTATGTATTGAAATTTTTTATTGGATTACTCATGAGTTAGACCTATGAAATTATGCTATGTATACATGCTATCTTATTCACGTACCAAGCTATGATAATCAAACGCCCATTAAATATCTTTAACTATTGTATTATGGATTGTTGATGTTGGTCAGGTATTCAATAATGTCATGCCTTGTCAGTTTTCTTCCATCGAGTCCTGGGGGTACTTGTACCTGAAAAATATAGTTGTGTGCCTAGAGTTAGTGTCATAATTTTATGATATCCTCAGTCAAGCCATGATCCATTAAACTCAGTCAGTCATGTGACTCAGGAAATCTCAGTAATTCAGTAATCTCAGTACTATTCTGTCAGTCAACAGAATTCAGTTAATTCAGTCCAGTTCAGTTTAGTAATCCATGTTCAGTGTCTATTCAGATAGGAGTAGGTGTAAGTACCGAGTGAACCCAAGGATGGAAACTCATCTGTTATATGAGGGTGTGATTCTTAGAAGCAATACTTACATTTCAGAACTATGTAGCCAGCATAGGTTGAGACATCATAGCCTGCTATATGAGGGTAGATGGGGTGGATTAACCTATTATATGAGGGTTCCCACCGTTCTCACTAGAGTTACCTGTTATCTGAGGGTTACTCACAGATTATCCTTACCAGTGGCGCGGTATTTACACCCTTCCAATTGGGGTTACAGATTGGACCCCAACTCAGCCATAATAGCGTATTAAGGGAATGTCGGTTAGATGAATACTTCCCACAGTTTCGGTTACAGAATTCAGGATTATCAAATACAGTCAACTCAGAATAGTGCGGAACTCAGCTTGTTCCATCAGAAACTAGACTGGCAGATACAGTCGCTCAATATCTGTTATTTCAGT
This sequence comes from Capsicum pubescens, assembly GCA_030864215.1. Taxonomy (NCBI): domain Eukaryota; kingdom Viridiplantae; phylum Streptophyta; class Magnoliopsida; order Solanales; family Solanaceae; genus Capsicum; species Capsicum pubescens. The sequence goes on along the minus strand of CM061544.1, from coordinate 86,208,303 downwards.
TATATAGTTATTAGTATCTTATGTTATCAGTAATCAGACTCAGTAATCATGTTATCACGACCCTAGTTATAGTTATTATGTATTCATGCATGTACTCTCACGTTCATATTATTCAATCAGTTAGTATAGATCATGCATGTAAACCCTTTGCATTCAGTCTACCTCATATGCATACCAGTTTATTTAAAGTACAGATGCATTTGTGCTATGGTGTCTTATACCATAGGTTCAGAAGCACGAACTCCAGAGCATCAGTAGCATTCCAGTCTCTGCAGTCAGAGTTAGCAGTGAGTCCTCATCTTTTGAGGACATGATCATTTCTTTATTATCTCATTAGTTAGTTTATTTGTTGGAGTTAGTTAGGGACATGTCTCATCATCTCCTTATTCAGACAGTTATGTTTTAAAGGATTTTCAAACTATAGTATGTTTAGATAGTTTTGTTTGGGGCATTTATACCCCATCCCAGATGTTATATTTTATCAAATATTATGTTACATTTTGAACCTTATGGCCTTTCAATTCATGTTTTTGCATTATACAGTATATCATGCAGTATATAGGCACAGATATCAGTCATGGGTTATCTTGTGGTCTTTCGGGGTCATGAGCACCGTGTAGCATTTCGGGTACCAGATTCAGGGCGTTACAAACTTGGTATCAGAGTTTAAGGTTCAATATAGTCCCAGGAAGACTGAAAGCCTTATCTAGTAGAGTTTTGTGCATGGGTGTGTTGCGTGCCACATTTATGTACAGGAGGCTATAAGAAGTTTTAGGAACAGTTTCCCTTCTTTCAGTATTCATGTCATGCCAGTGAGCATAATCTCAAGTCAATCTCTCTGTCTAATCTGTTTCTCCCTTTCTTCTGCAAAACATGCCTCTCAAAAGAAGAAACGAGAATGAAGCAGCCCCTCAACCCGAAGATTCTTTGGGCGAACATGTTTCTCATTCAGAGTTCAAGACTACATCTACTACTCTTGCTCAGTCAGTTGCTGCTCAGAATGAAAGACCAGTTGTCATTCCGGCCAACCCAGTGGCCAATTCAACTGCAGCCAGGATTCAGGACTTTACCCGAATGAATCCTCCATCCTTTCTCGGGTCTAATTCAGATGGGGACCCTCAGGAATTCATCGATCAGGTTTAGAAGGTTACAGACATCATGGGGGTGTCGGCTATTGAGAGTGTTGAGCTAGTGGCATATCAGTTGCAGGATATTGCTCACACTTGGTTTAAATAGTGAAATTTAGAAAGGCCAGATGATGCAAGGCCTATTGATGGGAGGAGTTTGTCACTGCATTCTTAGATAGATTCTTTCCCCAAGAGTTGAGGGAGGCTAAGATGTTAGAATTTATCAACCTCAGGCAGGGCAACATGACGGTGAAAGAGTATTCTCTTAAGTTTACTTAATTAGCCAGATATGCCCCTCATGTGGTTGCAGATAGCAGAGCTAAGATGAGTAAGTTTGTTTCTGGGGTGAATGATAGTGTGGTCAATGAGTGTAGGTCTGCGATATTGAATAGTGATATGACTTTAGCCAGGCTCATGACTTATGCTCAGCAAATAGAAGAGCAGAAGTTTGAGATGAAGAAGAAGCAAAATAAAAGAGTAAGGACAGGTAGTTTTAACTTTGCTTAGCCCAAATCATAAGGAGGAAACCGTTCTCAGTTTCGTCCTAAGTCATCAATTCCAGCTCCTTCTTCAGCTAGTGCTCCAGCTCCTAAGTTTAGGGATGGTAATAAAGATAGAGCGCCAGGCTCTAAGTCTCAGGGAAGTATTAGCAGTGCTCGCATATATCCTCTTTGCCAAACTTGTGGCAAGCACCATCAGGGTATTTGTAGATCTGGCAATGGTATTTGTTTTGGATGTGGCAAGCCAGGCCACAGAGTCAAAGATTGTCCTCAGCCAGGTCCTCAGGGTCATCAGAACCGTTCCTCAGCTCAATCCAGTCGCCCAAATCAGCAGGGTGCCACTTCCAGTGCTACTAGTGGACAACGCCAGAACAAATTCTATGATCTCCAATCCCAAAAAGATCAGGAAAATTCTCCTGATGTGGTTAATGGTACGTTACAGATCTTTCATGTACATATTTATGCTTTGTTAGATCCAGGTGTTTCCCTGTCTTTCGTTACTCCCTATATAGCAGTTGATTTCGGAGTCAGTCCCAAAATTCTAGCAGAGCCCTTTTCAGTCTCTACCCCAGTAGGTAAAATCATCATAGCCCGGTGGGTATACAGAAACTGCCCGATTAGGATATTTTAGAAAGTCACCTTAACAGATTTAATCGAATTAGAAATGATGTATTTTGATGTCATTATCGGCATGGATTGGCTTCATTCCTGCTATACCACTGTCGACTACAGACACAGAATAGCCCAGTTCCAGTTCCCAAATGAACCCGTCCTAGAGTGGAAGGGTAGTGTATCCACTTTAAGAGGTCAGCTTATTTTCTACCTTCAGGCATGGAAAATAATATCTAAGGGATGTGTCTGTAATCTTGTTCGAGTAAAGAACACTAGTTCTGAAACTCCCAGCCTTGATTCAGCCCCAGTCGTGAATGAATATTTAGATGTCTTTCCCGAAGATCTTCCAGGAATTTCTCCCGAAAGGAAAATAGACTTTGGCATTGATCTTCTTCCAGATACTGAGCCTATATTTATTCCGCCATATAAAATGGCACCAGCAGAACTCAAAGAGCTAAAAGATCAGTTGAAGGATCTCTTAGATAAGGGACTCATCAGACCCAGTGTGTCCCCGTGGGGCGCACCAGTATTATTCATGCGTAATGAAGACGGTTCTTTCAGAATGTGTATTGATTACCATCAGCTCAATAAATTCACGGTCAATAACAAGTATCCTCTTTCCATAATCGATGACTTATTTGACCAACTTTAGGGTGCCAGTTATTTCTTTAAGATAGACCTTAGATCAGGCTACCATCAGCTCAGAGTCAGAGAATGTGACATTCCAAAAACAGTCTTTCGTACTCGGTATGGTCACTTCGAGTTTATGGTCATGTCCTTTGGTATTACTAATGCCCCAGCAGCTTTCATGGACTTGATGAACCGTGTGTTCAAGCAGTACTTAGACATGTTTGTCATAGTCTTCATAGATGATACTCTTGTTTATTCCCACAGTGAGTGTAATCATGAAGACCATCTCAAAATCGTAATTCAGACCCTCAAAGATTATCAGTTGTTCGCCAAATTTGGTAAGTACAAATTTTGGATAAGGTCAGTAGTATTCTTGGTCATATCATTTTCGGTGATGGCATTAGGGTTGATCCTCAAAAAACCGAAGTCGTAAGAAACTGGCCTCGACCTTTCTATCCATCAGATATCAGGAGTTTCTTGGGTTTGGTTGGCTATTATAGATGGTTTGTTGAAGGATTTTCTTCTATTGCATCCCCTATGTCCAGATTGACTCAGAAAAAAGTCAAGTTTCAGTGGTCAGATCCGTGCGAGAAGAGTTTTCAGGAGTTGAAGACTCGACTCACCTCAGCTCCAATTTTGGCTCTTCCTGATGGTTCAAATGGTTTCGTAGTGTATTGTGATGCATCCAGAGTAGGTTTGGGTTGTGTCCTCATGAAGCATGGTAAGGTCATAGCGTACGCCTCCAAACAACTTAAACCCTATGAGAAGAATTATCCTACTCATGATCTTGAGTTAGCAGCCGTAGTATTTTTCTTAAAGAGTCTCCAGTATGTCTTTTCTCAGAAAGATCTCAATCTTCGTCAGATAAAGTGGTTAGAGCTCTTGAAAGATTATGACATGAGTGTCCTTTATCATCTGGGCAAGGCCAACGTAGTGGTCGACGCTCTCAGTAGACTGTCTATGGGTAGTGTTACTCATGTTGAGGACAGTAAGAAGAAGTTAGCTCAGGATATCCATTAGCTTGCCAGACTAGGTGTTCGCTTAGTCGATACAGAAGAGGGTGATATATGGGTTCAGAGTAGTTCAGAATCATCTAGAGTTTCCGAGGTGAAAGAAAATCAAGATAGAGATCCCAGTCTAGTCAAGTTGAAAGAGTCAGTCAAGGATCAGAAAGTAGAGGTTTTCTCCCAAGGGGGAGATGGAGTCCTACGTTGTCAGGGTCGTCTGTGTGTTCCAGGTGTAGATGACTTAAGGCAGTGAATTCTTGCAGAAGCGCATGGTACATGCTACTTTATTCATCTAGGGGCCACAAAGATGTACCGCGACTTATGGAAAATCTATTGGTGGAGTGGGATGAAGAGAGATATTGCAGAGTTTGTGACTAGGTGTTCTACATGTCAGCAGGTTAAGATAGAGCATCAAAAACCTAGTGGGTCTATGTAGGAGTTTAGTATTCCTACTTGGGAGTGGGAAGAAGTGAACATGGAGTTCATGATGGGTTTGCCTCGAAATCGTCATCAGCATGATTCAGTGTGGGTCATTGTAGACAGAATGACCATATCAGATCATTTTCTTCCACTCCATCCCTCTTATTCATCCAAGGATTATGCCAAACTCTACATCAGAGAGTTGGTCAGATTACACGATGTTCCGTTATCTATCATCTCAGACAGAGGTACCCAGTTCACCTCTCATTTCTGGAAAGCATTCCAAAAGGGTCTTGGTACCCAAGTTCATCTCAGTACAACCTTTCATTCTCAGACAGATGGTCAAGCAGAAAGGACCATTCAGACCCTAGAAAATATGCTAAGGGCATGTGCAATTGATTTCAAGGGTAGTTGGGATGACCACTTGCCTTTGATTGAGTTTGCATACAATAATAACTATCATTCCAGTATTAAGATGGCTCCATTCAAAGCTCTCTATGGCAGGACATGCAGATCTCTAGTCGGTTGGTTCGAAGTTAGTGAGGCCTCAGTTATAGGGCCTGACTTAGTATTCAATGCCTCAAAGAAAGACCAGTTGATTAGAGAAAGACTCTGGGCTGCTCAGAGCCAACAGAAGTCTTATGCAGATGTGTGCAGAAAGGATCTCGAGTTCGAGATTGGTGACTAAGTCTACCTGAAGATCTCTACCATTAAGGGAGTGAAGAGGTTCAGCGAGAAGGGAAATCTCAGTCCCCGATATGTCGGTCCCTTCAAAATTCTCAGTCGTTTTGGCAAAGTGGCTTATGAGCTCGAATTGCCTTCAGATCTAGCTGCAGTTCATCCAGTCTTTCATGTCTCCTTGCTCAAGAAATACATAGGTGATCCATCAGTCGTAGTCCCTGCTGATGGCGTCGACATTCAGATCAGTCTCTCTTATGAAGAGATTCCAGTTGAAATTCTAAACTATCAAACTCGTAGACTGAGGAACAAAAAAATCCCTCTAATCAAAGTTCTTTGGAAAAAGCAGTCCGTTGAGGGAGCTACTTGGGAAGCAGAAGCAGATATGTGAACCAAGTATACTCACCTCTTCTCCACTAACTCAGATCTAGCTCAAGGTAACAGTTCTCCTTAAGCTTTGTAGTTTTCATGTCCAGATTTCAGTTACAACTTGGTATCAATCTCATGTTCAGAATTTTATATTTTCTTAAACTTGGTACTAAGTACCATTGCGTATTCATTCATATGTTCATGCATCAGATTAGTCATGTATTCATGCATCAGACATGCATTCTCCTTATCAGAAACTCAGTTATCAGAAATCTCAGTCATGTGTTCATGAGTTAGTTAAGTCATGAAATCATGCATCAGATATGCATGCTCAGTGTAAATCTCAGAAATGTCAGTCATGTTTCAGTTGCTCATATTCAGTATATACTACAGCCCATCGTTTCTCCCTTCTCAGTCGGTCTCATTCGAGGATGAATATACCAAAGGAGGAGATATTGTAATACCCCGAAGTTTCTTAACTAATTTCGTCCTAAGAATGTCAAGTATTAGCTTCTAAATTGAATGATGTTTATTCCATGAGGAATTTTTTTAGATTTTTACTTTTTGTCATGTTGGAAATTCAATAAGTTTTTCATCGATATAAGATTCTCCCAAATCCGATAACCTAAAAAAAAATTATGACTATTTCAAGTTTCTGTCGTAAAATAGCGTTATATTAGTCAATGGCGCCCCGTGCCACAAAAGAAAATGGCATTTGTCAAATTCCAGTAAGGGTCCGCGATAGTGGCGCATCGCGCCAAACTTCCAGGTCGCAAATAAAGTGGCAATGCGATGGCTCCGCGTCGCGCCATCCCCCAATTTTCCAGTTGTCAAATTCCAGTGACACGGCGCGGTAGCACCGCGTCGCGCCAGGGGTCCAGTTTGGAAAAAATTTCACAAAGTTAAAAGACGCGTTCAGGGTTAAAAGGGTCAATTTCTTACCCCTATTTAAACCCAATAACACGTGATTTAGCCATTCTTCACCTAAAATATACTAGTTTCTCTCAATTTTCTCTCAAGAACAAACTAGGGTTTCAATTGGGGATTCAATTTCAAGAAAATCTCTCCATTAATCTTCGTTAAATCAAGAACTAAGGTATGTGTTGTGTTGATTTATGGATTCCTTTCATCCATAAAGCTCAAGAATCCTATTTTAAATTATGAATCATGATATTTATGTTGTGGGTTGGTTGTAACTATGTTTATCTTGTTATATGATTCCCACGTTGGAATATTTATGTGTTTTTCATGAAACTACATTAGCAAGTGAATGAAATCCATAAATTGAGTTATTTATAATATGTCAATTTGATGATTAGGCCTATGCCCTAAGGGTGCATGCAAGGTGTTTGATAAAATGCCTAGGAGGATAGAAATTATGCACTATAGCTAAATTGTGATCCAAAATGACTTCCATGTTATTCTTATGTATTGAAATTGTTTGTTGGATTGCTCATGAGTTAGCCTTATGAAATTATGCTATGTATATATGCTATCTTATTCACGTACCAAGCTATGATAATCAAACGCCCATAAAATATCTCCAACTATTGGATTATGGATTGTTGATGTTGGTCATGTGTTCAATAATGTCATGCCTTTTCAGTTTTCTTCCATCGAGTCCTGGGGGTACTTGTACCTGAAAAATATAGTTGTGTGCCTAGAGTTAGTGTCATGATTTTATGATATCCTCAGTCAAGCCATGATCCATAAAACTCAGTCAGTCATGTGACTCAAAAAATCTTTGTAATTCAGTAATCTCAGTACTATTCCATCAGTCTACGAAATTCAGTTAATTCAGTCCAGTTCAGTTCAGTAATCCATGTTCAGTGTCTATTCTGATGGGAGTAGGAGTTAGCACCGAGTGAACCCAAGGATAGGAACTCACCTGTTATATGAGGGTATGATTCTTAGAAGCAATCCTTGTGTTCCAGAACTATGTAGCCAGCATAGGTTGAGATATCATAGCCTGCTATATGAGAGTAGATGAGGTGGCTTAACCTGTTATATGAGGGTTACTTACAGATTGTCCTTACCAGTGGCGCGGTATTGACACCCTTCTAATTAAGGTCACAGATTGGACCCCAACTTAGCCATAATGGTGTATTAAGGGCATGTCGGTTAGATGACTATTTCCCACTGTTTTGGTTATAAAATTCAGGGTTGTCAGATACAGTCAACTCAGAATAGTGCGTAACTCAGCTAGTTTCATCAGAAACTAGACTGGCAGATACATTCACTCAGTATCAGTTACTTCAGTTATGCTGTTATCAGTATCTCATGTTATCAATACTCAGACTCAGTAATCATATTATCACGACCCTAGTTACAGTTATTATGTATTCATGCATGTATTCTCACATTCATATTATTCAATCATTTAGTATAGATCATGCATGTAAACCATTTGCATTCAGCCTACCTCACATGCATACCAGTACATTCAAAGTACTGACGCATTTGCGCTATGGTGTCTTATACCATAGGTTCAGAAACACTAGCTCCAGAGTATCAGTAGCATTCCAGTCTCCGCAGTTAGAGTTAGCAGTGAGTCCTCATCTTTCGAGGGCATGATCATTTCTTTATTATCTCATTAATTAGTTTATTTGTTGGAGTTAGTTGGAGACATGTCTCATCATCTCCTTATTTAGACAATTATGTTTTAGAGTCTTTTCAGACTACAGTATGTTTAGACAGTTTCGTTTTGGGCATTTATACCCCATCCCAGATGTTATATTTTATCGAATATTATGTTATAGTTTGAACCTTATGGCCTTTCAGTTCATGTTTACACATTATACAGTATATCATGCAGTATACAGGTACATATATCAGTCATAGGTTAGCTTGTGGTCCTTTGGGATCATGAGCACCGTGTAGCGTTTCGAGTACTAGATTCGAAACGTTACAATACATAATAATTAAAAATAACGGATAGTAACATGACAGAAACTACAATAAAATGAAACGATAATAGAGATATTAGAATAATATGAATAAATGTAACCTTGACAACAAGGTGCATTAAAAAAAGGTTCCATGAAGCCCGACTGAATATTCATTTGCCAGTTCAAAACTGCACAAAGTCGATGGAAGAAGAATTTGAAAATAACTTCTTTTATAGAAATTTTAAAATAGACAAAAGAAGGATTGATAAACCAAAATAATTTGATCTTTTTAAATCTTTATACATATTGAAAAAAATACATGTCATGGACCTAGTTAAAGATTTGTTGAATAATAATTTCAATTACTACAATGACAACGACAACAGCCTATTCAATTCAACGTATTCCCACTAAGTGAGATCTGGAAAAGGTAGAGTATAGAAGTACAATAGAAAAAAAAATTAAGGTACACACCTTTGTCAAAAAAAAATATCAAATTCATCCAAATTTTTCTTCAATAATATCACCTCCTACACCAAGAAGACAACAAATCACTGTAATACCAAAACAAAGGACGCTGCTAGTATGGGTCAATATTATCTAATCTATAAAAATTTAAGAAAATAACCACATCATTAATCACATTAACATAATCTCAAAAAAAAAAAATGTTAAACATGATTTTAGGGAGGTTTCTATTACTCTTTTCACCTATTGATGAAAAATTTTATAAACATGTAGATGCACTATTAAAATTTACAAATAATTTTTAAAAATCATCATATGAACTAAATAAGACACAAAAAATAATGAAAGAAATCATGTAAAAAAAATTATTATATAATCCCTATATAATCATGATGAATAATATAATACATTAATAAATCAAGATGGATAGCATAGTTAATACACTAATAAATCAAACTTTTATGGAGAATACTTACATTAAATATAAGTCATAATCGTCAAGGAAATAAAATTCCTGCATAATCACTATGAATAACATAATACATTAAGTAAATCCAATGATATGTTGATTTCTAATGGTTTACAATGAATTCAAAAAATAAAATCATCATCAATGTAAACTCAAAACATATACAAACAAATCTAGTTTTCTAGGGAAAAAAAGTGCGAGAAAAATAAATTAAGAAGCCTACCTCATCAATGATTTTTGAGGATGCTAGTATTATATATATATATATATATATATATATATATATTAGAGAGAAAGAGAGAGAGTCCTAAATAAAAATAATTACTACACAATATTAGGATTCCTATGCTAATTTTAGGATTCCAACCGGGATTTGTTTACCAAAAATATTACATGTACTTTTAAATTTTTCCATTTATTGTACTATATATTTTTTTGTTACCATATATTTAAGGACTTCTTTATTTTAAATATTATAAATATAATTTAATAATTAGAGAAAATTAGTGAAAAGACAATTTTGTCTACTCTAGAAACTTTTAATGAAGGGTAAAAAATTTTAAATCACTTTTTTAAGTGTTTTCACACTTTTAATATATTATAGATTATAGATATATTTTGATCTTAAGACATTAACTTTTCTAGACGATGTAAAACTTAACTAGGCTCATATATCAAATTATCAATATCATTGTGCAATCTGAATATCAATAATTTCATCTATCAGACTTTTGCATTATCAAAATATTTTAAACATACGATATAAATCACCAATCTCACCAAATAAAAAGCAATGAAAATACTTCTCCATGTGATCAGGAGGTCACGGGCTCAAGCCTTGGAAACAGCATCTGACAGAAATGCAAGGTAAGACTGCATACGATACACCCTAGGCTGCATACGATACACTCTTGTGGTGGGGTACTTCTCCGAACACCGCGCATAGCGATAGCTTTAGTGCATTGTGCTGTCTTTTTTATCAATAATAGAGGGGCTAAAAAATAAAAATATCATTAACCCCCCCACACCCCACGCACCCACCCCCCTCCTTTTTTTGCTTTTCTACCTTAGTCTAATCCAGCAAATTTGTTGGTACACTTGACTATATGTACAATATTGATTAGTCAAAAGGGGGACCTAATTGTAATGTTAATCCCCTACCCCTAGTAGGGGACCGATCTACTATATAGGGAATTAAAGAGTCTTAATATATCTTTATAACTTTTGACTCATTGAAAATTACCTGTAACACAATGTCCACTCAATCTTTTTAGTAACATTAAGTGGTGTACACATTTTTTCCCATATATGAATTTTCAACATCATTCCAACGATGTATGACTGGATTCAGTGTAATTGTTTTATTCAAGATTATACCATTATGATAAGGTACAAAATATTAGGACCATTTGAGACTAATTAGTCTTTGATATTGTTCAAAAAAATACAAAAATTAGGTGGTCCTTTAATTTTAATCCATGAATATAGACTATCACGAGGAACCCATGGTGGATGTGGCATAGCTTTCACGATCTAAATCGGATCCAATATTTAATATTCAATTTGTATCAAGTTAAATTACATGTTTTACCGCTTGTGCAGGACCTCATCAATTTTTATGAGTTTCATTTTGAGTAAATACATAATTACACCACTGATTTTATCTGAGATTTTCAAAAAGACACATAAACTTTAACATCGACCTATTACCCACGATTCTTTTTTATTTCGTTGCAAACGCACCATTTTTCGCTGAATCTCAGTCACAACAAAGTGAGCGAAGACACGCGACAATCAGGTGCTGCCACGTGTCAACTACGTTTAATTTCATATTTTTTTTAATAAAATTTTTCTTTTTATTTAATTTAACACCCCACCCACCCCCTCTCCCCCGCGTCAGCAGCTCCCCTCAACCCCCACCCCCCGTCCAACACCCCCACCCCCATCAGCATCTCCCCCTAACCCCCTCCCACACTCCGTCAGCATGCATTCCCGTTCTTTTTTTTTTTTTTTTGGTTCAAATCACTTCAAAAAATAGTTTTATGATTGAATTGAAAGTTTTATGATTGAATTGAGTTTTAAAGATAGTTAAATGATATGATTTAATTGAAAAATGGAGCTTTAATAATATGATTTAAAAAAAAAAGCTTCAATGGAGAAGATTCAATGGTGACATTGTGTTGAAGAGCTTTAACGGTGTTGAAGAAGAAATGGTGGGTAGTTAAATGATATGATTTAGTTGTAAAATAGAGTTTTAATGAATGATTTAAAAAGAAAAAAAAAAAAAAAAAACTTCAATGGAATCTTTAATGGTGCATTGAGTTGAAGAAGAAAGAGTGGGTGGGATGGGGAGGCGGGGGGCGGAGAGTGGTAGGGATAATTTTATAAAAAATAAAAAAATAAAAAAAATTTACACGTGGCAGCTTTTGATTGGTCAAAAAAGTCAAATTCAAATCCTTTCACACGCCTGTAGCGCGTGTATACACGTAGAGGGTCAAAATAGTGTGTTTGCAACGGATTAAGTAAAAATCGTGAGGTAATAGATCGAATTCAAAGTTTAGATGTCTTTTTAAAAATCTCGGTCAATATCAGTGGGGTAATTATGTATTTACTGTTTCATTTTTATGAATGTAATCTCCTGACATGATACTAAACGTGTTGCATGGATCAATACTATCATCTAGTACTATCATCATTTATGGCTAGAATTAGCAGTATCTAATGTCATTCTTTTGCCTAGTTTTCTTTTCTCAATAAAAATGTGCATCCAGCAGAGTGTTTTTGCTATTGAATTCTATATAATATATTATGATTTTAGTTCTTCTAATATTAATTTAACAAATCATATTTAACCTTTAATTAATTGAAATATGTTTCTCAATATCCTTTATATGTACGGAAGTATGTTATATTTATAACATTTTTAGAACTATATATTCTACCAAATCTATAATCTATATTTATATCTATAATCTATAATCTATAATATATCAAAATTGTAAAGCTCCTTAGAAAAGTGATTTGAACTTTTTATCCTTTATCTTCACAATAAATAAAATTATCATTTCACTTATATTTTATTTAAGGATCTTCTTATTCTTATTAAATAAAGGTCAATTAGAAAAATAAAAACATAAAATTGAAAAAAGATCTAGAAAAGTAAAAAGCAAAAATGTGGGGAAAAAAAGCCTAAATCCTAATCCTAAAGTCACTTAAGGAAAACATTAAATAAATGTAATGTTTTTGACAAATAAAAACATAAAAACGTGGGGTAAAAAAAAAAAAGCAAAAACGTATGAATAAGGAAAAAAGAGTCCTAAAACCTAATAAACTTGAAAGTGGACCAAAAAAAAAAAAAATCACTAAACAGGTATGAAAAAAAAAACTTAAGGAAAAAAGTTCAATTTATAGGAAAAATTAAATATCTATTTTTAATATTAGGAAAATAATTAATTTTCCTTTTAGGTGCAGAATCTTTTTAAATAATAAATTCATATTGACTTATTACTTTACCTTATATAGAATTACCTTCATTAGCTACAAATTAAATTCTCTTTTTCAAAAGAAATTAAATTATAATTACACATGTTTATGATGTCAAATATTATATATAATATCTCACTCTTCATCCCACACCCTTGGCTGATTTAATTGTCGAACTCCAACTGTCACAACTGAGTCGTTAAGAAGAGTTTGATTTATGAAAGGTTAAATTATTTTTGATTTATGAATCATATTTTTGTGATTTGTATTTTTTATGTGCAACTTAGTTCTAATATTGTTGCATGCCCTCGTTATGTTAGTTTTCAAAAATTTATGATTTTTTTAATACAGGTGCATTAGATAGGAGGGTGTGGAGGTCATGAATTAGAGTAGAAGGTTAGTAGGTAGTTATACTTTGACTTGTTTTTTGACAGATTTAGGTTTAGTGGGAATCTGGCGGGAGTTTGAAAGCATTATGTCTGTCGTAATTTTAGCTTTATACATGTATTTTCTTACTGAAGTCTATTACCCTCTATTATATATCGTGTTTCAGTTACCACATTATTTCCTACATTATTTCTCTAAATGTTATCCATTATTTTTCTTACTAATTGACATGTTTTCTTCATTGTCATATTTTCTTTTCGTAATATTTTCTTAATATGGGATACTAACGTTGATATCTTCATTGCAGTAATTTCTTGAAGCAGAGCAAAGAATTACTTTATTGTTAGAAATTCTCACAAATCCTCCACCACATTGCGGCCTATATTTTTCAAGAACAATAAATTCTTCAGTTTCATTCGCCAATTTAAAACATATGTAAGTATCTTTTCAATTCTAATTCATATCTAATAATACTATATCAGTGTAAATTATGAATATTTATTGAGTCCGATCTCTCTATCCTGTAGAGGTAGTGATAAAGTGTGTATTCTATCATTCAAATACGCGATATATAATATTATATTGAAAATTATCTTGAGATTAAAGTCATTACTATTGAATCCTAATTTTGTAAGTTAGGTGAGGGCCTATTCGAAACAGTCTCTCTATCCCACAAAGATAATTATAAGGTATACACACATCAATAATTTCATTTATAAAGAGATATATTATAACATCTATCACGTTTATTTTTATCGTTTAAATGAATCTTGCATTTATTTCAAAGTCAATTTCTATATAAGTTCATATAATTTGTTATTTTCATACGATATTTATTCACATCATTTAAATAGATACAACATTTAAGTTAACATCTATTTGTATTTTTTAATTAGCTTATTTTTCCTATATAATTTTATTAATTGACGCGAGATACACGTACAAAACACGTAAACTAAACTAGTATGAAGTAATAGTAGAAGTTTATGTAACACATTGGTAATTAAGAAGTGAAAAAATTGATATTCGTGTTAAAATTAGTAAATATTCACAGGCAAATGAACTGAAAGTGCACGTTTTAATTAACTAAAGGTCAAATACGTGTTAGGGTTTTTTGTCCTGATTTTTTTATCAAAATTAAATTATACTTTTATTGAAAGAAAAAATAAAAATAATATTATAATTACTTTTACTTTTCCTAAAATGAAATTATAAAACTTTTTCATATTTGGCAAACCTATTTCTTGGAGGAAAGGTTTTGGAACTCTATAAATAGAAAACATCCCCCCTTCTCATACGATACCACAATAGCATCCACAATGTAGTCATTTAAGAGTTTTGTTTAGGGGGAGATTTTCTCCGAATAGATTTTATGTTTTTTTTTAATATTAATTTTTAATATGTAGGTCGTTTGACCAACCATATTAATAATATGTTTTTAGTATTATTTTTTTGTTTGTCATCTGATTTATCATCTCTATCGTTTGTAAACTTTAAGTTTCAACATGACGCTCTCTCGATTTTGAACCCAACAAGTGGTATCAGAGGCAGGTTCAAAGATCCGGTGATTTGGTGAAACGAGACTAAAGACATGTTCAAAGCAGTTTCAAATCAAGTTGCAGCCAACTTGACGATAATGAAGATTTTCTTATAAAAAAATAAAAATAAAAATAAAAATACTACATGTGGAGATGTCTTTCAATCATATTTTCAATAATCCTGCTGATAATCCATCTTTAAAACCAAAGTCAATTTTCAACCCATGTTTATGGGTTCCAACTTCCAACCCCTGCTTACTTTCAATGTTTGGGCTCCTTTCAACTCGTGCATATACTTTTAATGCATGAGCTCCACACTTAACCTGTGTTCACTTTCAATGCACAAGACTCCACTTTCAACCCTGCTTACTTATAATACAGGGCTTCAATAATATCAACATATGCTTTTATTTTTAATGCATAGGGCTTCAATTTTTAACACAATCATGATAAGCAGCGGCGATATATGAAGATCGTGTGACGAAGGAAATCAAAATTATTTTTTCAGAAAATCAAGCCAAAAAAAGAAGATTTGTTAGGATTTTTTGTCCTGATTTTCTTACCAAAATTAAGTTATACTTTTTTTTTGAAAGGAAAATAAAAGTAATACCATAATTATTTTTACTTTTCCTAAAAAGAAAATTATAAAACTTTTTCATATTTGGCAAACCTCTTTTTTGGAGGAAAGGTTTTGGAACTCTATAAATAGAATATCTCCCTTCTCATACGATAACACAATAGCATCCACAATGTAGTCATTTAAGAGTTTTGTTTAGGGAGAGATTTTCTCCGAATAGGTTTTATATTTTTTTTCAATATTAGTTTTTAATATGTAGGTCGTTTGACCAACCATATCAATAATATATTTTTAGTATTATATTTTTGTTTGTCATCTAATTTATCATCTCTATCATTTATAAATTTTAAACTTCCGCATGATTCTCTCTCGATTTAGAATCCAACAATATATGTTTGTCAAATATACCATGAATTCAATGTCAAGAAGAAAAAACTTAAAATTGAATTTATTTAGTTTAATTTTAAATCCGCCCTATCAAAAATTTACACGTGTGGGTCAAGCCAAATGGATTGATTAGGACTAATCAAAACAGACAATGAATTATTTTGTTTGTTGGGATGTGAGACTTGAGTGACACATTGTATTATGCCACTCGTGTAGTTTCTTGAAACAATCACATGCAATGCGCGTGACTCTTGTTCCTTCCCTAATACTCTCTCCGTTTCATAATAAATAAATTATTAGATTTTAACACACAAATTAAGAAAAAAATACTAAATATATAAATTTAACATAACTTTTCATTTTTATCCTAAAAAGGAAAAAAACTGACCTTGTAATACTTATTCAAAAGTTAATTAGTTGTCAAATCATAAGAATAAATTTGAAAAAAAATTAGTGATTCACTTATTTTAAAACATCAATAAATATCTCAATAATTTACTTATTTTAAAACGGAGGAAGTACAAATTTGAAAATAATATAACATGAGATATTCGATATTATTTAATTGGAAGGGGGACAATATTGTCGAGTTCATTTCTTGCAACCTTAGTAATGTCATCTTTCTTTGTGCTGTAACTTGTAAGTGATGCAGCCATTACATAAATTCTATTTTATTTTATTTATGGGACCAAAACATTAGCCAAATTAAACAAGAATATAGTTTCCCTTGCCCATATTGGGAACATATGTCTCCTCATTTTATTACTCATCCAATTTATGTGATATGTATACTTTAATTTTTTCTGTTATTAAACATAATTTTTTAAGTTGAAGATTATGAATTTTCTTTTTAATTTCAATTAGGTAGAGATAAGATTTACATACATCTATGCTTTCTAAATCTCACTTATAAAATCACGTAAGATATGTTATTATTGTTGTGTATGAAAATATTTAAAAAAAATTAAAACAAAATTGACGTATTTAGAGTATATAAAAGATACTATAAGTAGCAACAATTAACAATTTAAAATATTTGTACGTCATGTAAAAAGGACTATATACCTGTCGATGTGAGCTTGTTTACGGCGTCAGTCCCAAATTTGAATAAAAGAGAAGGATTAGGTAAGCCAACAAACATCTTAAGATTTGTTAATTTACGATGAATCTTGTGATACAGAAATTGATTATGGTGTTTAAAAGGCATATAAAAATTATGACAAAAGAAAAAACTTGTTTGACTTAAAAGATTGTGATCGAACAACCAACAACAATAATAATAATATCATAATGTAATTTCATAAGTGGGGTCTTAAGAAGATAGAATATAAGCTCAGAAGATAAAGACGTTATTTTCAATAAACCCTCAACTTAACTGATACCATTTCGGTCAAACAATATTTTTATGAAATTATCTTTATGGGACCAAACATAAACGAAACAAGAATTTTCCATTGCCCATATTGGGAACATATGTCTCCTAATTATTTTATTATTCTTATTCTATCTACTTTTTCGTATGGTTGTTAAGACATGAAGACACATCCTTGTTTCTTCCATGATCCTTACTTCAAATTAATAATCATGCATTGTTTTATTAATCCAAGAGTATATTAATTAGCTTCATGCATGCATGTAAACATAATTAAATAGATTTGTTTATTCATAATTATTGATCGTCTCGTTTTAATTTTCGATGGTCTGAGGTTTTTGCTTTTTTGGATAAAATCGTTTAGATTAACAAGAAATGGGATTAGCTAGGGAGGGAGTATAGTTGGGGGTTTTGGGAATCTTATGTTCAAGTCTTCAAGATGCGGATCCATTATTTAAATTAAATAGTAACGACAACCTTTGAATTATTTAGCATTTAACGCACGATATTTGTAAAATTATAGATTCAAATATGACATTTATTGATATATATTTGTATATTATGTTGATTATTCGTATAGAAAATATTGGATTCGTGTATAATCCTAAATAGTTAGGTTTAGAGTTTGAGGATTACACAAGAAGATTAATAGGTAGAGTGTTGTCGCACATTATCAGAGGCGGATCCAGGATTCGGACTCTTTGGATGCCAAGTAAATTTATTGACAGAGGCGGAGTTACCTTTTCGATGAAGGGTGGTCAGATGCACATCCTTCGTCGGAAAATTATGTGGTGAATAGAGGTTAAATGTTAATCATAATGAGTGTATATTTAATTTTACACACTCTTAACATAGCTGGGAATAAAATTTGCACATCCTTCGCTGAATTTCTGATTCCACCACTGCTTATTGATTAAATTAATCAAATTATTCATTTTTTGATATATAGGACAATTAACCAAAAAATTCATTAAAAAAATAATAATAATAAAATGACAAAACTTGATCTTTCAATAATATTACTGATATCATAATATAATATTCATAATTCATTTAAATGATAGAATATACGTTGTTGCCCTGTTTTAGTCAACAATACTTCACAGAAAATAATTTTAAAAAACATATGCTGCAAACCAGGATTGAACACGGCCTATGGACAATAAAAGTGTTGCTTTGCCACTTGCACTAGATAGTGCTTTGGTATTATGGATGATAAATTTAATATTTGACTATATTAGTATATAAATATACCTATATACATAGAGTTTTCATCGAAGTTTACGGGTGGCATGTCATCCCACGCCAATGGATCTGCCAATGAATAGATCCGCCCCTACACATTATATATAGGAGAAATAGAGGCACCCTTTTCCTCTCCTCTTTTCTCTTTATTTGTAGACAAGTGCAGTCACGTAGTCTCTTATTCTTATCCCATTTTTCTTGCCATCCTGCTTTTGAAACATTTATTTTAAGTAAAAGTCAATTTAATTAAAAATGATTTTTTCTATTTAACGAAGACAAAAATAAAACTCTAGTTAAATTTTTCTGATGCCATTTGAATTAGTTAGGCAAGTAAATAGTACGAGGTATAATATACTAGTACTCTTTTCGTTTGTTTTTATTTTTTGCTTTTTGATATGACATATTCATTAAGAAAATAATTATGATATGACTATTTTATCATACTATCTTTATTAGTTGATGTTTAGAGTAATTAATATGTTTTGAAAATGACTTAAAAAAATTAATTAATATTAAAAATAAAATAGTAAAAAATTATTATCTTATATTGATATATCAAAAATGATAAATAAATATAAAAATTTAATTAAAAAATAATAACAAATAATAGCGAGTGGACTAACTAATTTCTTAAGAAATGAATTGCATAAGTTCAAACTACAAAGACATGCAAAATGCATTGAATGGTTTTTATGACAAAGAAACACCCAAGTTCAAACTTCAAAGCATGTCTGGAGGAAGGAATACAAATTTACATGAATTGGGAACTTTAGTGGACCCTTCTTTTCTTTTGCCTTTCCCTTAAGCTTTTGAGAGTGTTTGTTAGAAGTCTGCATTTTATAGTATTTATTTTATTTTGAGATAATACACAAATATGATCATAAATTTGATATTAAATTATAATTTTAATCTTAAGTTTTGATAATGTACAAATATAATCTTTAATTAATTAAAACTGCACAAATATGACTTTCAATCCTACGTGGCAAAACACGTGTTCAACACGCAAAACTGGGTGCGTCCAGCTTAAAATCTAAGGACATAATACATAAATATAACCCTAAACTTGACACCAAATTATAACTTTGACCTTGAACTTTGATAGTGCACAAATATGACCTTTAACTATTCAAAACTGCACAAATATAACCTTTAAATGACTTTTCACTATTATTTTTTTATTACTTTCGGCTCAAAGATTAAAATGACATCTAATTTCTTTTGTCATTGCGAAAAAAGAGCAATATTGACGATTTATTAATTTGGTGGATTAGCCTCATACAAAAAAATCGCGTGGGTATGTATATATATTATAAAACAGAGAGTGAATTTAAGTTATATAATATATCTAAATATAATTTATTTAATTATTAAATTAAAGATGAAACTATACTAATAGTAAAAAAAATTATAGTTTTAATAAAACGTTATTAAATTAACATTATTAAGAATAGTAGTAGCAGTATATTAAATTAACGTTAACAAATTAACATTATTAAAATGTTATTAAAATAACGCAGGGGCGGACCTACGTGGTTGTCATGGGGTTCACCCGAACCCCCTCGGTAAAAAAATTACGTTATATATATAAGGTAGAAAATCTATATTTATGTACGTATATTAGTGTTGAACCACATGAAACAAGACAGTTAGATAACCCAGTGGTGTTATTTGCTCTTCTTAGGCGCTTCCTTCAGCCTACTGCGCGGGTTCGATTCCTAAATAAATAAATAAATAAATAATTATTAATAATAATAATAATAAAAAGCGGCGTCGTTTTAACACAAAAAATAAAACTTTGACAATGCACAAATATGACCTTTAACTATTCAAAACTGCACAAATATGACCTCCCTCCAAGTCAGCCTTTTTAACGACGTGGCACCGTGTGATTGGATTACCTTTCCACATAGGCGCGAGTGAAACTCACACATGGGGGTTGCAAAATCGGAGGTTATATTTGTTCAGGTTATGAATAGTTAAATGTATTATTTGTGCACTATCAAAGTTTAAGGTCAAAGTTATAATTTGATGTCAAGTTTAAGATCATATTTATGTATTATCTCTTTTATTTTTATCAAGAAGTACTAAATGCATTTTCCAACACTTAAACGATTTACAGTAATAAAGATAATATAAGAAAATTATTATATATTAATTACTTTTTAGAAAATATAGTAGATTAAAGAGGAATAAGTAATACATGGACGTAGATAGGGAATACTTCTTTTGAAATTGAGTAACTCAAATTTTACCATAAAAATTCATTTTGAGAAATAAAATATAATCTATCCGAGTCAATTTCATAGCAAGAACTCAAATTTGAGATTTTTAATAAAAATAAAGAAATTTATACTTTATTAATTCGATCAAACTTAATAGTCTTAGTCCAACCCTTGTATTGCTATAAATTTATTAAATATGAATAATACTAATTTAGAATCAGGAACATAAATGAAAAAGTCTCAAATTATAAGGTTCAAATTCTGATACTACCTTATAAAAAAAATAAAATTTCAAACTATAAAGTTCAAATTCTGATATGACCTCTGATGTTTAAAACACAAATCAATCGAATAAATAATTTTGATTAAACTCTATAATTTTATAAAACTCCTATTCAGTACATGCAAAAATAATTTAAACGCGTAAAAGTTTAAATTCATAAATTTTAAATTTTAATGTGACGTTATCGTAAATCTTTTAAACTTTATTTTTGGTAAGGAAGAAAGAAACACCACACATTTTTTTGCCTAGTATATACTCCTTCCGTCTTATTTTACTCGTCCTAAATTTTTTAATTTATTATCCCATTTTACTTATTCTTTTTTACTTATCAAGATAAGATAATTTTTTTTTCATTATACCCTTAATGTAATTGATTACTCCTTATTATTAACATTCTTAAAAAATATTGCAAAGAAGACTACCATTAAGAGTACACCATTAAGAATATAAGTAGTGATTTGGTATTAGTCATCCATCAATATTGAAACTAACAACAAGACACAATTAAAAAGGGTAAAATGATAAAATTACATTATCAATCATTATTTTCTTAATAACTGTATCATCTTAATTTAGAATGGATAAAATAGGACGGAGGGAGTAAGTGGGTAGGGGGAAATGACTCAGAAATCTAGGGTTTTGGCTGGTATTGGACTTTAATTTTGTTTGCTTTCACGCTCCCCCACAATGAGTGTAGTTTCATCGATATAAGTAGACAAATAGTATACTATTTATTTACTTTGTCAGTCTCTGTGTATGCACTAAATTCAGTAATCAATATACACTACTTCAAATAAAAAGATATAGGTATATAATAGGATAGACTGCGATATATATATAAATTTATCCGAACGCCAAAAATATATATAAAAGGATGTCTAAGTGTTGTAAATATTTACCAATTATGATTGACAAGCTAAATCAATTTTGGCCGCATTTAAATCTGTTGATCTAGTTGATGAAGACCAAATCATATTACTCTATTACCAGAAGTAGGCCATAATGAGGAAAATAGTTTCGGGATTGTGAGATTATTTTATCTCATATTTGGTTAATGAGATAAGTTAATAAAGGAATTACTTATCCCACCATTTGTGCCTTAGTGTTGAGATAAGTTATCTCATATATATGGTGGGATAATTAATCCCAGGATAATTAATTTCGGGATTAATTATTCCGAGATAACTTGTTCTCAACCAAACGACCCCGGTATGAACTAATAAAATGTTTCCTCTTTTTTCTCATGTTTTTTTGGTTTAAATATTTTTCAAATGAATTTATTTTCCTCAAATTTAAAGAAAATTACTTGCCTTCATAAAGTTAGAAGATCGTTTTTCAAAACTTCCTTTCAACCTCACCAGCAGACTCTTGAAATCAGACTCTTAGTCATGACCCTGACTACAGTCTTGACTCTCAATCCGAATTCCTGATTCTCAACCCTAATTTGAATCAGGTTGGATCCTCGGTCAGCGTCAAAAGTCAAGTCCCAGGTCGAGGTCGAGCGTTAGGACCCCATTCAGGGTTAGAAGTCCGATCGAGATCGGACTTTAAGTCTCGAGTCGGGGTCAGTCAGGGTCTCGGGTTGAAGTTGGAGTCGGTCAAGGTCTCGAGTTAGAGTTGGAGTCTTGAGTCAGACTCAATCGGGGTCTTAGGATAGGAGTCGATCAAGAATTGGGTTAGGGTTCGTGGTCCAGATTTTGATTTGGAGTCGGAATTGAGGTCTTGAGTGTAAGTTGGGTTCGATAGTCAGGATTGGGGTCGGTATTTAGGTCATGAGTTGGGGTCAAGAGTCAAGGTCGAGAATCAAGATTAGGATTATATTCTAAATCGGGAGTTGGTACCCGGGTTTGGAGTCAGGCAGGGATCGAGAGTCGAGGTCAAGGTCAGGTTTAGGCCTAAGTTAATAGTTAGGGTCGGGAGTCAGAAGTTGTGGTCGAGATCGAAAGTCAGGTTCGTCAAAAATAGGGATCAGGAGTTGGGGTCGGTTGGGGTCGATTGGGGTCTAGGTCGGGAGTTGTTAGGGTTTTTGCCCTGATTTTCTTACCAAATTTAAGTTTTAGTTTTCTTATAAGTAAAATAAAAGTAATACCATAATTACTTTTACTTATCCTGAAAGGAAAATATAAAACTTTTCCATATTTGGAAAACTTCTTTCTTGGAGGAATGATTTTGGAACTCTATAAATAGAAGACCCCCTTCTCATATCATAACACAATAGCATCCACAATGTAGTTGTTTAATAGTCTTTGTTTAGGGGGAGATTTTCTCCCAATAAATTTTAAGTTTTTCAATATTGTTTTTATTATGCAAGTCGTTTAACCACCTTATCAATAATATTTTTTAGTATTATATTTTTCTTTATTGTCTGATTTATTGTCTAATGATTTGCAAACTATAAGTTTCCGCATGACGCCCTCTCGATTTTGAACCCAACAAGTGGTATCAAAGCCAATGGTTCAAAGATCAGATGGTTCGATTGATGATAATTTAAGATCAAAGTTACAACAAATTTGATGATAATGAAGATATATGTCCAAAAACTATATATGGAGACGATTTTCAGTCATATTTTCAACAATCCTGCTGTTACATATTTGAAAATAAAGCTTACTTTTAACCCAACAAAGGGCTTCAATATTTTTAACCCGAAAAGGGGCTGATATATTTTAACGCCAAAAGGCTCAATTTTTAAAGTATGTCAAACAACAATGATTATCACTACTAGAAAACTGTAAATTACATAGGGATTTCACCTAGGGAATAATATCACAGGAAATACATGCGAATTTACCTATGAAAATATTAAATTCCTCAACATTAAAATATATTACCTGCGAACTATATATTTGCAACAAATTTCGCAGGTAAATTTGGCGTCATATTGTACAAATTTCGTACTTGCGATATTAGCTGGGGAAATATATTGGCGGGTATTTTATCTCTAGGTAAATCCGTAGGTATATGGACAAATATATATATTTTTTAAATCCGTAGAAAAATTTCCAGGTAATTTATCCTACAAGTTTACTTAGAGATATTTTAGTGGAAATTTATGTAATGGGTTTTATCACCTAGAAAATTGTTTGGCGACTTTGTGCTGCAAATTTTGCTGGGAATTTATTCTTGGAGATTTACTTGCGAATTATTACTTGCGACATTACCTGGGGAGATATATCGGCGGGTAGTTTATCTCTAGGTAAATCCATAGGTATATGGACAAATATATATATTTTTTAAATCCATAGAAAAATCTCAAGTAATTTATCCTACGAATTTACTTAGAGATATTTTGGTGGAAATTTATGTAATGAATTTTATTACCTAAGAAATTATTTGAGTATTTTGTGCTGCGAATTTTGCTGGGAATTTATTCATGAGGATTTACCTGCGAAATTATTACTTGCGGCATTACCTAAGAAAATGTATCGGTGGATATTTTACCTCTAGGTAAATCCGCAAGTATATGAAAAATATATATATATTTTAAATTCATAGAAAAATACCCAGGTAATTTATCCTACGAATTTACGTAGAGATATTTTGATAGAAATTTATGTAATAGATTTTATTACCTGGAAAATTATTTGGGGATTTTGTTCTGCGAATTTTACTGGTAATTTATTCTTGGGGATTTACCTGCAAAATTATTACTTGGAAAATTATTGGGGGATTGTGTTGCTACAAATTTAGCTGAAATTATTTCTTGGGGATTTACCTGCAAAATTATTACTTGGAAAATTATTGGGGGATTGTGTTGCTACAAATTTAGCTGAAATTATTTCTTGGGGATTTACCTACGAAATTATTACTTGAAAAATTATTGGGGGATTGTGTTGCTACAAATTTAGCTGAAACTATTTCTTGGGGATTTATGTAGGATTTTTGTGACTTGAAAATTTTAAATAGGAAAAGGATAAACTTGAAGAATAAAAAACATAAAATAAAAAGAAATTAGACATTAAGCCGGTGAACACGTATAATCAAGTAAAAGATGCTCAAGAAATTAAAATTAGTTTGTTGACATAGATGATATCACGGATGTATTCGAGCCGAATAAACCTTAGTTTGACTCGTTATGTTATCACCAAAAAATTAAAGAGGTGAAATTTCGTTGGCCTATGATAGGGTGAAAAATGACTCAGGGCTCAAATAGAGCATGTTTTTCTATTGATTAATTTAAATATAATTGTAAGGCATCATACTACGCACGTTAATAAAATATATCAATATAATATACATTTAGGAGTCGTTTGGTGTGAGATATAAGGTATAATAATTGCGAAATAAAATAAAAAATTAATTTATTTTACATTGAGTTGAAAGTATTAGGTAGTTTTAGAATTATATATATGATGAGATTAGGGGTGGGCATTCTGTTTGTTCGATTTGCTTGTTTAATATCGGTTCATCTTTTTAATTTTTGGATTGACGAAAATGATAGCCGTAATCAAACCAAAATAAATTCAATTCGATTTCTATAAATTTGGTTCAGTTATTTTGAATTTTTATTTCAATTTTGAAGATTAAAGTAGTGAGACTTTCTTTGTCATGACCGAGCATTTAAAATTTGTGATTTCTTTTTAGAAAAAGATATATTTTCTCAAAACTATTTTTCATTTCAAATATAAATAACTCAACATGGATGAAATAAAATGAAATAATGGGAAAACATTATTTATACTGAATATAATATATATATATATATATATATATATATATATAAATATAAAATTTATATTTATAATAAAATTTATATATTATTGTTATCATTGATTTCAAAGTAATATATTATGTGTCGTATTTTTAGTTACACAATTTATTCATAACTAATCTGAGAATAATTATATTATTTATTTTACTATAATTATTATTATTGTATTAATCCGAAACCTTAGTCAAATTAATTTTTCAATTTATTTATTCTCTAGTATGATTTTGCCAATTTGTAACAATTTTAGCCTAATTTTATCCAATTTATTACAATTCTAGCCCAAATTGTATCCAATTGAACCCAATTTCAAATTTCATTCAATTTTTTAACTAAACTCTTAATCTTTAGATCTCAACCGTCGATCAATATTTATTTATTATTATTATATTTATTTTTAATATTAATTTTATATAGTTACTATATTTATTAAATATCAACCTAATTCAATTTAATTTTCCTAATTTATTTAAATTCTAGCCATTTTATACTCAATTTGTGTCAATTGAGTTTAATTTGACTCAATCAAAATCCTCAATTCAATTTTTTTAACCCAATATCTAATCCCAATTTGACTCATCTCCTCAATTCTAATCTCAATCTTTCATCATATTTGATCAATGATCAATATTAAATTAATCTTCACTAATATTTTTCTTGAAATTGAACAGCTTCAAACTATTTTTCTTGAACCGAGGGTCTATTAGAAATAACCTGTCTACCTTAGCAGTATGGTCTGCATACACTATACCCTCCACGGATCCCAATTTGTGGGAATAAATAGGGTTAGTTGTGTTGACACCCAATTTTGACCTCCCAATACCCCACTTAGACTGCTATTTTAGCAAAATTATTAATTTTAAATATTGATATTTTCTACGCATTATTTTGATATCAAATAAATATTAACGTGTCGCATTCATGATTTGAAAATATATGATTTATTTTTATATTATTATTTTTTACATTACATAATATTTTACATAATTTTACTAATATTTACTAAATCATTTCTGCAATTATACATGCCCATAATTTACAAACATGCAATTATACATGCCCATAATTTACAAACATTGTGTATTTTTATTATTATTATTATTATTATTATTATTATTATTATTTCTATTATTATTACTATGTCTTTCCTACATTTATTAAATAACATCTTAAGTCAATTCAATTTGCCCAACTTATGTAATGTCTAGCCTAATTATTATTCAATTAATATCAATTTTAGTCAGAATTGATATTTATTTGAGCTGAATAAATCTTAGCTTGACTCAATTTTAAAAATACTTGTAAAGCTCACACGAGGTGATCAAGCAGCTGAATATGATATCAAAGAAGTATTTGAGCTGATCATCAATCTTAGCTTGACTCGTTATTGAGATCGAGAAATTAATGGTCATCAGCGACGGATAAGTAATTCAAGATTAACTAACACCTCTACCCAAATGCACGTAAAATAGGTGTCGTCGACATGTCTACTTCTTCACCTGCTTTAGTTACTCCGTGATTTTACTATATTACCCCCTAATTAATTATTATATATCATTTACATATAAAAAAAATATTTAATAAAAAATTAAATAGACATTTATAACATGTCTGCTTCAGCTGTTGTTGACACCTAATTTTGACCTCTTGATGCTCTCTAAGACTGTTATTTTATCAAAATTGTTTAATTTCAAATATTAATATTTTATACATTATTATTGTATAATATAATTAACGACGTGTCGCACCCATGATTTAAAAATATACAAATTATTTTTTTTTTTTTTTTTTATTATTTTTATAATTTATTAATTCAAATATAATATTTTATTTATTTATTTATTTATTTTACATAATTTTATTAATATTTATCATATGCACACTCACAATTTACAAATACATTTTTTAGTTTTCATTATTATTATTATTATTATTTATTTTTATTATAGTAATCCTTTTTTTTATTATTTGTTTATTTAATTTTCTCAACTTATTTATTTTTAACTTAATTTTGCCAATTTATGATAATTTTAGTCTAGATTTTGCCCACTTGAGTTTAATTTTAACTCTCCAATTCAATTATGGCCCAATTTTAAATATCTTGTAACTTTAAATCTCAGGCATAAATTAAATTGATCAATGACTGAGATTGATTCTTGTAACGCCCTGAAAATCTGCCCTGAGACGTCATACGGTGCTTAGGACCACAAGTGATCCCAAGCTAACCCTTCTATCGGCATAACTCATAAACAACTGAATGATATGCATAAATGGCTGAGTTTACTGTGCGAAAACATAATAATGGTGGAATCTGAGAAAAATACATTACTGATATAACTTTTACATTCTGATAAAGTCTGAAAGAGGGACTGAAAATACATAACTGACTCTAACTGACATCTGTGAAGCCTCTACTATACTGACTATAGATAGCTGAAACGCGACTCCAACTATCACTAATCAATACATGATAAAATAAAATACATAAATAACATCTAACTTAAGTCCCCGAAATAGGAGGACTCATCATCTGCTGGCTGGAATTTGTAAGCTGTCTGAATATGGTATGCGTGCTACAACTGAACTGATACCTACATTATGAGACAATATAGCATATAGACATATATGTGGATCGGTACTTTGAGGATGTACTGAGTACATGAGGGTGAAATGCATAAGTAAAACATAATATTATCATCATAATTTGTAAAACAATGCATGCTAAATGTAAAAGACTCACATAAGCTGGAATATCTGAAATACTGAAAATAATAATCATGAGAAACAAATCATACTTGTAAATCTAGTGAGCCATAACAATTAGTTCTAAAAGCTGTGTTAATACTCTGTCTTAAAATCATACTGTCTTAAGTGTAGAAAGGACTCACTTCTAAGTCTGAAATCTGAAAATTGAAATCTGTAACTCTTATCTTTCTATAAAGCATAATCTGAGTAAAAATTGTGAACCTTTACACTTAATCTTCTAAAATCTGGAAAATACCTTATCTTAGGGCTTAAAATCTTAAAATCATAACTTCCAAAACATATGATTTTATCTTATATCTTTAAATCAATAGACTGTTTAAGAGTGAGAGACATCTGTTGGGAGGTTCTTCTAACCGAAGTACACCATGTGAGCATCATGGAGCCCCACGTCTGGCCCCCGTTAGGTAGGGCTGTTCTACCCTTGCCATCGGAATAAAACTTCTATCTTAAGTGATCACAATCTGAGTCATCCACGTAGAAGTGGAAATAATCTGAATCCTATATTGGCATGTAGTTCTGGGATATGAAATCGTAGTAACCTACCCATCTCGGTGCTAAATACTACTCCCATTCTATGCTCAAAATCTTAAGAAATTCACTTCAAAAATAGCACAAGGGTTTACAAGAAAACCAATTATGCTTTTCTTTCTTTAAATCTCAAGTTATCTGAACAAAGTGGATTCTTATCTTAGCTTAGGACCAAAAGGTTAAATCTTTGTTAAAATCTATGAGTAATCTTATTTGAGGGTGCTCATAGCACAGATAATCTTGAAATAACAATCTTAAATTGGGGCTTAATGACCCATGCATCAATCTCATGTTAAAACATCTAAAAATTCATGCTTGATAATGTAAACACTTATAATTCATCATAAAATCTGGAAATTACTGCACAATGCATAGAAATATGAATAAAGTCATGTAATTCAACTTCTAAATCATGGAAAATCTCATAATCTTGCAAATAATGATAATAGGTATAAACCCTAACTTAAATTTCATGGAAAATCTCATAAATTGCAGTAAATTTGTAATTAAAATAAAGTTTTGGGCACAAGGATGAAAGAATTATCCTTGGTCAAACCCCACATTCCTTGATTGAAGATTGGATGAAGAATCTTGAAATATTGATTCCTAATTGAGTTCTTGAAGATGGGGTCTTGACTATCTTGTCTTGGGAATCTTCAATCTAAAGCTTTCTTGAAAAATCTATGGTGGAATTTGATTTTTTGGAGAAGGGGCTTTTGGTTTCTAAAGTTTTGCTTTTGAAGAGAATGGTGAATAGTAAGCAAGAATGCTTGAAAATATGATTAATCTTATGTTTAAGATGGATTGGGGCCTTGGGAATTGACCAAAATATCCTTTTTAAATTCCCAAACGAAACTGGAAAAAATGACCCAAAATTTTGATTTGGCTGGCCACCGCGACGCGCCACAATCGCGGTGGCTCACTGGAAAAGGACTAGTGGGAACTGGGCATTCTCCGTGATGCGAAACTATCGTGGTGCCCTATAGTTTTGCCATTTTGGCCACTGACGCGACGTGCCACTATCGCGTAGGCTTGCTGGAAATTGACAAATGTGAAATGGGACTCCTCCGCGGTGTGGTGGAATCACGGAGTCTCACTGGAATTTGTCAATTGCCAATTTGCTTACCTCCGCGATGCGCTGAGAGTCCAGGTGACACACTGTCAACTTAAAAATGTTATAACTCCTTCATCGAGTGTCGGATTTGGGCGAATTTGGTATCGATGGAAATCTTAGTCAATTTTCCACATAATAAAAAGTCGAAATCTTGAAAATTTCACATGAAATAAATTTTATTCATTTTGAAAGTTATCCTTTAACATTTTAGGAACGAATTTAAGCTAGAAAAGTTTGGGGTATTACAATTCTCTATCTCTTTACTTTTTAAAATACCAAAAACCAAACTCTAACCATTTTTTACCAACAACAACCGCTTTCTTCTCTCTCCCTACGCTCTTCTTTATCTCTCTAAACTCCACCATTACAGTCCCTCATTTCTTCTTCTCTGGTTAACCGCATCGCCGATGCTGCCACTACTCCGCCGCTTCTCCTCTCCCTCACCCCACCAATGACTCAACTAGTCGAGCTAACACCGCCGCCGCCGACCATCTCCCCTTCTTAAAAGCTTTGTTGCCGTCGCCACTGCACAGCAGCTACGCACTGATGGGCACACAATCACCGCTGCCCAGCCGTACTAACAAACCCATGCCGCCGCCACCTCTCATCCAGCGGGAAAACAACTGCTCTACACATTTCTGACAAAAATCAGTCCGATCGTCGGAGAACATGTAATCTTCAAGACGGATTCTTAAGAATGCGTCCAAGGTTTGGTTTCCTGTTTAATTTTTTAAGGTACCATCGTCTTATATTCCTTTTTCTTTTTGACATTTTCTTTAGATTTGAACGTGACGAAACTTGATTATGAATTTTTAGTTGATCCTTGCAATTTCATATGTCTATGTGCTTAGATTCACCTATACGAAAAATGCCTAGTTCTTGTGGGCTCGTATTAACATTATTTTAAAGTTTGTGATCGCTTTTTAGGGGTTTTGTTATTCCATTTGCTAGGCTAATTTTATAAATTCGTTGGTTGTGAATACCATGGCATGTCTATTCTTGTTATGTTATAAATTCTTTTCCTTTAATTGGTGAAAGAATGATGCTTCCTTTTTCTGTAATTATAGTATGCTTAGATGTGGTTTAACAGCCTGCTTAATTGAGTATTTTAAATTGCTTAGATGTGGTACGTTTAATGGTTTGACAGGTTTGACAACCTGCTTAATGACTTGAAATGTTTAGGTGTAGTTTCTTGAATTATGAAATAGTTACTTGTGTTTTGAACTAAGGTACTTGAAATGTGAACTTTTGTTTTGAATTTGGTAACGTGTGGTTACTTGATAAGTGAATTAACGACTTGAAAATATGTAAGTGTAGGTACTTGAAAGGTGATCTTGTGTTTTGAATTTACTAAAGTGTGGTCACTTGAGGAGTGACTTAGTGACTTGAAAATGTGTAAGTGTAGGTACTTGAAAGGTGAATTAGTAACTTGTGAAGTGAATTAGGGACTTAAAAATTATTTAAGTGTAGTTACTTGAATTATGAATTAGTGACTTGTGTTTTGAATTTAGGTACTTGAAAATTATGTTTAAGTGTGTTTTGACGGAATGTAGCATAGATGTATAGTTACTTGAAAATGATTAAGTATAGTGACTTGAAATGTGAATTAGTTAATTGAAAATAGTCAAGTGTAGTGATTTAAAATGTGCATTAGTGACTTGAAAATGTTATAAGTGTAGTGACTTGCAATGTAAATTAGTTATTTGAAAATGGTTAAGTGTAGTGACTTGAAGTGTGTAGTAGTGACTTGAAAATGGTCAAGTGTAGTTACTTGAAATGAGAATTAGTTACTTGAAAATGGTTAAGTGTAGTCATTTGAAATTGTGAACTTGTGACTTGACAATGATTAAGTGTAGTTACTTGAAATGTATACTTGTGATTTTAAAATGATTAAGTGTAGTGACTTGAAAAGTATACTAGTGACTTTAAAATGGTTTAAGTGTAGTCATTTAAAATTGTGAACTTGTGACTTGAAAATGATTAAGTGTAGTTACTTGAAATATATACTTGTGACTTTAAAATGGTGAAGTGTAGTGATTTGAAATGTGTACTTGTGACTAGAAAATGGTTAAGTGTAGTTACTTGAAATGTGAACTAAGTTACTTGAAATTATGAACTTATGACTTGAATATAATTAAATGTAGTATCTTGAAATGTATACTAGTGACTTTAAAATGATTAAGTGTAGTGACTTGAAATGTGTACTAGTGACTTGAAATGTGTACTAGTGACTTGCAAATAGTTAATTGTAGTTACTTGAAAATGGTTAAGTATAGTGACTTGAAATATGTACTAGTGACTTGAAAATGGTTAAGTGTAGTTACTTGAAAGTGGTTAAGTATAGTGACTTGAAATGAATGATTAAGTGTAGTGACTTGAAAATGATTAAGTATAGTTATTTGAAATGTGAAGTAGTTAGTTGAAAATGGTTAAGTATAATTATTTGAAATGTGAAGTAGTTACTTGAAAATGGTCAAGTAGAGTGACTTGAAATGTGAATTAATTATTTGAAAATGGTCAAGGGCAGTGACTTGAAATGTGTACTAGTGACTTGAAAATAGTTAAGTGTAGTGACTTGAAATGTGAATTAGTTACTTGAAAATGGTCAAGTGTAGTGACTTGAAAATGATTAAATGTAGTTACTTGAAAATGGTTAAGTATAGTGACTTAGAATGTCAGCTATTTGAAAATGGTTTGAGTGTAGAGACTTGAAATATGTACTAGTAACTTAAAATGTGAATAAGTTATTTAAAAATTATTAAGTGTAGTGACTTGAAAATGATTAAGTGTAGTTACTTGAAATTGCGAACTTGTGACTTGAAAATTGTTAAGTATAGTCACTTGAAATGTGTACTAATAACTTGAAAATAATAAAGTATAGTTACAAAATAAATATGTTTGGTAATATGTAAAGATATCTACTTTGAGAATTTTCCATTGAGTAACTCTTCTTGTATAATCCATTGCAGTGTACCTGACAATGTATAATCTATTGCAGTGTATCTTGTATAATTCATTTGACCGGGTTCGGAGTTTTAACAAATAAGAAAAGAGTTTTCTTCACATTAAGTGTTAAATACATGTCACCACTTGAACCTTTCCTCTTGTTCTCTTATTCTTCTAATTTCATCCTATGTTATCTTAATAGGACAAGTCATAAAAATAGTCACAATAATTTGAAAAATCAACTTGAGTTTATGATGCTTTATATGCTAATATATACATGTTTATATTTGTTGATTGTTATGATTTTATTTGATACTATAATGTCGTATAATTTATGCTAATAATGTATTTTTAGCACTTTTTATAGCCTTAATTAACATATTCTTATGCAGAATGAGTTTGAAAGAAAGAAACAAGAAATATTAACTGCTCAAAGTGCATCAATTGTGGAAGGAGGATGAGAAAGGAATTGAACTTGTTGATGAAGCATGTATACAAGAAATCATCTTCAAATGATGAACGTCCATCTCAAGAAGACAACCAAGCTTATGAGAATGAAAGTGGTTCTGACCCTGATGGTTGATAGTTTTATTGACGATTCAAGTTTGAAATATTTTATTTTGGACCATTTAAGAATCATACATTATTGATGTGGATGTTACGAATTATGTTTTTTTTGTTAGTTGTAGTGGTTTACATTAGACTTGTATTGAATAATATTTTTTGAGAATTATTGGAGGTTTTGAATAGATTTTTGACTAATTGTGAAATGTTTCTAGTAATTTACGTGTGAATTATTACTTGAAAATTTTCATGGGATGGACATGCTAAATATTCATGAATTTTTTTTGAGAAAATTTATTCTTGAGAATTTACTTGGGGCATTTCAAATGAATTTTCTTGCGAAATAGTTTCATAAATATCCGCAAGAAATTTTCTTTTGTTAATTAGGAATTTTCACCTCTAAATTTCCTTCGGATTTACTTGGGAATCTTCGTGGAGAATAATTTATGATTTTTTTCGTAAAAATCCGCAGGTAAAATCCCTTTTTATGATATTTTATCAAAAAATTCATGCTAAATTTTGATATTTAATCGCAAATAAATACGCAAATAACGTACCTGCAGATTTATTTCCGCAACTAAATTACCTAGAGATTTTATAAATCCGCAGGTAATGATTACTTGCGAATTTATTTTGCAGCTAAATTATCTAGGAATTTTATAAATCCGCAGGTAATAATTACCTACAAAGGTATTTCGTTTGGATTCTAATTGGAAAGAAAATTCGCAGGTAATCAAATTACTTGGGAATTTTACCACATTATCCCTATGAAAATCCAAGGTAATAAGCATTTTTCTTGTAGTATATGTGAAGAACGAAGATCATGCACAAGAAGAAGGAGGGTCATGAATATTTTGCAGAAAATCAAGCCAAAAAAGGGAGAGTTGTTAGGGTTTTTGCCTTGATTTTCTTACCAAATTTAAGTTTTACTTTTCTTAGAAGTAAAATAAAAGTAATACCATAATTACTTTTACTTTTCCTGAAAAAAAAATATAAAACTTTTCCATATTTGGCAAACCTCTTTCTTGGAGGAAAGGTTTTGGAACTCTATAAATAAAAGACCCCCTTCTCATACCATATCACAATAGCACCCACAATGTAGTCGTTTAAGAGTCTTTGTTTGGGGAGGGGGGGGGGGAATTTATCCCAATAGATTTTAAGTTTTTCAATATTATTTTTAATATGTAGGTCGTTTGACCAACCATATCAATAATATTTTTGAGTATTATATTTTTCTTTGTCGTCTTATTTATCATTTAATGATTTGCAAACTATAAGCTTTCGCATGACGCCCTCTCGATTTCGAACCCAACAGGAGTCAGTGTCAAGAGTTGAGATCTACAGTCAGTCTCAAGTCGAGGTCGATAATTGGGTTTCAAATCATGGGCTGGGGTCGAGAGTCGAG
The DNA here is from genome assembly GCA_030864215.1 of Capsicum pubescens. NCBI lineage: Eukaryota > Viridiplantae > Streptophyta > Magnoliopsida > Solanales > Solanaceae > Capsicum > Capsicum pubescens. The sequence continues at coordinate 86,173,607 of CM061544.1, read as the reverse complement.
TGTCGGGGTTGGATAATGCTAGGTCTCAATCGAGGTGAAGAGTCGCGTTTTGTGACGGATTGGCTATCGGGGTTTTAGATTATGGTTGAGTCCTGTGTCATTAGTACTTATCCGTATTATACCTAAATTATCTTTTTATTCACCAAAACTAGAATATAAGTAAGAAAATAAGTATTTTCTAAGAAAACATATTCTATGAAAATATTTTTGTTCATACCAAACCCAACCTTAGATTTTTTTTTTTTTTTTAATAATTGTGGTATTCGAGTCCATTTTATTGCACCTTGATTAATTTCATGAAATATTCGTCACATCTCACCAGCAGTCGTGGGTATCATGTAAGAAATTAAATGAGAAGAAATCATTTATGTATTTATCTTCCTAGATTTTGAACCTGAAGTCTCATTGTTTTCAACTTACTTTACTGACCAATACAATATTGGTGCACTTAGGGGTAGTTTGGTACATGAGATATCCTAGAGTTAAGTTTGGAATTAGATTTATATTGTGTTTGTTTGTCAAAAAAATAATTTACACCGTCAATTAAATACAATATAAATCTAATCCCAAACTTAATCCTAGAATTTTCCATCTTATTCCATTCAACTTGAAATAATTTTATCTCACTTTCTAGGTGGATAAATTAACCAAGAATAATAACTTTAAGACTATAGTATCGAGATAATTTAATTCGAATACCAAACGAGTCCTCAGACTTCAATTTTTCTTACCCGGAAAAGGTCAAGATAGTACCACCAAACTTTAATTCAAGGCAATTCCTTTCCCAAAAAAGTGAATACATGATCAAGTTGTGCAAGCTCAGCTTAGAACCAGAAAAAGAAGTAGCCAGGACAAGTTTGAACAATTTCTGACTGAATGAAATGTTGGATCAGAGAAAAATAAAGATAGGATTCAAAGATGGAAGAATTTAAGTTTATTTACATGCAATCTAAGAATTATTTACACACTCAAATCACTTAAAAAGAATGACTCAGCACATCGATAACCCTCTTAAGTTTAATAACAAGTTTTACTTGAACTCACAAATTATGATTTGTTCAAATTAAACGATTAAAAACATGATAAAGTATTTCTATTAGACACTTACTGATCAACTTTTAGAAAATTTTTTAATTCATATTCTCTATTATCAAGTGCCTATTATATAAATACGTTAGCTATTTAAAATATATTTTTATTTAATTATATGAACTATATATCCTCAATTGAAACATGTCTTGAAGTTTTTAAGACTTAGCTATCTTTCTTATCATCCACAATTACATATAGAAGCATTGAAACACAACATGTAGATAACAGATTCATATGAATTTAGTATTTTTAACACAAAGCATAAATTTATGTACAAAAATTTACTACTAAAATCCTAATAAATTTAATATTAAAAATCTTAGAAATTAAATTCATAAAATTTAAATTTTAATTCCATATATCAATATCTACCTTTTTTGGTTGACATTTTGAGTGTATAGGAGTTAACTCAAATCCAAAATTGGAAAGCATGCAATTACTTTCTTTGTAAAATGAAAATTGTTACCCTTATAAGGGGGAAAATAAAATGCATGCACGCGCACCAAGTGCGTGTACAATTTAGCAACACATTAAATAATAAAGGACTTATTGTCTGCCCATAAAGGGATTCTAAGTGTTCCATTTGGGTCGGCTAAAAGTATAGCAATGATGTAGACATACTTGAGAAACTCTTGCCCCTTCTTCACTTCTTTGTCTAGTTTCCCCCCATCCCTCCATGTCCCCTTGGGGTGTGGGGTGTGGGGGTGAGCGGGTGAACTTACATGTAATTATACAAATACACACAAAACTCCTATATATATGTATATATGTTTGTGAGTTTGTATCAGCTAGTATTTATTTCTTAACAAGGATCCTCAAGAGTCGAGACTAAGCTAAGTGTCTCAAGAAGTCGGATAATATGATGGAGCTACAATTGGGGCTAGCACTTTGTGGCAATTCAGCAAAAGGGTATAATCTTGATGACTTCAAAATTGGATCGTTGTGTGGGAATTTCAATTTGAACAACAATATCATGAAAGGTAGCTCAAGTGAAATTCTTGATGTTCAAGATGAAAATAATGTCCAAGTTCTTCAGACTCTGCCTTTGCTTGTTTGGGACAAAGATCATGCTGATGGTCACAATGAATCACAAAGGTATAATATAATTTTAAAAAATTTACTTGCATTTCTTTTACTTCTAGTCAAAATATGAATTTTGAACCCGTATGGCTCGTTTGGTAAGTAGATTTATATCATGTATGTTTGGTCGATGGTATAAATTTATTTCGCGTTTAATTTATATCTTATATCAAACTTGACTGTGAAATATTCTACCTTATGTCACGCACCAAAAGACCCATAAAGTATTATAGGTTGTGAACTATAAATCCTGAATTGAACTCTGATTATTAGTAATTATATTTTTGTTGTGTTAGTTTGTGAATATTTCAAGAAATGTTGACATTGTTTTGCATTTGATTGAAACAGAAAAGATGGGGATGAAAATGGGGTGGTGGGCTGGCCACCAGTTAATGCATTAAGGAAGAAGCTCTGCCACCAGAGCCGCCACCGCCCCTATGGCGGTGCAATGAACTACGTCACGGTGAAGAATGGTGGCGTTGGCGGCGGTGGCAGAGGATCAAATTGTTACAAGTATGTGAAAGTGAAAATGGAAGGAATTGGAATTGCAAGGAAAATTAACTTGAGTAATTTTCAATCTTATGGGACACTTACTCATACCTTAATTTCCATGTTTGGAAAAAGTGAGTATAATAAACTCTTAGCAAAATTTCTTGTTTTTTCTTTCCTGTTATTTCATTTTCCAAATTTGGATTTCTTTTGGTGTATAATTTTTTAGGTAATCTTGAATGTTATTTATTTCGATGTATAGATTAAATAATACAGTTCAAGCAAAAGTTTAAAGTAAATTATATATCCCATCAGAAACGAATAGGGATAAGATATGCATATATCATATTCTGTTTTGATCTTTATTTGTAGGATCACACTATATTATTATTGTCATAGTTAATACTATGTAGTCCAGAAATTGACGACTTATCCTTAAATTACTTTGACGTTAAACGTTCTCAAAATGGGAACTGTATCAAGTATGCATATAATATAGTAGAGGTTTGTTAGTATTTTAGTCTTTCTTCTCCTTTTGCGGTCTATTTGAAAAAAATTATATATTGTATTTCTTGGTCGTGAGTATTTGAACTGATTATTTGTTCAAAACTTGCTAAATTAATTGTTCTTTTTTATTTCAGGTAGAGAAAATGGTGATGCTTATAAACTTACTTATCAGGATAAAGAAGGTGATTGGCTTCTTGCTGGTGATGTACCATGGAGGTATATATGTCTAAAATTTTAACCATTTCTTTTTGTTATTTCAAGATTTTAATTATTTTTATTGTGAATTGTAAGTAATTTGGGAATTTGTGGTTTTTGCAGGACTTTTGTTGGATCAGTGCAGAGGCTAAAATTGATTAGAGATGAAGATTATTAATTAGTGGAATATATATTATCCCCCCTCTATACTATTTTAATGTCTATTTTATTTTTATCTTTTGATGTCTAGAAAGATGTAATCTCAAATAGAGTTTTTGATTATTATGTGTAGAAATTCTGAAGAACTAGCCTATGACATACTCTTAATTATAACCAAAAAAATATTGATATATATGATTTTAAATGCTACACATTTTCCCCTCAAGAAATTTTTGCATTCATATTTTCTGCTTAATGCATTTAGTACAACCATAATATTGAGAGTTCAGACAATGTTCAACCATAATATTGAATAAGTTGTTTGAAGAGTATGTATTAAAAGATGGTATACTCATAAATTTTCTTACAATCTTTTCAAAGTGTGTAATTGAAATTTTGAATAACATGTTTGAAGAGTCTATATGTGAGTGTCCATTATTAAATTGTGAGTGACAAATAATTCGACGTTATCGTAGGGAGTTCTTTTTTATTTAACAAATGGATCAACATCATTTTCTCTCCCCAACTTTGTCTTAAAAATCAAACTCCCCCTTCAACTTTGAACAATAATCATACTGCCCCTTATCCTAATTGACTTTTTAAAATTTCTATTTTACCCTTTATCATCATTTTTTAATTCTTTTTTTTTTTAACTTCTTTAAAATCATCATATTTTCATTTTAAAAAAAAATTATATAACAAAATTTTCATAAAAACATAAACATTATTCATATAAAATTTTTTTCATAAAAACATAAACATTATCTTCTAGGAAAAAAAAGTAAGAAATACTAATTAAATATATAAGTTAATGATGATCTTTACGAAGTAAATTAGCATGATAAGAAAATTAGTTTTATTAATAATAATCAAAACTATAATATTTATTTTACAAGTGAAAATAATAATTAATACTAATTTTATAAATATATTTCAACGCAGAAAATACAAACAATAAATAAAAGAGATAAACCTCTAGTATCATCCCGAACTATGGTCAAAATTGTTACGACACACTCCAACTTCACAGGGGTCCTATTATCCCTTGAACTCAAATTTAGCGTATTTTTATCATTTTTTTGTGCTAATGTGACACCTTTATTACATAAAATGGAGCCCACATCAAAGGTGTCACGCCATCTAAAATGATTGACAAAAGGTATCACGTTAGCTAAAAAGATTGACAAAAATACGCTAAAATTTAGTTTAAGGGGTAATAGGACCCCCGTGAAGTTGACGTGTGTCGTAGCAAATTTGGTCATGGATTGAGAAACTAGATGCTTTTCTCAAATAAAAATAAGGTTAAATTTTAAAGATTATATTTATTTATATAAATTATACAATATGTAATACTCTATTAATGACAATCACAACTTATTTACTGATATAAATAATAAATAATATCGCTTCTTATCGCTTGATCCTCATACTAAAAATAGATGTTTTAATTTATCTGCTCAATTTGAGAAACTAAGAGAATTGTACTATGTTTTTTTTCTACGCTTTAGTGTTAAATAACTATATAAAGTAATAGTATAGACAAATTTAAAGTTTCAAATTATCATTAATAAGGTTAATTTAGCAAAATATACCTTGAAGTAAATTTTTCTCAAGGATTGTGTTATATCAACAAAAAGTTACGTAATATGAAACAAATTTAGTAAGAGAGTGATAAAACACGAAAATATACGTACATGCATGTACATACATATGTATTTGCTACGACACACGTCAACTTCACAAGGTCCCTATTACCCCTTAAACTAAATTTTAGCGTATTTTGTCAATTCTTTTAGCTAACGTGATACCTTTTGTCAATCATTTTAGATGGCGTGACACCTTTGATGTGGGCTCCATTTTATGTAATAAAGGTGTCACATTAGCACAAAAAAATGATAAAAATACGCTAAATTTGAGTTCAGGGGATAATAGGATCCCTGTGAAGTTAAAGTGTGTTGTAACAACTTTGATCATAGTTCGGGGTGGTACTAGAGGCTTATCTCTTTCATTTATTGTTTGTATTTTCTGCATTGAAATATGTTTATAAAATTAGTAGTACTTATTATTTTCACTTGTTAAAATAAGTATTATAGTTTTGATTATTATTAATAAAACTAATTTTCTTGTTATGCTAATTTACTTCATAAAGATCATCATTAGCTTATATATTTCTTACTTTCTTTTTCTAGAAGATAATGTTTATGTTTTTATGAAAAAAAAATTATATGATTTTTTTTTAAAATGAAAATATGATGATTTTAAAGAAGTTAAAAAAAGGAATAAAAAAATTGATGATAAAGGGTAAAATAGAAATTTTAAAAAGTCAATTAGGATAAAGGGAGAGTATGATTATTGTTCAAAGTTGAGGGGGGAGATTGATTTTTAAGACAAAGTTGGGGAGGAAAAATGATTTTGACCCAATTAAAATTAATTGGATCAGTAAGGAGTTATTTTTCATTTAACAAATCTTTCATGGTATAAATTTAAATAAGGAGTTATTTTTCATTTAACAAATCTTTCATGGTATAAATTTAAATTAATTGAATCAGTAAATTTCAAATACTAAAGAAAACAAATGGTTAAACAATGAAAGTCGACACGTTCAATATTCAGGGTGTGTTTTGTATGATGGAAAATGTTTTCCTGGAAAATAAATTGGTTTTCTACTTATTTTCTCATGTTTGGTTGGTGAGTGGAAAATATTTTTCGAAAAATATTTTATGGTGTTTGATGGTAAGTAGAGACTATTTTTTAGAAAAATATTTTCTAGTATTTGATTGGTGAGTGAAGAAATATTTTTTTAGAAAATACTACTAACTGTTAACTAGTATATCAGTGCCTCTAGCAACTCAACACTTTGTAAGAACTAATTTAAGCATAACAAATAATATCAATATCGAATACTAAAATATTACAATCACTAAATTTAAGCAACTATTAATTAGCAAATATAGGAGACACTTTTTAATATTTTGTCAGGACAATCTCAAGATACTACAATCAATAAAAATATAATGGAACGACAAACTTATTCAACCTCGTGAAACAAGTTACATCGATGACAAAATGAAATATGCAATTAGCAAAAGTAACATAGGTAAGTAGGGGTGTGCATCGGTCGGTTCAGTTCGATTTTACATATTATCGGTTCGGTTTATCGATTTTCGGTTTTTAAATATGCTAAACCAATAACCAAACTAATAAGATATTTTTTATCAGTTTTCGGTTTATAGGTTTTTAGTCCTTAACGATTCGGTTTAACCGATAAGAAAATACTCATAAAATAGAAATAGTAGTAACTAACATGAAAAATAATCGAATCTTAGTTGCAAACAAAAATCCTACATAATGTGTTTTAATTTACAAGAATCTTCAAGTTTGAACTAAATGTTGTTAGGAGAAATTAAGAGTTTGTATAATTGAAATAATAAGTTTGTTAATTTGTAGAGATTAAAGAGAAATTAAGAGAAATATCTAATAAGTCATATATATATATATATATATATATATATATATATATATATATATATATATATATATATATATTCTTATTGGGTTATCGGTTTACCCAATAATCCAATAAGAAAAAATCGAACCGAACCAATAACCCAATAATTTTTTTTATAAAACCATTAAAAAATCGTTAACCCAATAACAATAAACCAATAACATTTTTATCGGTTTGGTTTATTGGTCGGTTCAATTTTTGCACATTCCTATAGGTAAGTTTTCCTCTATGCATATGAAAATAACAATACATTCAACGAACATTGAAAATGAAAAAAATTCGGGCTTCACTATTTTTTATTTCAAGCAGTGAAAAATTGAAGCAAAACACAGTGAAAAATATTTTTGAGTAACGTAAATTTTTGAGAAATGTGAATTTTTTGAGTCATGTGAATATGAGTGTTGTTGGGGTGGGGAAGAGGAGTGGGGGTGGGGTCATAAGTCACATTTGTCATTTTCTAAAAAATGACTTTCCTTGGCCATGAGGGGAGTCATTTTTCCTCAAAGTGAGGAAAATAAGTTGTTGTGGAAAATATTTTTCAAACATTTTATTGCACCCAAACAAGAGAAAATAAGAAACATTTTTCATCATACCAAACACACTATCAGTGTCATTTTCCTTAGGACAATTTTAGGTGATTAACCTCTAGGTAATCTGTTATAAACGTAGCTGGTTTTGGTTAAAGTTATAATAATGTGAACGCAATTACTTATTTTCTTAAAAGAAATCTAGTAATCACGGGATTTATTATTTGTATAAATAACATAAATATCAACCTTTTTGGAAGTAATTATTTTCTCTCCCACTTTTTTAATCACATTACTCTCTCTCTGTTAATATACATAACATAACCGACATATACATAGCATTCTGGGTATATGTTGGGATTTTTATAATATGTTAAGGGAGTTGGAATTTTTTGTAATATTGGAAACATAAGTTATGTCTTTGTGTAATTTTTAGTTATTTTTTTGGTAAGTTACATATTCGACAATCGGCAAATAATAATTATATTCCCAAAGCAAATAATTATTATTATCTATTCACAATGAATATTTTATGTAAATTATATATTAATATACAAAAAAAATGTTGGTTATTGTTTTGGTGAGCGGTTATGTATATATGTTAGGAAAAAATACATAAAGTAACATATTTAAGTATTAAATTATAAAAAATAACAACAGTTTTATCAAATTACATTTTGTAGCATATGTATTTGTATTTTTGTAGCAACAGTTTACAAAAATATAAAATACATATCGATCATAAGGGCAGTAAAAATCATATGTATTTGTATTTTTGTAGCAACAGTCTGCAAAAATACAAAATACAACTTGTTATATTATGTAATTATGAAGCTGCTGCTATGAAACTCATAATTAAGGGGATAAATATGCTATTTCTGAATTTTACCCTATATGTTATTTGGGTCCGTAATTCGAAGTAGAATTTCCCAAACTAAGTTATTTAAGGTAGGTGAAACCATAAAAAAAGTGATTACAATTGGATCATCACACTAATGGGCTGGCTGTCTACCAATCACTACAAACCCAATTCCTCAATTGATGCAGTTCACAGCCCATTTTCTTCAGCCCAATGAGCCTCTACATTTTACTTCTAACAAGTATGAAATTACGTTCAATAACCTTTGAAACGAGTGGTTTTGAACTTTTGACTACCCTTGCTCTATCAACAAATTTTCAAGGTGCTTTTAAAAAAGGAAAAACTACACAAACTAGCGTATCTAAGACATTAATTACAATTAATCTAATAGTTTTTTAAAATTACAACTAATAGCAAAAGTAGCAATATTTTAACTTTTTTATTCAGAAGCGCGTGACTTTAACCATTACCCACTTTTCACGCCACTTTACCTGTATATTACCCTATTATCATGCAAATTTATCAATTTCAATTCCTCCTAATATCTTCTTCGGCTATTTTTTTTTTCAAATTCTATTTTTTTCTCTCCAATTCTTGATAAACATTGTCTCCATCTGTTAAGGTAAGTTGATTTTACAGTTAATGCATGTTATTTTTTTCATATAACTTTTTTTTGTAATTTATTTTCGGCATTATTTTTCCACATTCTTCTGCAATTTTTTTTTTATTATTGTGTGTTGAACGTGAAACTTAACAGATCCAGTATTGAAAACCTATGGTTTGTCTTCGGTCTTCATACTCAGGATAGTGCATGGTTTCGGCTGACAAGCAGGTAAAATTGTGCCACTTTGATTGTTAATACTTAGTGCAGTTTTCTTCTTATCAGAAATAGTTGCTTACACAGAGGAAGTGCTTTTGGATGTTCTTCTTTGTAATTCTTTCTTAGGTGGTTTTTGGGATTGTCCAACAGCTTTTCTGGTTTATTTTTGTCCTATTTTGTTTGGGGGTGGGGTTGGAGGACGTAGTCTCCTTTTATGATCTTGGGCAATCCTCACCTCATGAGTGAATTGGACTCCTAGTTGCCCTCTCGAATTCATGTTAAGTTAGATGTATTCCACCGATGAATTGTAGTAGTTCCGTCTCATCTTTTCATATAATTTATATTTTTTTAATTTTTTATATTGTTTTCTTCTTCATTTTTTATTTTGGTGTTTTGTATTTTTTTGGTGTTTTTCCAGCCAAGGAATGTCATTTTCGGCGATGGGTGGGTTGGTGGCTTCGATTGGACTCGTCGATTTCGACGTTTCTGATGGATTTTCAACGGAGGGAGGGTATATCCGACGGATTTCATCGTGACAGTGACTGGCAACGACATTAATTGTGTTTTATCGGCGAGTATTAGCCAGAACAGATCACAGGGTTAAATTTTAGTCAGTGGTTTGCTAATTTTGCAGATCCGGTGAGGGACGGGCTTGACCATTATTTTTATGGATTTTTCGGTGATGTGGTAGCGGCGGATCGGTATATTCCGGCGAGATTTCTATAAAATATAATTTTTACAGTATAAATATGTATTTATATTTGGTAATGATAAGATTTGTATTTGATACTAATAAGATTTGTATTTGTTACAGTGTAAATATGTATTTGTATTTGGTATTGTAAGATTTGTATTTGTTACGGTATAGATATGTACTTTTTTATTTGTAATCTTATATTTTATTAACAATATGTTCATATATGTATTTTTGTCTTTATAATGTGAAGATATGTATCTGTTAAATTTAAGATATGTATTTGTATTTTAGGGATTACATAAGATGTATTTGTTACAGTATAGATATATATTTGTATTTATAGGGATTGTGGTTTATATATGATGACATATGCAGAGTGTCTTACTTTTGATAAATGTGTTCCAAATGTTGACTTTGATTCAGATCTTCATCGCATGATATATGCTTCAATATTGTGGCATTATGGTTCGAGGAAAGAAGAAGAGAAGGCACAAAGTGATGATGAAGCACCAATGAGGCCTTGTATGAAAATTGGGATAACAAAAGATACTGAAGTGCATGATATTTGACGTTTATTTTGAATTAGTTGTATTTGACAACAGTTAACTTTAGGTGGATGAACATTTAGTTGAATATTTCTTAGGATTCATATGTTACTTTAATGTTGAAAATTGACATTTTAATATTTATTTGATGTGATATTTAGATTTTTGATGTTTAAACTATAAAATAGAATTTTTCGTGGTTAGTTTATGTTACTGTTATGCATATGTCGGTATGAATATATGGTTTCTGGTTTTGAATATATTTTTGAGTAATTAATATGCATATTCCAGTTACTATATGTATTTTTTATATATGCATTTGTATTTTTTATTTTATGCATATGTATTTTGAGTAATGCATACGTATTTTAAGTAATGCATGTATTTTTTTTTCCAGATATGCATATGTATATATTATTAACGCATATGTATTTATGCATAATGCATATGTATATATGAATATTGCACATGTTTTTTACAAGTCTAAATATATATTTTCTGCTATGGATATATATATATATATATATATATATATATATATATATATATATATATATATATATATACATTTGTCTGAATATGTATTTTTTGGCTATGCATATGTATATGTATTTGTCCATTTTAACACATATGTATTTAAGTAGATATGAATATGTGTTTATGAGTTATCCATAGATTTTTTTCAATTATGCGTATATATCTATGAATAATGCATATTTATGTATGATTAATGCATACATTTTAAAAAAAAAATATATGTATTTAAAGTTTTGATTACGTAATTGATATGTCTTTATATGTATTTTTTAATTCTTTTTGTTTATTACATAAAGTTATGTTAACTTATTCTTAGTTTTTATAGATGGGCATAGGTACTTAATAGATTCTCATATGTATTATTTCAGATTAAAAATTTAGTAAGTGTGGCTTCCAGTTTTTCAGATATAAATCAATGATGTTACATGTCTTGTACAATATATTCATAATGAATTAAGTTAAGCAAGTTCAGTAAAAAGTTGCTACAATTTAACTATAACAAGTTCAATAACATCAAACATTTATCAAAATTTAGAATCATATAATTATCAGTGAAAAAATGAAGCAATTATTTTTTGACATAATGCTACATCATGAACAGATCAACATTTAGACTATAACTGCAACATTTAAACTATATAACAATATTATTGTACATTTTTTCATAGACGCCACATACATGCATAATGTGGTATATCATTCTACACACTACCAACAACTTTTATGATGCTTGCATTACGATCAAAAACTACACACATATGTTTTCTTTCACCGTATTCTTTCTTCAAATTCTTAAAGAACCAAGTCCAAGATGCCTCATTTTCAGAATCAAGTACACCATATGCCAAAGAAAATATATGTCCTGCATATTGAAAAAATACATATAAGAATACATGATTTTTACACATATAATACTGCATATGTATATTATAAATACATACAGCTGGAAACATATGAAACTGCTAGTGACCACATTAACATACTGCATATATATATATTATAAATACATATAGCTGGAAACATATGTAATCTTCATAATGTTGTTCATATGTCCATCTACAAAAGTGTTTAACAAGAACAAGTACGCTTCCCATTGTCAATCTCCAGAACACAAAAAAATAGTAAAAATAAAATTAAATATCAAATACGTACTATATACAACAACTAATTCGTATATATAAAACTGCAAAACAAATTCCAATGAAAAAAAAAACTTTTATTCGAATACTATAACATTAAATTAAATTAATCAAACTCTGTAAAATAATTGCAACATTTGAACTATAACAAATTAACAAGTTCAAAATTTAGAATGACATAATTCTCAATGAAAAAATTCAGCAATTGTTTTTTGACTAAAAACATTATCAAACTTATCATTTATTGTATTTCCTACATGAACGCCTATTGTGACCTTTAAACCCACATGAACTACAATAATTTTTTTTTCTTTCTGAACATATCTCTTCCTGATTTACCACAAACAATGCATCATGTTACTTTCTAAAAAAAATTCACATTATCCCATAAATGCCACATACATGCATAATGTGGTACATTATTGTAGACATCAACAAAAACTTTTATGATGCTTGCATTACGATCGAAAACTATGCACATATGTTTTGTTTCACCATATGCTTCATCCAAATTCCAGATTATCAAAGAATCAAGTCCAAGATGCATTATTTTTAAAATCTAATACATCATATACTGATAAAAATATATGGGATGAGCATGAAAAAAATACATATAAGAGTACATGATTTATACACATAAAATACTGCATATGTATATTATAAATACATACAGCTGTAAACATATGTAACTGTTAGTGAACACATAAACATAATGCATAGCTATAATATATATACATATAGATGGAGCCATATCTAACTCCTAGTGAACACAAAAAAAGATTGCATATGTATATTATAAATACATATAGCTTGACATGTATGTAACTGTCAGTGATTTCATAAACATACTACATATGTATAATATAAATACATATAGCTGGAAATATATAAAACAGACAGTAAACACATAAATAGACTGCATACGTATATTAAACACTTTTGCAGGTCAAATCTACATCAATGTGAGAAGCCAGTAGGGTGTAGAGTTAGTTATACGAAGCATTTATGCCTAACAATATCAATCATTGATGTAATCTTCATATTATGGGATCTATGAGTTTGGGTTTGTAACGCAATTAAGTGTTCAGGATTCTAACAGTGGTAGTAACTTCTTGGTAATCCCTCTGCTTTACACTTTATCTATTGGTTGCAAACAATAGGTCCTGCTTACTAGTGATTTGCTTGAACTAAGAAATCAACCCTAGTAAGAAGCGAATTATCAACAGGGACTTGGAAGCTACCAACCTTCCGTTTAATAATTAATGTTGTAGCAAGATTAATTAACCTGAGATAACATCCTGTTATGAAATATAAACTCCCTAAGTTCGAGAGAATTAGGTAGTTAAATGCTTAAGTAGGTCGAGAGACATTTAGGCATAAATTAGACAAGGATAATCTGTTGTTCCTATATACCAGAAGAATCTTGAATCGTTACTAGCGTCTGTTAAATCCCAACACCCATAGTGAACATAACTCTGTTTTTTCATAAACTCTTGATTACAAACACTGAAACTAAAGTGACCAACAATTATTTGCTAATCTCCAAAACCCTCATTTCTGAAAACCCCCATCTACATCAATGGTAGATGGACATCTACCAGAGTATTTAACAAGAACAAGGATACTTCCCATTATCAATTTCCAGAACACTAGAAAAACTAAAACTAAAATTAATTATCAAATACGTACTTTATACAATAAATATTTCGTATTTACAAAAATGCAAAATGAATTTCAACAAGCAGAATTTTTTTTTTTGAATACTAGTTATCATCGACTAAAATTTAAATTTATCGTATAACAATTGTATCTCAAATTTCAAATTAAATAATGATAACACTCAAACTACACCTCTCATGTGAGAATGTAAGCGATCGTTGTCAATATATAACCCAACTAGGTTGGGGTCGAATCCCACAGGGAATATGGTGTGAACTTAAGTCGTTTTCGATTTAATCAACTAATAGTTGGATGTTTCTTGAAATGGGGGTTTTGGAGATTAGAAAATAATTGTTGGTCACTTTAGTTTCAGTGTTTGTAATCAAGAGTTTATGAAAAATTAGAGTTATGTTCACTATGGGTGTTGGGATTTGACAGACGCTAGTAACGATTCAAGATTCTTGTGGTAGGTAGGAACAACAGATTATCCTTGTCGAATTTATGCCTAAATGTCTCTCGACCTACTTAAGCATTTAACTACCTAATTCTCTCAAACTTAGGGAGTTTATATTTCATAACAGGATATTATCTCAGGTTAATTAATCTTGCTATAACATTAATTATTAAACGGAAGGTTGGTAGCTTCCAAGTCTCTGTTGATAATTCGCTTCTTATTAGGGTTGATTTCTTAGTTCAAGCAAATCACAAATAAGTAGGTCCTATTGTTTGCAACCAATAGATAAAGTGTAAAGCAGGGGGATTACCAAGAAGTTACTACCACCGTTAGAATCCTGAACACTTAGTTGCGTTACAAACCCAAACCCATAGATCCCATAACTCAGGTTAAGGAGTTTAGCTACTCATACTGTAAAGAGCAATACAACTTGTTGAATTCATAATGCTATGGAATAATACTTACAGCAAAAGTGAATAGCAAAAGTTGTATCTCGGATTAAATTACAGTAGAAAAATCCCGAAAAATAATATGATAATCTCTCCAAAGCTAACTGTAAACTTGTATAAAAAACTAGAGAGCATACACGTGAAGTTCAAGTCCAGAATGTCGAGTACCATCCCCAAAGAAAACCCTAAACAATACTTTAAATAGTTCACCCTAATTATGGAAACAAAATCACAAAGTTTAGTAATTTCTCGGATAGGTGACGATATTTTGTGATGCCTTTTCAGGAGTCTGACGACTTATCACAGATGTCGTCAGCTCCTCTTCGCTTTTGACATTCGCTGCCTTAGGCTGACGATGAAGCATGACGGCCTATCAGATCTTTGACGACTTATCACAGATGTCGTTGATGATTTACTTCAGCTCTCATGTTCTGCCTTAGGCTAACGATGATCTTAACGACTTATCACAACTCTGACGGCTTATCACATGTCGTCGTCACTTCTTCCAGCTGAATCCCATTCTCTGTTTAAGGCTGATAATAAAGATGATAACTTATCAGAGTGCTGACGACTTATTAGGAATGTCGTTAGCCACACTTCTCTTCTATTTGCTTCATATTTCAACTCTCTTACTTCCATCATTGTTGGTTCTCTTACATCTTGACTTCCACTACAAAATCAAAGATAAAACAATAATAAACGATAAAAGTTGCTTAAGACTTTACAATTATTCTCAGTTAAAAGCCTCAAATGTGTTAGCATCTGCTCACACATCAACACCCTCAACTTAAAACAATTGCTTGTCCTTAAGCAAATAAAACACAACCAAAAGGATACAAAGTACATTTGGCAGTCAATCAGCTATATTATCTCAAAACCATCTTTACCTTCTCCAAGGTCAATTGATTCCAAATCAACTGTGTATGCTACTGAAGAACAACAATTAGACACACAAGAATCAAGATATGGCATCAATTCAGCAACAACAACCATGCATGTATCAAGCTTACACTATCTAAATAAGTTAGCAACGTAACCAATATGCCCTCACTACAAAGAAGTTCCACTTCACTTATATCAGACATTGCATATGTAACCATGGGGATAATTACCAGACACTCACTCTCAGAATGAAGTTCCAATCGATGTATGCCGAATACCATAGGCTTGCCCTTATTTTCATTACCAAGATTTTCAGACAGGTCAGCTAGGATCACTATAGGTCTTCTCTTTGGCTTGTAATGTAGGCTAGGGGTTGGTATGATACTCGATGATATTTAAAGTGACTAAACCTCCTTGACACTACACTAGCTTCGGGGGTCTCACTCATTTAATCTTTTTTATTCTTCTCTTTTCTTGATCACACTTATTCAGGATAGGTGCGGTTCTTTTCTACAATCACTTGTTTTTTTTCACAATTTTTCTTTTCTTGCTCTTTTCCACCGCACCCAGCTTTTATTCTTTTCTTTTACTCTACCTTTCTTCATACTCATTTTACATCACGCACCTCTATGATAGCCATCCTTAACTTAGGCCATTTTCCTAATTCAAGGTGCACAGTGTCCAAGAAGGACCAGGGCCAAAACAGGTTCATTATGATATAAAAATGGGACGGTGATAGGTATCATAAAAAGAAATAGGCTATTCAGGCTCAAAATTGGGATTAAGGGATATTATGCATACAGGAAAGGTCATTTAGGCTAAAGTGGGCTAATATAAAAAAGCCCTATGATCCTTTCCTAACCCCTATCCTTCAACCTAGGTAAGACTAACCGGGCAAGTTCTAAATCCAACATACAAAGGAAACTAAGTAAAATTTCACACGCACATGGCATACAAGTATATCACAAGTTACTACTTATCCAGTTCATGCAATTGTTTATCAATGGTTATCAAGATACTAGAACTAATACCATACAAAGATGAACAGTGGTCATAATTAGATGCAAATCACACAGTTAAAGAATTAGACCACTTGAGAGGTGTTCACAAAATAACAAAGCCATGTTAACTGCCTCAGGTACTTGTATTTCTCCTAGTCAACTACAAAATATTACAACAACAACTCACCCTACACCCTCAACTTAAAATCAAAGAAAAACTAAACTAAGGGTTAGGGTATACCAGGAGTAGATCAAGCACGGGGATCATGGGTCCTTGACCCTGCTGCTGCATCCTCAGCTGCCTTATATCCATCGGGAGTCCCCCTCTCCCCGTTCAGACATATCTGGTCTAGCAGTTGTTTGGAGGCCTACTAGTTGAGGCACCCACGTCTCTCGCTCGCAGGGCCTTCTCCCATTTTTCATTGTCAGCAAGTGACTTGATCATCACCTTTCTCGTCTCCTTTTTTTCAGCCTTCTTTCTTTCCCTCTTTGTTTTTATTTCTTCACCACTATTAGGCATTTCTCTCTTACCCTTACCTTTTTTTTTTTTTTCTTCATTGATTTCCCTGTGAGATCAAGCAATGGGATTTCACCCTCAGACTCATCAACAGCCGGATCTGCCGACACCATAAGTTGGTGTTGCTGTAATACCCCAATATCCGTCTTTACCTTGTCTAGGGATGCTCTAAATTATGCAAGGTCTGAGCCTGACATTTCTCTTACCCGTGTATTAAAATGATTTTCTAATTCATCAATTCGACCGGGAAAGGCTCGAAAGGGATCCAGTGTTACATTAATTCTCTTGTCTACCGCAGAGGTAAATTGCTTGGCAAAAAGTTGCAGCTGAGCCTCGTACCACTTGGCTTGTTTTGCCACTCTCCTGAAATTCAAAGGGTTGTAGGCAAATTCTGTGGTAGACACAACAGCTTAAGGATTTGTTTCATTTCTAGGCACTGAATCTGCTATTGCTGAGGAGGTCGGTGTTGCAGCCTCAGAATCCTACATTGCTACATTAGGTGCTGAGCTGGTACCTGTAACTGGTGGATCTGTTTTAACCCCTGCTCCTCTGTCAAGTGTCAGTCTCGGCTGATTTTTATCATATCATATGGGGTTGTGGGTCTTCTTGGTAAACAGTTCTTCGTCTAACCCTACAACCTTAGGTACATGGGCTGTCTTACATAACCTTATAATTAACCTTATAATTAGACAAGGGAAAGAATATGCCATGTCGGGCCTTGAGACTCGAATTTTTATCTCCTCAGCAATGGTCTCCCCGAATTTCAACTTGAGCTTAGCCACAAGACTTGCGACCAATATTGCTTTGTCGTCTCCAATGATGTTATCTCCCTCAGTAGGCATCAAATGGGTGAACACTACACCCTACCAGAACCTTGCCTCTTGAGTCAGGGAGGCCTTGAAAATCCTTTCATTTGGGTTGGTCAACCATTTAGGTTTCCCTTCAGCTATGAGTGTGGCTAACCAAGACAGTTGATTTGCACGATGCTTCAGTCGAGCATAGAATGTAGGTGAAGTGTCCTGAGGAGTAAATTCTAGGCCATGAAGAAATCTGTTGATTGTTGTTTCTGAGAGATCCACCATCACACCCCGTACTGGAACTTTATCCAACAAAGGTTGATCCGCTGATTTCTCTCCTTCTTTGCACATGTTCTCCAATCGAGCCTGATAGTTTGCATAGAACTCCTAAATTAGTGTAGGAAAAAATGAGTTTCCTCCTTTCGTGGTCCATCCCAAGACATAGTCTCAGAATTTCTTCTCTACTTCAGGGTATTTGCTCAACCCGGTAGGGATGATCCTCTTTTCTTCAAATATGGGCCTTTTAACGGTTCTTCTTTTAGTTTTGAGAAGCCCATCATAGAAGATTTTCTATGCCTTAGAAATTTGCCACCTAGCACTGTCTCAAACCCCAGGGTTCTTGTATTTAACCAGAGTTCCTCAAATTGAAGATTCTTTATCATCCTATTGCTCAGCAAAAGAGGACTCAGATAATGGTCTCTCAGATTCAGGTTGCTCAGACTCAAAATGCTCAGACTCAGGCTCCCCAGACTCAGAATGCTTAGACTCAGGCTGCTAAGAAGCCATACTATCAGGTGGTGTTGTTGCTTTAGTAGCACTTTCTTCACTCTCCTCTACATCAGCTGGTGGAGGTGGCAAGGTTCTTTTGGGCTTTTCTTGTTCCTTTGCTTTCTGAGCAGCGGCTCCTCCTCCTCATAATCAGAGTCCTCATCAAAGAGTCTCCGAGGCACCCTCCCCCTTTTCACTTTTTTTATAGGTTTAAGAATCTTTCCTATGGGTACCATTATAAGATCTGTAGAAAGAGAAAAACCATTAGTCGACACTCAAGAGGATATACACAAACACATCAGTCATTGAAGTTCCACACCCTTTGAAAGGGTTTATTTATGCTTCAGATCAAAGGTGTGACGACATAGTCTGATAAGTCGTCACGATTGTGATAACTTATCAGCCATGTCATCAGCCTTAATAGAACATGCTTTTTTTCCTCAACTTGTGAAGACATAATCTGATAAGCCGTCACAATTATGATAGCTCATCATCTATGTCGTCAACTCAGAACACACCCCTCAACTTAATTTTAACTTGATTTTTAAACCAATTTCTTCTTACAATCACATTGAGTTATGTTCTTGAACTGAGCCCCAGGCTTTCTCGTACAAAGCATCATAGTAAACCCTAGATTCCGCTTTTCACACTATGGCAAGTTAAGCTTGCCTCAACCTTTTAGGGAACTAAGATTTACATAAGTTTATCACCTACCCAATGAAGAGAAGAATCAATTTTTGAGAATACCTGATGAGAAAATTTCACGTGGTTACTCGAGTGATGAAGAGTTCGCATATGAAAGAGGGTCCTTGATTTTTTTTTTTGAATTCAAACCCACTCTCATAAAAAAAGATATTTTTCTTATTTTACTTGGAAATATTTTTGAAAAAGGAAGGTAATAAACTAACTATGAAAGAAAATAAAACTTAAAGGAGAGAAAAAAAAGTACGCGGGAAGGTGAAAAGGTTGACTGGTCCGGGTTGGATCTTTTTAATTCTGGGCTCAAATTTCACCTGACAGCTTATCAGATGTCTGATAAGTCATCGCTGATGTCATCAGCTCAAGGCAGTATGTTACCTCATCTTGAATTCTCTGACGACATATCTGACAACTTATCACAGGTGTGATAGCCCGTCACAAACGTCGTTAGCCTTAATAGAACAAGTTTCAACTTCCTTGAGCTGACTACCTCAGTTTCACCTTCTTTGCACTAAAACCTAACTTACAAAAATAAAAACACTTTGCTTGAAAACATAAAATTTTTGGGTTGCCTCCCAATAGCGCCTGATTTAGTGTCGCGGCACGACTCAGTTATCTTGACTACTCAGACTTCGTCAAGACAACCTGCTGATACCTCTTTACCATTTTCATAGAATACATCCACGATTGAGAAAACACTCATCTCCTTTTGTTGTGTCATGGGTGAGTGAATTACGAATCTTGCTTCTTTGTGATTGAGCCTAAACTTCAGCTCATTCAGCTCCATATCTACTATCACTCTCCCAGTTGCGAGGAATGGTCTACCCAAAATAATGGGTACTTCAAAGTCCACATCACAGTTAAGGACTACGAAATCAGCTGGAAGTATAAAGTCATCTACCTTTACCAATACATCATGTAATATTCCTACTGGCTGCTTTACAGACCTATCCGTCATCACAAACCGCATGTTAGTCAGGGTAGGATCCCCCACACCTATATTTTTATACACGGCTAGCGACATCAGATTAATGTTTGCGCCCAGATCACATAAGGCCTTAGCGAATTCCAGAGACTCGATTGTACATGGGATAATGAATGCTCCAGGGTCGGCCTTCTTTTGCACCAAGGTCCTCGTAGAAATAGCGCTGCAATGATGGAGATTATCCTTTGGTTCATAGCTCACTGCTCTTTTCTTCGTCACAAGGTCCTTCATGAATTTAGCATACCCTGGAATTTGCTCAAGTGCCTCCACCAAAGGCACATTTATTGTTAACTGCTTCAACATCGCCATGAATTTACTAAATTTTATGTCCTCAATCGTCTTCTTCAATCTTTGAGGAAAGGTAGGTGGTGGTCTAGAGAGATTTTTCACCACTACTTTCTTTTCCTTCTCTTTTCCTTTTTTCGGAGCATCATCAGAACCATCCAGCTTATCAGACTCCACCGAACATTCTTCTTTGGGTTCATTCTCTGCTTCAATCACATCTTCAATTAAAATTTTACCCACAGAAGGGCCAAGTAATATCTTACCACTTCTAGTGGTAATCTCCATACATGAGCCATCATTCCGCAGATTCTGGACATTGTCACTAGGTAATGTTCCACTCTTCCTCTGGTTCAGTGCTATGGAGAGTTGACTCATTTGCTGTTCCAGCTGTTTGATTGCAGAAGAGTACGAGTTTACCAACTGACTAATAGAAGACAGATCGGTCTTCATGGTAGTCACTCTTGAGTTGGTAGCCTCTACTCCCTTTAATAATTTAGCCATCATGTCCTCCATGGACATCTTTTCAGAACTTATTGTAGCAGCCTCACGATTTCCAGGAGGGACATATAGCCCTCTCCTATCATTATTTCTCCTTCAATTTCCCTGCTCCCTATCTTTATAACCAGGCTTATCATATTAATTCCGACCTTGATTCCCTTGGCTATTGCCTCGAACCCCCTCTGATTATTAACATAGTTCGCCTCTTCTTCTGGATAAGCATCAACTCTATCTTGAGATCCCACAGCTTTCACCTTCTCAATCTTGCCTGATAACAAGTGCTTGGTTAGCAAGTCCATCTGCATTTTTAGGTGCGCCATGTATTGATCACGCTCTTCGTCTCTCCTGCGTTGTTCCGCAGTCATACCCACAGAAATAGTGGGGCTTGCTACCACAGAGTCTCTGGTATGCCATGCCCGACTCTGTTTGGTCATTCTCTCTAGCATTTTGAAGCCTCTGGAAATGTAAAATCAACAAATGAACCCCCAACAGCATTATCTACAATTGGTTTTATGACAGAGTTAAGAGCCCTGCACAAAGTCTCCATCAAGTGTATGTCCTTCATATTGTGGTTCGGACACTGCGTCAGCTTGTTTTTGAATCTCTCCCAGGTTTCATGCAAGGCTTCAGTTGGGAGTTTTCTAAAGTTGCTGATCTCATCCCTCAACTGTACCTTCCTGAAAGGTGGAAAGAACCTTTCTAGGAAAGCTCCTTTCAACTGCCTCCAGTTGGTTATAGAATAGGGTGTCAGCTCGTTAAGCCACAATGTTGCCTCCCCAGACAGAGACAACAGAAACAATCTCAAACGGTTAGCATTCTGACCCACTCCTGGGTTATCAAAATATTTATAGATGCTGACAAAGTTCACCAGATGCAAGTTCGGGTCATCCCCAGGAAGGCCACCAAATAACCCCTTCAGATTGAGGAGCTGAATCATAGTACTCGTAATGTTGAATTTTTCCCCAGGTGCCAACGGTGGAGGAATAATTTCACCCATTTCACCTACTCCATCCATTCCATCATCATCATTATTGAGGTCATACTGGACTGGATGGTAATCTTGCCTTCCTCGAAATGGACGGTTCCTGTAAGCATTACGCTGTACTGGTGCAGCTACTTGCTCTACACGCCTTGGGTTACCAGGGTTTAACAACTCCTCGCCTCCCAAATCTTAACCCTCAGGATTTAGATGCCGTACTTGTTGACCGACATTTTGCACATTCACCTGATTTTTAGCTAAGGCTGCCAACCTGTCAGCCTCCTGCTGGTCTGCCATTCTGCCGATAAGTTGCGGTTTCGAATTAAATGGTAATAATGGTCCTTCGGAACTTCTGGTTCTTGTCATACACCACAAAAGTCCTGCAGAAAACAAAAACAACAAATAAACGTAAAACTAGAAAACTTGACTAACAGTCAATTAGCGCACACAAACTTTAATTTACAACCGTATTCTCCAGCAACGACGTCATTTTTGATAATGCTCAAACTACACCTCTCATGTGAGAATGTAAGAGATCGTTGTCAATATATAACCCAACTAGTTTGGGGTCGAATCCCACAGGGAATATGGTGTGAACTTAAGTCGTTTACGATTTAATCAACTGATAGTTAGATGTTTCCTGAAATGGGGGGTTTTGGAGATTAGCTAATAATTGTTGGTCACTTTAGTTTCAATGTTTGTAATCAAGAGTTTATGGAAAACCAGAGTTATGTTCACTATGGGTGTTGGGATTTGACAGACGCTAGTAACGATTTAAGATTCTTGTGGTAGGTAGGAACAACAGATTATCCTTGTCGAATTTATGCCTAAATGTCTCTCGACCTACTTAAGCATTTAACTACCTAATTCTCTCAAACCTAGGGAGTTTATATTTCATAACAGGATGTTATCTCCGGTTAATTAATTTTGCTACAACATTAATTATTAAACGGAAAGTTAGTAGCTTCCAAGTCTCTGTTGATAATTCACTTCTTACTAGGGTTGATTTCTTAGTTCAAGCAAATCACTAGTAAGCAAGACCTATTGTTTGCAACTAATAGATAAAGTGTAAAGCAGAGGGATTACCAAGAAGTTACTACCACCGTTAGAATCCTGAACACTTAGTTGCGTTACAAATCCAAACCCATAGATCCCATAACTCGAGTTATGGGGTTTAGCTACTCATACTGTAAAGAGCAATACAGCTTGTTGAATTCATAATGCTATGGAATAATACTTACAGCAAAAGTGAATAGAAACAGTTGTATCTCGAATTAAATTGCAGTAGAAAAATCTCGAAAAATAATATGATAATCTCTCCAAAGCTAACTGTAAACTTGTATTAAAAACTAGAGAGCAAACACGTGAAGTTCAAGTCCAAAATGTCGGGTACCAGCCCCCAAGAAAACCCTAAAAAATACTTTAAATTGTTCACCCTAATTATGGAAACAAAATCACAGAGTTCAGTAATTTCTCGGATGGGTGACGACATTTTGTGATGCCTTATCAGGAGTCTGGCGACTTATCACAGATGTCATCAGCTCCTCTTCGCTTTTGACATTCGCTGCCTTAGGCAGACGATGAAGCGTGATGGCCTATCAGATCTTTGACGACTTATCACAGATGTCGTCGATGATTTACTTCAGCTCTCATGTTCTGCCTTAGGCTAACGACGATCTTGATGGCTTATCACAATCTGATGGCTTATCATATGTCGTCGTCACTTCTTCCAGCTGAATCCCATTCTCTGTTTAAGGCTGACGATGAAGCTGATAACTTATCAGAGTGCTGACGACTTATCAGGAATGTCGTCAGCCACACTTCTCTTCTATTTGCTTCAGATTTCAACTCTTTTACTTCCATCATTGTTGGTTCTCTTGCATCTTGACTTCCACTGCAAAATCAAAGATAAAACAATCAAAAACAACAAAAGTTGCTTAAGACTTTGCAATATTCTCAGTTAAAAATCTCAAATGTGTTAGTATCTGCTCACACATCAAATAACGACATGGATAACTTTGAATTTGAAAGAAATAATTCGCTCACAATATTTTATTTGAGAGCCGATAGAATTCATATACAATCTCAAATTTTGGAATTCCACGACTGCTACGCAACTTTGTTGCAAGTTTTTCAGCAATTCTCGCAATTCTTTTTTTATGAAATTCACTAACAGAATCAAGTTTGTTTATCGATACCTGTAATTGAAGCGTTGTATTTTTAATATTTTCTTCAGACTTTCAGACGATCATCAATAATATTGGAAGCACTCTGTTTTTTGAATTTTCTTTGAGTTGTTGTTTATGAAAAACGTTGTTTGAATTTGAATTATATTGATGTAAATTAATGGTTGAGGTAAAAATAAAAGAGTCATATAAGGTAAAGGAATCTGTTTAATTAAATGTGGCATATATTAA
This sequence comes from Capsicum pubescens, assembly GCA_030864215.1. Classification (NCBI taxonomy): domain Eukaryota; kingdom Viridiplantae; phylum Streptophyta; class Magnoliopsida; order Solanales; family Solanaceae; genus Capsicum; species Capsicum pubescens. The sequence continues at coordinate 86,149,063 of CM061544.1, read as the reverse complement.
GGAATAGTTTCATCCCTTATTTAACTTTAACTGATTAGAGTTAAATAAGAAACGGATACCCTATTTGTATATGTATTTTTATAGCAACCTTTTACTAAAATACAGAATACATATTGCTATTTTTCGTAATTTTAAAAGTATTGCTATAAAAGTTATAATTAAGGCTCCACAGTTGTTATTTTTGAAATTTTTCCTTTTAAAAAAATACTTTTAGTGAGAAATAATTTATCTCTGACCACTAAACACTTTTGAGCAGTAGTTAGTATTTGATCAAGATTTTTCAAAATATTTTTAAGTGTATTTTTCTCAAAGACAATTTTTAAAAAGTATATTGAAGGCAGCACCATTCTTTTAGCTTCTGAAAAACAACTTCTACTACTCTTGAGAAATACTTATTTCTTGCAAAAGTTTAACCAAACACCATACTTTTCTAAAAACAAATAAATATTTTTGCTCTCTCAAAGTTTGGCCAAACATGATGTAAAACTCAAGACCGAAAAACTGAATAATTTATTTTACCTTTATTTTAGAAAAATTATCTTAAATAGCAGCCCATATATATATATTAAACTCAATAGCCGCACTATTTTTGTTACTAGTTTATTTTACATACATTCCACGAATATCTTACGTCAATATAAAAGGCTGCACATAAAAAGAATGAAACATATAATATTGCATAGAAGTATTTTTAAGTGTATTTTTATCAAAAATATTATTCAAAAAAGTAAATAAGGATCAATTAATATTTGACTAAACTTCTACAATAAGTTTTATTATGAAAAGTGTCTTTCCAGTAGTATTTTTCAAAAAGAAAAGTAATTCCTTGTGTGAGAAAGAGTTTATTTTATCAACAACTAATTTAAAGAAAAGTGAGCTGCAATTAATATATACAATTATAATTTTATCCAATATCAAAGTGGGTACTTTATTTGACAACAAACACTATAGGAAAAACTACATTCAATTATAAAATTCATCTTTAATCCACCACCAAAAAGAATATTTAGAGATTTTGACAACATCTTGAATAAAATATACAATTATTTATCAATAAAACAAGAATACACAATTATTTATTATTACTAACTCTAGAACAAACTAAAAATATAAAAGTTTTTTATCTCAGATCACAGGCAAGTTTATTTTCGTGATTGTCAACTCTATAAACCTCATCAAGTGAAATATTAAATATTTCAAAACTTAATATTTTTTCAGACTCCAAAGAGCCTATGACAATTTTATTGAAAAAGTCTGCTACAGTAAATTTTCAACCTCAACAAAATAAGACAGCATAAATATTCGTATTAATTATAATGTGAAAAATCTGAAGTGATAATTATGACAAGTTTTTTTTTTTTTTTTTTTTTGGCAGCCTACGACAAATGACTGATTCGTCAAAACTTTATGAATTCATCTTTTCAGGAGTCAAGAACTTGACCTGACACCCATTCAAAGTATAGCACAAGATATTCACATAGAAAATTGTTATTATTATGATTGTTACAGAATAAATTAAAGCATATGTTATTAATGGTAATTAATTTTCAAGAGTTATCAAAAGGTATATCTCTATTTAAGATATAAAGCATATCATAATTATGTGATTTCTGAGAATCGTTTCTTCAAGTTGAGAAAATTTGTCTCTCGTGAAAATTTCTTGCAATTGTTGTCTGTTCTATTGTTTAATTCCTTAAAATTCCTTCCTAACATCTTTATCAAGGTCTAATAATATTCACTTACCTTGAATATGTATATCAAAACCTAGTTTTATGCTTGCATATGCCAATCACAAATTGTCAAATTATTTAAGGAGATGAAGCAATAATTATCTAAAGAATAAATATAGAAGAAAGAAACAAAAAAAGTAAAGTTCAAGGAGTCAGTAGCCACCTTCAACAGAAAACAATCTCATAATCTTTGCAAAGTGATCAAAATAAGTTTCTAGTTACGTCTAGAAATATTATTCTGTGTTACATAATTTAAAGATGAGCCTAATTAGTACCATAAAAAGTTTCTTTATTAGCATTAGGATTTTTATGAAAAAAAAGTCTTGTAAAAAAAAAAATTGTTTGAATTTTTAATTTGAAAAAAATAGTTTTTTTTTTCTTACCATATATTTTAGAACTCCTTAAATATTAATTCTGCTAACATTTCTTATCAAATAATTTAGGACTCTTCAATTTTTAAAATATATTTTTATCTTACCAAAATATTTTAGGACTCCTTAATTTTAAATATTATAAAAATAAATAATATTTGAAGAAAATAAGTGAAAATACAATTTTATCTATTGTAGAGCCTTTTAATGAAAGACAAAAGTTCAAATCAATTTTCTAAGGATCTTCACACTTTGAATATATTATAAATAAATTATAGATAACCTCATTATAGACAACTTCTATGAATTTTGCAACATTTTAAATTGCAATAAATAGCAAATCTTTTAACTAAAAAAAATCATCCTTAAAAAAAAAAATCAATTAACAAAAAAGATATCAATCACCCCCTAATTTCTCTCTTGATATGTTTTTTTTTTCCTTTTTCAAACTGAAGTAGCGTCTTCTTCTTCATCAAATCTATTTTTCTTCTTATTTCTTCAACAAATTAGCAAAAAATATATTGATTAAAATGAAAAATTTCTCAAATAATTTTGATATTTAAGAAGATGATTTCTATTAAAATACTAACTTGAGTATTTTAACTGTAACTGAAGTTATTCAAAATGAAAAGATATAAAAATTCATTATTATCTAAATATTTTATCTTAAACACCAATTTTTTTTTATTAGAATACAAAGTTAAACCCTTCTTCTTCTTCCACAAAAAATCAAAAATTAAATTCTGAGTGAAACACAATATTATTCCTATTTTTATTTCAATCATCAAATTTTTTTTTATTAAAATACTGATTTACGTATTTTTATTGCAACACCAAAAAAAAGTATTTTCCAGATTTTTGACGTTTATTTCAATACTATTTTCACTCATTAAAAACATTAATAAGTATGCATCATTCTTGTATATCATTTTACACATCAATTTCATAGATCAAAAAATCAAAAATCAAAAATCATTTTGTATGTGATATTGGTATATAACATGATTTAAATTTGGTTGAAAAAACTAAATGGAATGTAATACACATAAAGAGCTTGTGTATGTAATGGATATAAACCTAGTTTTCAAATAAATTCAGATAAAAATCACAATATTTTTTATTGAAGTTTTAATACATACATTAAGACCCTGATAAGAAATAACATTTAATAAATAAGATGAATGTACAAACCAATTTCAATATAATTTGATATATCATTCTCATTAGCAGATTTTGATCATTTTCATACACTAAACTTTATAAGAATTTATATTATTTTTATAACCAGTATGAATAAATCATTTACACATAACATCCTTAACATCCTCTCTTTCAATTTCATATATTTAATAATAAAAATATGGTGATACCATTTAGAGCATGTCATTGTTATACAAAATACTATATCCATATAAAATTCATACACTAGAAAAAGTTATTAACAAAAAACACCGATGGAAAATCAATTTCAACCCATACTTCAACTACAACAATAGCATGATGATATACCAACTAAAAATGAAAAATAAATTGAATTGATATTGCACTAAAAAAGAAAATAAACTTAAATAAATTCAAATGGATAACCTAAAAAACCCCCAAAATAATCGTTGAAGAAATTCAAACGATGAAAAAGTATTAAACCCAAAACAAAAGGTAATTGATTAAGATGACACATATATTAATGGGAAAGCAAAACCTTGCCAGAAGCAGAAATTAAAAAAAAAGGAAAAGAACCGTCTATTAATGGGGAAGTAAAATATTTTACTAAAAATTACACAAATACATAATTTATGTTTCTAATATTACAAAAAATTCCAACTCTGAAACATATTACAAAAATTCCAACATATACACAGAATGCTATGTAGGGGTGTACATACCAAACCGTAAAGTCAAACCGAACCGACGAACCAAACTAAACTGAGAAAAAAAACCGACTTATGGTTTGGTTTGATTGGTTAACCGACCATATCTATCTATCCATCCATCTATCCATCTATCTGTGTCTGTCCGTCTCTCCGTCCATCCATCCATCCATCCATCCATCCATCCATCTCTATTTCTATCTATCTCTATATCTATCTATCTCTATATATATAAAGAGAGAGAGATATAGATATGTGTATGTATATAGATTATATGCACCACTAATTCATAATTCAGTGATTCACAAAGTATTAACCTATTCAGGACAACAAAGGTACAATATAAAGTTCAGCTATTATCGTAATAAAAAGTTTGAAGCATTTATATCTTCCAACAATTAGGATTCAATGTTTTTCCTAACTAACATTCAGTTCAAGTTTGAAGATTCTTGTAAACTAAAATGCATTGCGTAGGTTTTGACGGTAATTAAGATTTTATTTTTTTATGTTAGTTGTTACTATTTCTATTTTATACGTATTTTCTTATTGGTTAAACCGAAAACCAAAAGATGTCTCGCATGTATTTTCTATTTTATAAGTATTTTAATGTCCAATTATAATTTCCCTCACTGAAGGTAGTGAAATTATGCAATTTCAATTGAGCTCATAATTTATTTCTTTTTAATTTAAATTCTTTTTCTTTCTTCTTTAATATCCAAAACCTCAATTGTTATCCAAAACCTCCATTGTTATGAGTTCAATTTTTTTTTTCTTCAATATCCAAAACCTCCATTGTTATGAGCTCAAATTTCTTTTTCTTCAATGTCCAATTATAATTTCACTACCTTCAGTGTCACACAATACAAAACCTCACTACCTCAATAGTACTATAATTTCTCCCAAAACAAAAATTGTCAAAACACCAACAACAACCTCAATCCTCAAACAACAACAACAATGGACAGTGTTGATCAATTTTACAAGTCTCATAAAAAAAAAATTTGATAGACTTTTTTTTTTTAATTTCAATGATTTTCAATAAGATGAGTAAAGAATTTTGAAAGTACAAGTATTACCAAATTGAATTGAACTTCTTCTCCCATGAATAGATTAATTTGAAAGTACATCAACAAGATGAATTGAATTTAGAAAATAATATTTCAACTGCGTCCGGTGAACCTTCTTCTCACTTCAACACGCCGATTCAACTTCTCTTTTTCTCTACAAAAACTACTATGGAAAAATCATTTTCGTCAACCACAAGGAGTCGTGGTTGTGAATTGAAAAAAAATGAAGAAGAAAGACGATTGAGAGAGAAATAGAAAAAAAATAAAAATGGGGTTGAAGGAGAGAGAATCTGTGTGGGGCTGGGTGCTAGGGTGGGGGTTTTAAAGAATAATTTTGGCTTTAGACGCGCTTTTTTTTTTAATTTAATTTTATTTCCACGTCAGATCTAGGGTGTAAATAGTTTCACTTTTTTATAGTTTAGGTGTGTAATAGGTCACTAGTATAGTTTAGGTGCGGCTTCGACTTTTCTTGTATAGTTTGGGGTGAAAACGATATCTTTTCAAACAATATTTCTAAGGTCCTTCATACTTCACATTACCATTAACGTTGGTCACAGGAGATGCCGCCGAACAATATGAGACGGCAAATTTGATGGAAACTTTGCAATAGATAACGACTGGTGAATGAGAAGAGAAGAGAGTTGAAATCGAAACTCGATGGAAAAACATTTGAATCGTCAACATTTTGCAATATTGTTACTGGCGGGAATTGGGACGGCGACGGAGGTTTACGATGGGGAACAAATAAATTCACTAACAATATATTGATAGTGAAGTTGGAGACGATACAAATGAACTTTCATTAAATATGAATGACCTTTCTAACTGCACAAAAGGTGGGAACATAATTACTAAAATTGTGCCACACAATTTATATGGGTCTGTCATACTACTTTTAGAACATTTATTTTACCTTAACATTGTTTCTTCAATATCATAATCCATTGAAGTACCGCGCATCCCAAGAACATGTAACGTTTGATTATTTAAAGCTAAATGAATTTGTCTATTGCAGAGATTTTTAATGAAATGTACAAAATTCAAATAACTTTTTAAAGATCCTTCATTAAAAACAAATATTTTAGTGTAAGCACATATATATTTTACCACTAGAAGTTTAAAGTGGTTGATTGATCATCATTCTTGCATATCTATTTCCCTTGTTGTCAGAGACTAAGAGAGATGCATCAATTTGAACCATATTTGTGGTACAATTATTTCTATTTATTCTATATTTAAAATCTTTTCTTATTTTTAATTACATTGTTATTGCGTACTTAAAACTTTTAAAAATTTGGTACGTCTTAAATTTTTAATACTTTTATATTTATTTCTAGATTTTTTAAATCTTCTTAAAATCAAATTTAGTTGATTTAGAATTCTTAAACTAATGAAAAAAGTATTAGTTGTCATTAATTCTGATGACTTCTAGTAAGAAAAGATTTTACCATAACTATTTAATTAATTTTCAACTCTTATATATTAGAAAAAAAATTAGTGAAAAGACAATTTTATCCAAAACAACACATTTTAATGAAGGACAAAAAGTTCAAATAATATTTCTAAGGTCCTTGCACTTTTAATATATTATAGATATAAATATGTTATTTTTATATAACAAATAAAAATAACTCATTTTCAGTTTGATTGATAAAAAGAGAAAGTAGGAGCTACAATATTACAAATTTTTATCTAGTTGTTAAAAAAAGAAAAAATTACATAACTTTACCTTTCCCTTCTCAAGTTTTTTTATTTCCTTAGAAGGTGTCTACAATCAAGGTACCTCAAATTTTCAAATTTTAAATTTACTGTTCTTCTTAAACCCCTATTTCTAATTCATAAAACCCTACAAAAACAACTTTAAACCCTACACATATAGTTTCATTCAAATAACGTCCTGCGTATGCTTTGGTAATGTGATATAGTTTTGATTTGTTTTGGGAAAAAGAAAAACATACATCCCCTCTGCTTATATGTAATGCAACAAATTTCTTCGCATAGTAATAACTGCTATAGTAGAAGCAGAAACCATTGTGCTTCAGGAGTGGAATGTATATGCATGAAGTTTGACATTGCAAAGATATGTACATATATGAAATTTAATATTGCCGAGAGTTTTTATATCATACCATATACATAACTGTGTTATGTATATGTTTGAACCTACACACTGATTGTTTTTATTTCAAAATCATATATATAAAAGAGTTATGTATGTGTATGTTATACAAACTGCTCAGTTATTTTATTTCAACTCATATACATAACTGTTAAAATAAAAACTGTTGGACTGTTGTATTTTCAGAACATACACATTGCAGAATTATGTATATATTATGCATTAACAGTGGTAGACGTAACACAGTTAAGTATATGACTCTGTTAGACAAGCTAAGGTGTGTTTATTTCAGTCTATATACATAACATTGCTATGTATATGAAAGAATATTAGGCATGAATATTAAAGTTTTATGTTTTCAAGTTTTGAAAAAAATTATTTAAGTTTTGTTACATATTAAATTACTATTGATTTGCAATGTATATTATTTACAGGGGATGCAATTCGAATGTAATTGTCGAAATCAACACGAGATTCCTCAATCTCTAATTCTGATCGTTGAAATTAATTTGGTGTTTCAAAATTTTGAAATTGAAAAGTTGTTACTGAATTTAAGGGATCCATTAATCATAATTTCATAAATATAGTGTTAATTGTGTTACGTATTTAAGACATGTATTTTATTTTCTTAATTATAGTTAAATCAGTTAGTTCAAATACATAAGTAGTAATGTATATGATCGACAACTTATGTATAAGAATAAGAAGAGAGAAATTTTAATTGAAAAAAAGGAAAGAAAGTAATTATGTTTTAAAATGGTAGAATTTATGTTATTTATACTTAGAAAAAATATAAAATTTCATGTGATTGTTTGTTTTAGAATTAAAAATAATTGGAGAATAATTTTTTAAAAAATAAACAAAGCAACACACACATAAAAAAAAAAAAAAAAGCAATTACACCACAACCGTTGAAAATAAAGAAAGAAAAAAAAGGTAAAAAGAGAGCTCAGGCGCCCTTTAAATGGCTAAAACTCGGAATTATAAATTTCATTGCCATTTTGTGGGTATTGTTTGGCCCAAAGGGCTTGCTTGTCCTTTTCTCTAACTTTTTACTACAATTTTATTTTTATTTTTGGTTTTTAAGCCACTCGGTGTTCGGTATTCGTTTTTTAGGAGTCCGACTATATCTGAATTCGCCCCACATCGAACCCCATTTGGGGGAAAGAGCTCCCAACAGAGTGTTTATCCATACCCAGAGTCGAACCCTCGACCTCTGGGTAGGGTAGACCAATCCCTTACCATTGGGCTACCACTGCTGTTTTTTTTACTACAATTTACTCCACCCACGCTTTATCTATATGATTATTTAGTGAGTTTGAATATAACATACACAATTATTAAATATAAATAAATAATACACGTTTTAAAAACTAAAAAAAAACTTTTTGTAAAATCTGCTATAACTTGAAATTAAATAATTATTAAAAATTAGGTTTATAACTTGCAATAAACTCCAAAAAGATAATTTTCACGTCAAATTAACAGTTTAAATAAAGAAAAATTTCAATTATATACAAAAAAAATAAAATATTTATCAAAAGAGTAATCGTTTTTTCATTTTCAGAAAAATATAGTCAAATACTAGGCAATAATAAATACAACCAACGACTTTTTCGCGTTCAAAATGGCTACAACATAATAAAGAATATTTCTCTCCCTTACAAACTCTCGCTCTAGTTTTAGGATTGATTCTCACAGCAAAGCTATAATTTTTTCGCTGTTTCTTTAATTTTGGAGTTGAATCTTCTGCAATTTTAAATTGTGCCCATCAAATTTGTAGAATACATCAATTTTGGGGATGTTTCTTACTTAATTTATGATTAATTATTCATCAATTTTGCAGTACACATTAATTTTGGAGGTGTTTTTTCTCAATTTTAAATTGAATTCATTAATTTCTGTCCATTTCTCCAATAATTAGTTTATTAATTATCGATTCATCATTCTCATAGATACTTATATCTAGGGGTGTACAGACCAAATCGTCAAGTCAAATCGAACCGACGAATCAAATCAAACCGAGAAAAAAACCCGACTTATGGTATGGTTTGATTGGTTTGGCGTTGAAAAAAAAATCGACCATTCTTGATTTGGTTTGGTGTTAACAAAAAAAAAAGTCAAACCAAACCCGAATCAAACCGACATAATATATATATATATATATAAATATATAATATTCTAACTTTTTTATACATAAAATATTAATTATAATCTACTTTTGAATACTTTTTCAACTAGTTTTAGTAATTTTCAATAATTTAAAAGTAAATGTAGATATATATTGGAAAAAATACATAAAGTACCATACTTAAGTGTTAAATTACAAAAAATAGCAACACTTTTATCAAATTACATTTTGTAGCATATGTATTTGTATTTTTGTAGCAACAGTTTGCAAAAATACAAAATACATATCGATCATAAGGGCAATAAAAATCATATGTATTTGTATTTTTGTAGCAACAGTTTGCAAAAATACAAAATACAACTTGCTATATTATTTAATTATGAAACTGTTGCTATGAAACTCATAATTAAGGGGATAAGTATGTTATTTTTGAATTTTGCCGTATATTGGAAAAAATTTAGGCCTTTAAGTTGTAATATTTGTCCATTAAATGATCGAAAATTAAATATAAACATAAAACCTAAACTTTTCACACTTCATATCACTTTTTAGTTTCAATAGAGTTTTTCGCTCCTCATTTTTTTCATAATTATGTTTTTTCATTAGCACATGAGTGAAAACATATTTGATCTAGTCTTCGATCACAATATAATTGTAAAAACTAAAGATTATTAAAAAAAAAAGTCGGAAAAAACCAAAAAAAATAAAAAACCCGAAAAAACCAACTAAAACCTAAACCGAAAAAACCAATTTTATGTTGATTTGATTTGGTTTATAGTTTTAATAAACCGACATGATTGATTTGTTTTTTTTTTTAATAAAAACCGAACCAGCCCGACCTATGTACACCCCTACTTATTTATACCTTTCTAATTCAATACATAAAAATATGGGATACTGACTATAGGTATGTCGATTATAATGTTGATGTAGCTATTATTATTTTGAATTGTGATTTCGAAGAGATATCTCATATTGTTTCTAGAAAAATGGAGTTGATACTGATTTAAATTTTATGAGAATGAAATATATTCTAAGCGATCACTGTTCGACTATTTTGATATACAATAATATGAGTGTTCATGTTTATATTTAGTTGAAAAAAAATCTCTGAAATCACTGTTTATTTATTGTGTGTCACTGTAAAAAACAAAATTGTAAATAATATACATACAACAACAAAAAACTCAGTGTATTCCCACATAGTGGGGTCTGGGGAGGGTAAGATAAACGCAGTACATACAACTACCTCTGGAGAAGTAGAAAGGTTATTTCCGATAGACCCCCGACTCAAGACAAGAAATAATAAACAAATTCGTAATAAGATGATATAACATAAACACGACACCCACAAGGAATAGTAAACAAAGAATAGTAAACAAATTCGTAATAAAGCATGAAACAAGATGACATAGAAAAAATAATACACCCACCAAGTAATACCCAACACTAACGACCCAAACTAACACTAGCCTTCTATCTTAATTCGCGTCCTCCAGACCTTCCTATCTAGGGTCATGTCCTTAGTAATTTGTAACTGCTCCATGTCCCGCCTAATTACCTCTCACCAGTATTTCTTTAGCCTACCCCTACCCTGCCTGAAACCATCCAAAGCTAGCCTCTCACACCTACGAACAGGGACATCTGTGCCCTTCCTCATCACGTGTCCGAGCCATCTCAATCGGATTTTCTGCATCTTGTCCTCCACCGAAGCCACTCCAACCTTCTCCCGGATAGTCTCATTCCGAACTCTATCACCCCTAGTAAGAATGTGGGAGTTCTTGACTGGCCAACACTCCGCTCCATACAACATGGCCAACCGGACTACCACCCCGTAGAATTTGCCTTTAAGCTTGGGCGACACCTTCTTATCACACAACAACCCTAAGGCGAGCTTTCACTTCATCTATCCCGCCCTAATACGGTGGGAGACATCGTCATCAATCTCACCATTCCCCTGAATCATGGACCCGAGATACTTGAAACTATCCCTCTTGCACACAACCTAGGAATCCAACCATACTGCCACCTTGTTCTCCTACCTCAAGTCATAAACTTGTATTTCAAATATTCTATCTTGCTCTTACTCAACCTGAACCCTTTAGACTCAAGGGTCTGTCTCCACACCTCTAATTTATCATTCACACCCCCGCGTCTCATCAATCAAAACTACATCATCTGCAAAAATCAAACACCAAGGCATCTCTCCTTGAATACGCTGCGTCAACACATCCATCACCAAAGCAAACAAAAATGGCCTAAGAGTAGATCCTTGATGCAACCCTGTTAAGACAGAAAAATGCTCTGAATCTCCTCCCGCCGTCCTCATCTGGGTCTTAGATTTATCATACATGTCCTTGATTGCTCTGATATACGCCATCGGGACCATACTCACCTTCAAGTATCTCCAAAGAACCTCCCTAGGGACTATGTCATATGCCTTCTCCAAGTCGATAAACACCATGTGCAGATCCTTCTTCCTTTCCCTATACTGTTCCACCAGCCTCCGCACCAAGTGAATTACCTCCGTCGTCGAGCGCCCGGGCATAAATCCAAACTGGTTCTCCAAAATAGACACTATCCTCCTCAACCTCAACTCGACCACTCTCTCTCAAATCTTCATAGTGTGACTCAATAACTTAATACCCCTATAGTTGTTGCAACTCTGAATGTCACCCTTGTTCTTATGTAGAGGAATCATAGTACTCTATCTCCAAGACCCAGGTATTTTTCCCATCTTGAAAATGTCGTTAAATAATTCAGTCAACCACCTTAAACCAACCTCGCCAATAAACTTCTAAAAATCCACTAGAATCTCATCAGGCTCCGTCTTCCTACCCCTTCGCATCCTGCGAACAACCTCTCTAACCTCTTCCACCTTAAACTGTCTACAATAACTAAAATCACGACACTCCTCTGAGTGATCCAGTTTCCCTAACACAATAACTCTATCCCCTTCATCATTCAAGAGCTTATGAAAATACGATTGTCATCTTTCCTTAATGTGACCGTCCTCCACCAAAACTCTACCATCCTCCCCCTTAATGAACTTCATCTGGTCGAGGCCACGACCCTTCCTCTCCCTAGCCTTAGCAAGTCTAAACAACCTCTTTTTCCCTCATCTCTCCTTTAACCCCGCATACAAGCTCTCAAACGCTGTCGTCTTAGCAGCCGTAACTGCTAACTTAGCCTCCTTCATAGTTAACTTGTACTCCTCCCTATTTACCTATTTATCTTCTTCATCCTTACTCTCAACCAACTTAGTATGCGCCCCCTTCTTAGTATCCACTTTCTTCTTAACTTCTCCATTCTACCACTAATTCCTCCGACGATGATCGGCAATATACATGAAGTGTACAATTCAGATACAATTCAGATGATATAAGGTGGGACCATAGAGAATGAAGAAGTAGTAAAATAAAAAGTAGGTGATATCATTGATAATTTTTTTCACCTAGAAGTTGAGGAAAATCAAACTTATAAGGACAAGATGACAATTATCAAAGTGATAAAGAACTATTCGGTGTGCAACCACGTTCGAACTAGGATCGAAAGATCAAGTGCAGACAGGTATACCTTTGTATAATAATGTAATTTAATTGTATAATTTATTTAATGAGTGTATATGTTTGTTTGTATTGTATTATCAGGTATTATCTTTAATGTATCAATGAAAGTTTCAAGTGATTTTTTTATTTTCAAGCTTAGACCAATTGAATGTGTTACAATTTTAAAAGTTCAATAAAGTTCATACTTGTAGCATGTTGGAATTATATATAGCAAAGAGTCAAGCTAATTCGACTGTCATCGCATGTTTGATGATGGACAAATTTCGTGACTCAAAGATTATCTATACACCTCATGACATAATAAGAGATTGTAAAAGAGTACTCCATTAAGCTCATATATATGCAGGTGTGGAGGGCAAAAGAAAAGGCAATTAAAGTTATAAAATGGCATCCTTCAGATTCATTTTGAAAAATATCAATGTACTTGTGTATCTTATCTCATACAAATTTAGAATCGGTAATAAGATTGAAGAAGTTAGAGGATAATTGATTTTTTTTTACTGTTATGTCTCACTTTGTGTGTCTAGGGGTGTTCATGGGTCAGTTTGGGTCGGTTATTGGTCAAAATCATAACCAAACCAACGTAGTTGGTTTTTAAATTTCAAAAACCAAACCAAACCAACACAAGAAAATAACTGTTGGTTTGGTTCTTGTCGGTTTAGTTCGGTCTGGTTCGATTTTTTTGATTTTTTGGTTTATAACTTTAACTAATGATAAAGTTGAAATTTAAAAAAAATAAATTCAATCAAAGATAGTGTTGTGCCTTAATCTTGAAACTAAGATGTCAATTTAGAGTTGTATTTAGGCAAAACCACGAACAAAGCCATATGAATGCTTCTACAAAAATTATTTAGAAACTACATATAAGAGAACAATATAATAAACCCCCCAAAAGGTGAACACATAATTTTTTTAGCTCAATAGGAACCAAAAAGAAAGTTCAAAATTAGTGATTATTTATAATCTAATTAAATTCACCTATAAAATTTCCTAGACAACAAGATAATTTTCACAATTAGTATCATTTGTTATTCAAAGTGCGAAAATTATTTAGAATCTCATAACGTACTGTCAACTAGATGGAGACATATGACTAAAAGAGTTACGGTTAAAGTTAAATTCATGATTAAAATTTAAAATGTAACAAATATTTATTTTTTATTCATGAATAATATATAAATAATTATATATATATATACATATATCGGTTCAATTTGATTATTTTGTCGGTTGTTTTAGAGGAAAACAAAAACCAAATCACATAAGTATCGATTTTTAAATTTTAAACCAAACCAAACCAAACCAAACCAAACCAAACCAAACCAAATATCAATTTTTTTAATCGATTTGATTTGGTTCACGGTTCTTTTTAATTTTTAATCAAACCATGAAGGATAAGAGTTCTAATGACCTATAATAATTGTAGATAGGATCTTTCTGAAAGCAACATATAAAGGGACAATTCTTATTACTTCAACAACAGATGCAAATGGTAATTGTACTTTGGATACAGATTTTAAGCTTGATGTATAATAATGTGCACGTATTGTTATAGTCTATATTTCTTAATGTATATATTTTTTTCGTTTCATGGTTTACAGGTCATATTTTGTCTCTTGCCTATGCACCAGTTGACTTCAAAAATAATATATCTTGACAGTGGTTCTTTGAACAAATTAAGAACACTTTTGAAATTCGAGAATAGATGTACATAATATCGGATAAGCATGAAAGCATAGGAAAGCGACTGTTAATGTTTATCCAATAATTTCATATTGCATATGCATCTACCACTTGTGGAACAACAGTCAAACTAATTTTAGAAAAAATTAAGTCAAGATCAAAAGTTTATTTCTTGTCATGGCCAAAGCTTATATAACAAGACGACTTGATCATATGATGGTAGATGTAAATAAAATTGACTCTAGATATCAACACACTTGATGAAAATTGAATATAACAGGTGGTCTAGAGTGCACTCGAGAGCCAACAGGTGTTTGCTTATGACTTCAAACATAGCAGAGTCCGTTAATGCTGCAAATAAGATTGAAAGAGATATATAGTACTATGTTTTTTAGATTTATGACAATTATGATTCAAAAGATTAATTGCTTAAACAAGAGCATTGCAACAAACACAATCACATACCTTTCTCCTACATACCACAAAAATACTAATAAAGAATGTGAAAGAATCAATACAGATGAAGATAAAACACGGTTACTCATTTGTATATGTACTATTTAATGACTATATAACTAATGTAATTAGTGTTCTTACCTAGTTTAACTACTTTTTCTTTTCATATGTTTTAAAAAATTTCTAGGTGATACCTTCAAGTGAGTACTTGTTCACGGTGATCGTTAAACTTAGGTGTTATATTATGTGTCTGAAAGCAGAAACATGTACTTGCAAGATATTTCAACAACAGAAAAATGCACTTGCAAGATATTTCAATAGAATTAATTTTCATGCAAGCATGCTACTGCAGCTTTGAAGAAAGCATATATGACAGGATATGAGTATTTTTTATTGTACTACATAAAGGATCGTATGCTTAAAATATATGAAGATCATATCGAACCTCTTCGAGATGAGAGCACATGAGGCATTCCTTAAAAGATCTTAGAAAAGGTTGTGCGACCACTAATAAGAAAAATAACTACAGAACGGTAAAAAAGAGGATAAAATTTTATGGAGAAGGCGAGAAAAAAAGGAGGTACAATAGGAGGTCATGCAAAAACATCTCACCTTGAAGTCTTAAACTCAATATTAATTTGTTAACTGTCAAATGATCGACAATACTTGTTCCTATGTTTCTGAATTTGGTTTGAAAAACAATTGCTACTTCATGTATTTCTACTTTTGGGATTTTAAAATTGTTGATACTTTATGTGTGTTTTTTATTTGGATCATGAACAAACTACTTACTTTTGTCTAACTACATTACAGTTGATAGTTATAAATTACTACTGTTGTGATGATAAAAAGTGATGTGTTGCTCTTATATAAGGTGAATGATATTGTAATGAATAGCGGATGTATATTCGAAGAATATTAAATATATATTTTGTGTAGCATGAATATATATTCTTGTTTGTTTAAAGCACATGACCATAACTTGATGACATATATACTTGATGTATCATAGCATATATAAAGCACAACTATCATGACTTAATATGTAATGACATAAAAGAAATCAAAACCAACATGAACAATAATCACAATAGTTTGATTCAAATTGAGATTCAAAAATCTGTTCAGCATAGATATACTAAACCGTGAGCATACTACAAGTAACTAGAAAACGTTTGACTGTATAACCAAAAAACTACAACTATGACTTTAAAGTCAATAAAAACTCAAAACAGTAATTCAAAATTAAAACTACATAACTACTTTTTCTTTTCTCTTTTTGGCCTCCCTATCACCATTTTATCTCTTTATTCTATGAATATTTTTGTGCTTCTTCTCTACTTTTTAGATGATATTTTTCTCCTTCACATTTTGAATTAATTTTACAACTTTAAGCTTTGAGATGATTTATGCGTTGTGACTTTTTTTTTTTTTGTATAAAATCTGTCAGTTTGCTTAGACTCATTGATTGCACCACTTGTATTTTTTCTTTTGCATAATTTTATGACACAATCATTTATATTGCATGATCTGTCTCAATATTTAATTTATTTAAATTAGGTTTGTCCATCATCAATACTCAGTAAGAATTTTCATATATGCACCACAAGCCCTCAAAGTATCAAACAACAAAAATGCATCAACTCTAAAAGTAAGAAAACACAACTAAAAAATAGATGTGTAAATTCAAAAATAGCTTATGCAGTGCACTGTTGTGGCAAACCATCAACAAACTTGACCATCTAAGGTGTAAGAAAATTTTGTGCAAAATATACATCATTGAGTTGGTCAATGCCATTTTTTTTTTGTAAAATTTTATCTTCTCGAGATAAAGTGGTATCAATTCGACATAGAATATCAAAGTATTCATAACAAATCTATCATCGACGACTTCATGCTTAAAATCATATACATAAATACACCTTCATTCAATGATATCATATCCAATACACAATGCCAACAAAGCGCTACATGTATTGGTATGAACACATGATCGATAATATGTTAAAAGAAATTGCAATTCATAAGGTAGTCGAGAATGTACTTAGCTATTATGTGATTATCCTAAAGCATACTTTTATCTTTATTATGTGCAAAAATCTTCTTAGAAATGATAAATTACTTATTTTGACATTTAAGCCATGTTAAAAAGTCCCGCAACACTTTTGGCTGAACAAGTATATCAATAGGAATCTCAAAGAGTTATTTTATTTCAAAAATAACACTTTGAGTTGTTAACAAAAAATTACTCGCGACAAATCAAAATTAATTTATGGAGACTTGCAAAGAGTCCCTGAAAGCCTCACTTTACCAGTTTTTTCATGTGTTTAAGTCCTTAATCACTCTTTCAAAATTCTTTGTGCTTGTAAAGACAGTTTATTCAGACAATGACTTTGAAAATTCAGCTAGTTCATCTTTCATTGCTCCACCAAAATCATCTAATCTGGGTTTGAAAACATCACAATATTCAGAAACTATAGAGGGAGAGGAAAACATGACAATATCTACTTTTTCATCACGTGAATGCTCGTCAGCATCACCTTTTTTTAATTTTGTTGTCCTTCATGAGTTTAAAAAGTGACTCAAATGAAAAAATAATAGAATCATTGATCCTTATAACTCAATCATTAAGCTACAAGAAAAAAGTATAAAGATTAAAGATAGAAAATTTACATGCATATATCAAACGAAAAGAAAATTAAAAGTTGTATATTGTTCCAACTTCGCTTTGTAGTTCTTTCAGTTTGGAGCTACAATAATTCAGACTAACAATGGGGTCCTCTTTGGTGACTGTATCTATTTGTACCGTGATAGTTTGAGGAGGTAGATTTACGGAATGGGGTGGTCCTTTTTGATAACTGTATGACCTTGTACCTTGACAGTTTGAGAAGGTAGATTAATAGGGATTTTTTTTTTGTGACTGTATGTTGCACCCTGATAGTTTGGGAAGGGGTTAAAAAATCATCAGTATGTCCACAAGAAGACGATTCGGGCATATCTA